>CAJINV010000012.1:2502221-2696706 GCA_905178155.1 Amoebophrya sp. A120 | reverse complement strand
CGGAGTCCTGCAAGTGGAAGCGAACGCGCCACCCCTCGGGCGCCCATCGGGGCGCCCTATGTGGTAGCCCGCTGGGGATGGCGCGGCACTGGCCATTCCTCTACTTCGCGACGCGCGTCCCCGTTGTGGTTGCGTTCGAATGTCGCGAGGAGCAAGCCCGCCCGGCCTCGGAAACTGCTCCGACCGCCCAATGCCCTCCAAAGATGCAAGGTCTCTGCACGGGGGCCCCAGCCCCCGTGCTCGGACCTTGTTTGTAATGCTGTTCCTCCAAAAAAGTTAGACCTACAATGTTTTTTTCTTGGATACTGTCGTTCTGGGCACGGGTGTGCAGAAGGAATAGCATTGACGAGGATGGTGGACCCGTGGTAAGGATTTAAGAAGTACCTTTTTGGATCATGATACGCAAGAAATTTCAACTTCATGTTGCTTGTTGGACGACGCGCATGGTAGTGGTACTCGATTATTGCAGAAATCGAAAATCGATAATGCCACGCATGATGGTTTTACAGCTTATCATGCAAAAATGTCAAGTCGAAATAAAGCGAATTATCAACATTTTACAACACTCGCCAGAACAACAATCCCCGGCAGGACTCGGTTTCTAGCAATGTGTCCTCCGTTCTGGGCACCAATGACCACCAGCAGGCATTCTTTTCCCGCTACTACTTCGAAATGCCCTGCGACCCGTATGAAAGTGCAAAACTCCCCCTCCCCCTCATTTGTCATGCAAAATAGCCTATCCACCCGTTGCTTCTTGGCACTGTTACTGTTTGCATGACAAGTTCTGGTAGCCCAAAAAGCACGATAAGTACTCCGGCGCAGATCTTTTATGCAAAACTGGCACTCTTGCTGATGCTTGTATTGCCGTTCATGCTATACAAATGAGGGGGAGGGGGAGTTGTGCACTGTCATAAGCCGTTGGGACACCTCCACCCGGTGCTCATTCCCCGCCTCGCGGCCCTGGAGGAGCACACGGCGCAACTCCCCCGGCCGCCCAGCGAGGCGAGTTCGATCGGGACCGGGGCGATCATGATGAATCAGGGACAGCATCTGCTGCGAGACCACCACAACCCGCACCACAGAGGGGGTAACTATGAACTGCAAAAGTATCGTACTCGTATAAATGCATTACAAATAATTTCCTCAGCATGAGAGATAAAATTTGTAATGCGGATTTACCTTGAGAAAAAAACTTGTAATGCATGACTGCAATACGAGTGCGATACTTTTGCACAGGATAGTAACAACTCCAGCTCGATTTTGTCTGGGATAGTCGGCGCATCCCCTCATGACAACGACTCGCAGACTATCCTGAGTAAAAACGTACCCACACCAGAGTTGTAATGCAGATTTGCAAAGACAGGAAGACTTGTGATGCGCATCCCCATGAGAGCCATTTCCAATCGTGTTTTGGAATTTGTGATGCTGTGAACAGGATGAGGAGGTGGATTTGTTATGCGGCTTCCCTTGCTAAACTGCACTACAATACAGCCTGCAACTTGTCATGCGTGACTCACAAAACTCCTAGGTTTGTGTTGCAAAATCCCCAGCCTGACTCTGGTGTGGGTACGTTTTTACTCAGGATGCAGACGTCGGGACAGAGCACGCACCGCGTGAATAGCTTTTCCTCTGGGGTCGGGAACGTCGTCGCGGTACTTTTTCAGCGTTGCTTCGCTGTCAAACTCAAATTATATTCTCGGTATGTACAACTTCTACTTACGTAGGGACAGAACTGCATCAAATGAAACTTTTCAGACATGTTGATGCTATTTGCAAATTCAAAGAAAACCAAAAACTCAAATTCAACAGACGACGACGATGCTCGCTCGCGAGCAGCTGAATCGGTTACGCATGTCGCGTATCAACTGCAAAGTGTCTGGGTCTGGAAGATTGATGCCAGGTTTGTCATGCTTGTCTGGCATGACTCATAAATCTGTAATGCATGAGCAGGAAAGGGCGTCTTGCCTGTTATGCAAAAACGCAGCTTGCCATGCCCATGCGGAAAACGAAACTAACACAGTAGCAGCTGAAAAATTTGTCATGCTTGGGTGCGTGTTACAGCCCGCCCACCAGTCACATTTTAGCATCACAAGTTTCCAGGCCCAGACATATTTGCATTTGATATCGTGCGCGGACTGGGAGGTGAGAAACGAAATGGTGCAATTTCACCGGCATCTGGTGTGTATGAATTGCAAAAGTAAAAACGTACTACGTATAAATTGCAATACAAAAAATTGGCTCAGCATTACAAATTGAATTTGTCTCAGCATTACAAAGGACTTACTCTCAGGATTCAGTAGCTGTATATGTCAGACAGTAACTCGTGCGCCATAAGACGCGAGCAAAGGGTTGAATTTGTAATGCGGATTTGCCTTAGGAACTAGATTTGTATATGCATAAATGCAACTACAAGGAGTACAACTACTTTTGCACAGGATAGTGTCCAAACTAACCGAAATCACAGTCTGCGACCGGCGGGACCAGCGCAACTATTTTCACCCGCACGTGTATCCGAAGAAAAAAACTGTTACACATTACACATTGTGTTGCAAAACACGCAAGACACACCACCTCTGTCATGCGCAAGATGCTTGCGGGCCTTGTTTCATGTGTGTTTTGCCTATATAATGATCTCTGCATTGCAAGTTTTCTCTGTCATGCGAGGCAAGTTTGTGATGCAGAATGCACTACAGATGTGTAACTGTAACACTTTTTTCTTGGGATAACGTAAACCCGCCGCAGTGGCAACCGACGACATGGAGTCACGCGGTTCATCATGGCGCAGCTGCCTCGTCAGGAGGACCCACTGCCGGCGGTGCAGTAACAGCTTCATCTTCGGGCTGCAGCGTGACCCCGGGGGGCAGTAGTTTCCTGCACCAGTCAGGAGGTGGCACTGCTGGCGGCGGCAGCGGTGTGTTTCTGCAGCACCAGCACTCGGGCGCATCGACAGTCGGGTCTTCCGCGGTTTCTAGGGTTGTTGACAACCAATACCCAGATCGATACGGATGGGAGCCGCCGCCGTCGTGTTTTTACACCACAGCTGCAGGAGGGGGGCAACAGCAACAAAACCAGCACCTATTCCACCCCACCCGGGGTAGTACTACGGGAAGCACAAGCAGCTACACGGGCGGTGGGATGGTGCATCAGCCGCATGGTACTACTCCTGGCGGAGCTGGGGGCGGGAGGACTACCACGAATGCTTCCAGCAGGCATGACATGCAGCGGAGCGGCACTGCCAGTGCAAACTTTCCCTGGGTCCTCTCCGGGTCGGCCTCCCACGATCGGCTGCCAACGATGACGTGAAGATCACGCAAGGTGGTGCGGTTTTACGTGCTGTGCCATTTGTCATCGATCGAAATGCATCAATGTGGTTCGCCAGGAAGAAGCAGTTGTGTGAGAAACAAAGTTTGGACCGGGGTGGGGTGCAACTTTTTATTTTATGAAGGGTGCAGCTTCATGCCACACTTCTACATGATTGACTTCGAGAAGTATCAAGCAACACTTTTCACTTCTTACCATTCAGAGAATATAGCACGCGACTTTTTATTTTCTTGGATTTTTACTTTTTTTTTATTTTTTCTATCTGCACAATAATTTGCAATCGATATAATTTTGCGAGCAACAGCAACGCAAGTTGACTGGCGCGCGCGACGTTGGCGCAGAAGCATTGTTTCTGCGACACGCAAGAAAGAAATACAAAAGACGACAAATATGTCCAATTAGAAGTTATATATAGTACTACCACAGTACTTGTTACTCACCAGCGAAAGCTGCAGCGCATGTTGGTGTCTGCGCTCACAGTATCGACTTGAACCGTATTTACTATTATTTCATTTGCTGTTCTCTAACGACGGTGCTCGCGGAGCCACTATATTTTTGCAGTGTTATGATGACTGAATCTGAAACTATAACTAATCAAACGCGAACCCGAAACGCGAACGCCACGGCTTCTTCATTGGCAACCACTAGGAATAAAGAAGCATTCTCAGTAGAAAGCACTTCCACCGAACTTGAAGATGATAGTGAACAATTGGTGTTTTGCTTGCGAAGTGTCATATCAGAATGAGGCGGTTTTCCCCTCTTCGGCACCCACCAGCATTGTATATTTGGAAGTTCTTATTTTTGCGACAAAACACAAAGACACCGACTTTCCTCACGAACAAGAAACACTCCGCTACGAGTACAAACTGTGTATCAAAAAGCAATGCCAACAACGAGCCTTGAGAAAATATCTAACGACAACGAGCTGCTACCTTAGAGATAGTCCACCAAAATTTAATACGAAGATTACAAATTATTATTATCACGATAAAAACTTTTCCGTTCCTGTCCACCCTGCGCCTGTAACTACGTACTTGTTACTCAAAAAGAAGGCCGCGAGGACCTGCACCTGCTGGAAGCAACAACTTTTTCGCAGCGTAGGGAACGAAGTAGAATAGGGAAGAGCAAAAATAAGCGTAGCTTGCGAAACGCAAACTGCATCCGCGAGCACATGCTTTCAGCACAGCAGAAGAGTTAATATTTATTAGCCACTGGTGGGTAATCTCTCGGTTCCGGTTGTCCTTGTGCTGTTGGTATGGACAGACCTTTTTTGCCTGTCATCAGAGGTTTGCTCAGCGTCAGCCCCTCGGCGCTTTTTCTTGCAACCCTTTTTCAGCGACGGCACCAAACGGCTTTGTCCTGTATCGATTCGACATCCCTTTTTCTTCTACTCTGCGGTACTTCTATGCTGTGCAGCAGCCTGTTCCTGCTAATTTTGTGTCCGCGACTCCAGGACCACCTGCACCGTCGAGCTGTCCTGTTTGTCGTGTGAACCGATTGTGAACAGGAGGAACCGGGCGTGGTTTTGAGTCGTGTATCACTCAGACTCACTGGACAATGAGCTCAAAATAGGTCTGCACTGCGACGCCAACGAACAGAGGAAAAGTAAAGAATAAAAACGAAGAACAAAAATTAATGAGCTCAATTTTATTTATTTTTCATTTTCTAATTCTAACCGGCTCCGGCAGTCGCAGTAGCAGTACAACTACAATTGGAACCTCTTTGCGCCAGAGATCATGCTAAGGCTAAGGGCGGAGAACTGTCGCTGTCGATTTTTTCTGCTGGTTAGGTAAGTATAGTACAAATTAGATTACGTACAATAGAAGCGCAGCTGCAAGGAAGTACTATGTTGACCACGATATTGGCCGGGAAGAAGTCAAACAAAAGTTGTGAGGAAGGAAGGCGGCGCAAGAACAGCGACATAATTGTGCAGCGACTTGAAATCTCAATTACGATTTCTACTTTCTCTCTGTTGCAGGACTATTCACTCTACCTTGAGACACCAGAATTTGATGAAGCGATTGGATTGACACAAACGACAGGAGAGAGAGCAAAGGAAGTGAGGCACAGTCCGCAGCTTTTTATGTTTCTCTTGTTCTGGGCACTGAAACAGTCGAAGTATGCGTATGCGTAATTGTATTTGTATTTTTAATTCTTTTGCAGATCGCAACATTATTCTTGAGTCTAGAACAGGGCAACTAGAGTTGCAGGCCTAAGAACAAGTCGTCGCGCGAAGACGCTTGCCAAGCAACACGAACAGGAACGAACAAGGATAAGCAGGAGAATGAACTCTCGCAACTTTTATTTTGCGATTTCGCTTCGTTATTGTTTCTTGCCATTGACCTTGGCTTTTTTCGCTTCCGTGGTTCCCGAATCCGGCGATAGGAACACAATGTAGTTGTTCTCCGACTTCTTGTGTCCTTTTCGAAGGGTAGTACAATTGTCTCAAGACAAAGTAAGACGATCTTCATCTTCGTCTTCCCCTTCCGCTGTGTTTCATACGTTCCACATGAAGAAAAAAGCACATATCTTTGTCGGCGGCGATGTTCTTGCTTATAACATTGTCTGACTGAGTGTGCTGTGGCACACTAGCCTTCTTTCATGTCCCCAAATTGATGCCGGCGTTTGTTTTAAGGAATTCCCATTCCCACAAATACAGGTCTATTTCCATATATACAGGTCTATTTCCATTTTTGTCATTGTCGCTGACGACGTAGACAACAAGAGCCATAAATTTCGAATACCATTTCAGTTTGATTGGTGAAATACATGTCTCGCCCCGACCCCGTATGAGGCAAAACAAGCATATTTGATCTTATTCTGTCTTTGACGGAGGTTAAACTAATCTAAAATAAGCCCCAAAATAGAATATCAGATGCCGTAGAGAAAATGGTCCGTGCCGTCGTTCTCTTCCTCCACCTCCCCGATGCGGAGCAGAAAATGCGGATTCTGCTCCGCGAAATCGATTCAAATGCAGCCGCAACAGCAGGACGTCGACGAGAGGGGAAAATGAAGGAGCAGAACAAAAGTTCCGATTTCGAGGACACCGCGGCCTGCGCGTGCTGGTCTGCGAACCAGTATGGCGCTCTCAACTGTTACATTCTCAACTGTTACATGATTTGTCATGCAAATTTACCACCAAGATCGCCACGATTAAGCTGCTTGGCATGACAAATATCCGAAGGGCTAAACAGCACGTACGTCCGTACCAAATCTGTAATGCAAAAGGCGCAATCTTGTCCCTTTCACTTTCGCCGTTCTTGCATTACAAATTCATGTAACAGTTGAGAATGTAACATTTGAGAACGCCATAACCAGCTCCACGAACTTTTGCTCACCGAGGACGAAGCCCTGCTCTCTGCCGCCTGGACGCAGCTGCGTGTGGGCGACGTGGTGCACTTCAAGCGCAACGAGTATGAGATCAACAGCAAGAAGAACCAAAGCGGCGCGGGGATTTATGTGGAGCTGGAAGACGGCAGGATGCAGAAACTGGAGCACTTTGTGCGCCGGAATATTACAGCTGCATTAGGTGCAGCTACTGAGCATAAAATATTGGCAAGTGCTGCTGTTGAGGAAAATCCAACTTCAAGTTTATTCCACGCAAGGAACTACAACAAGAGCTGCAGCAGTCAAGTGGCCGCCCCTTTGCCTTTCTCAGGGTTCGAGCGCGACCAGGTAGATGTTGCTGAAGTTCAAGTTGGGAACAAGATGGAAATAAAATGCAGCGTATTTGGCAAAAATCTCGAAACCTGTAAAGCTACGAAGAACTACATCAAGAAGGCTGAAGATGTACCTGAAGGTGATTACTACACTGCCCTCCGCGAGTACTGCGCCATCTTGGACCAGATTCAGAACCAGAATCGGTTACGGACCTATTTTCGCTTGTTGGAACAAGAGCAAGAGGAGGAAGTCGTGGAGAAAGAGAATGAGGAGCATGAAGTGCAAAGCAAGTTGGGCCGCGAGGACGATCAGCACGTGACCAACTTTTCAAAAAATTCCAAACTCCTCGAACTTCTCATCATCGGAAAGTTTTTCGTGCACGGTCCGGAAATCGGCGACTACTGCTACCAAGTCATCGACCGGGATTTTGCTTACGCTACCTCTATCGCGGACTACGCCAGCTTGAGGCACTCGGGGAACTTTTTTCTCGTGCACGTAGTCGAAGAGGAGGAGGAGGAGGAGAGGTGCGATTTTTTGGAGATGAGAACGAACAGAAAAAGACGGAGAACAAACGACGACATGTTTGTGGAGAACAGTGAGGTTTTTATCGGCGAAGACGAAGATGAACATTTTCACGACTCGGACATTGATCCGGAACTTGAGCTTGCCGACCTCCACGACGGCCTGCCACGTGCAATTCTACGAAAGCAGAAGCACAAGCACATCATGGAAAGAAATGAAAATAAGCCACATGATGAACGAGGACGAGCTGCTGGTACAGAAAATTATCGCAACATAGCGAAATATTCTGACACCAGTCGTGCTGGGCCATTTCTACTACCTCGGGGGTCCTCTGGAGGTGGTCTCTCCCCGGCGGCCGGGAACAACAACAGGCCGCCTTTGAAGATGACGTCCTTGTCGAATAAGTCAACCACCATCCCCCTGAAAAAACGGCACCTTCAAGTTGGCGACTCGATGCTGGTGAAAGTGCTCGGCGCGGTGCAAATCGACGTGAATAACAACGACCGGCTGTGTCTCGACCCCTCCGTTCTGTTAAACCCGGTGCTGCGGGTCGCCACTTTTTCCGCACAGCACCTGCGTTATTTGCAGCTGGAGAGGCGGTTCTTCGGTCGTGCTGGTACAACTACTAGCGGGGAAGATGATGCTGGACGAAGAACTACGGCGCAAACAAATCGAGCAGAAGCTGGAAATCGAGCTGTTTTTCCTCCGTCTACAGGAGCAAAAAGTGCTAATATCTTTACGAGACATAACCCGGACGTCGACGAAAATGTCCTCATGGAAGGGGATGTTGTAAAGGGCGAGGATGACATTGTCATCTTGCCAGAGGACTACGACTCTCCACAACGACCAGGAACGACGGCAGGAAAAAGACATTTCTTTGCAGGAGCAAAAATCCTGAAGCGTGAACCCCTGGAGTCGCTCTTCCGCAAGCGATTACGCCACGAGCCTTTTGTCCGCGAAGAAGCGGAATACAACGAGAGCTCCTGCTTCGTGGGGCGAATCGTTGGTAATTACATTAACGGGGAAGATCGTACTATGTCGAGCAAAATCAAAAATGTCAGTCTCAATGCGGGTAGTTGTTCTCTTGATAAGAGTAACAACAAGCGGGCACCAGGACTACACCTACCGGGTAGTGGTCACCAGCAGCCGTTTTGTTTTGGAAACAAAATGAATTTTTACGAAGATGCGTCGTTTACCGTGTACAACCCGCACAGCAAAAACCTGGAGCAGCCTCTCGCGGCAAATGCGTACAAGGGCGGCGGATTAGATGAAAATTTCGTGTGGGAGATTTATATGCACTGCAAAAGTATCGTATTCGTATAAATGCATTACAAATTTCCTCAGCATGAGAAATAAAATTTGTAATGCTGATTTGCCTTGGGAACAAGATTTGTGATGCAAGACTTGCATTTATACGAGTACGATACTTTTGCACTGGATAATTTATTGTGGACAGCAACTACTGTGGGACAGATACCACGCCGCGGATCATGAGTTTCAAGATTCTACAGACCCCGGCAATGCGTTGACGTTGAAGCCGAAATTTGTTCGCTTTGAAAGAATGACCGACGCCGCGATACCTTCAACCGTCGATATGCAAAACAGAAACATGAATGACCAAGGTGAAGAGGCGCATCGTCTTCAACCAGAGTACGTACTCGTCAATGCGACAACTCTGAACGCAGCTTCGGTGAAGACCGCTTCAAACACCGGTGCCCGCGAAGAATTATATAATTACGCATCGAGGACCACCAGCGACAAGATTCAGACTGCTTGTCTAGCTTTCCCTAGCGACGGATACCATGTGGCACGGAATTTCTTCAGAGTGCTTTTCCACACACAAAAAAACCGTGACGTCGACGACAATATTAAAGGCAAAAATGCTGTAACTTGCGTTGGGACAGCACCAGAAGTTGTCGTATCTCCCCCTCTCTACTCGTCCGTTTTGTCCCTACCTCACGACGCAAAGCAGGTTTCGTATTTGCAGTATGATTCCGCGATTCCGTTCGATCCGAAATACGGAATCTTGAACCGATTGGACGCCAGGGTGTACTTGACAGATCCGCGACCCTGGGTGATGCCGATGGCAAGAAGAACATCTGCTGGAGGTCGAAATGCAGTTGATGGTAGTTGGTGCGCCGGGACCGGGAGATCTACTGCGGCAGGGTTTTTACTTCCACCAGGCAGCACTGGTTCTTCATCGGGTGCTGGATTTCCACAGGAGCACCGGGACTTCGATCCTCCGCCGCTTCACTCCGTACAAGAGTTTCTCCAGGCGCACCGGAAGTTGAATATCAAATGTGGAAATGTCTGGGTCTGGAAGAGTCATGCTGTTTCTGCATGACACGGAAGGTCTGGCATGGAAGCTCTAGCATCACAGCTTTCGAGAAGCTTCCGCAATGCCGAACCCGCATGACAAATCCCCCATTTTGGTGACAGAGAGTGGGCAGCTTTTGCTACCCATGCATGAGAGATTTTTGTGTGTTCTGAAATGCGCATCACAGGTTACATCCTTCCAGACTCAGACATTTTTGCACAGGATATTGAAAAGAGAGCTGCAATTGGGAATCGTGCCAAGTCAGGGTTTTGGTGCGAACAGTTCTGGAAATTCTTTGAAGGTGAATTTCGGGGGCGGGTCGTGTGGCGGTGTTGAGGGAGCCGCTGCCGCGGCCGCGCGGATCAACATGGAAAGCGCTTTATCGCATGACAAAAATGCACCTAACGGCGGCAAGAGCCACTTGAATGAAAATTATCTCAACAATAATCTCACGACCTCGACGAGGATCCCACTCGGCGCAGCAGCAGCTCCTTCACTGGCGGCGCCGGGAACAGCCAGCTCGGCCTCTTCAGGAGAAGTACAGGCGCAGCGTCACCTCTCTGTATCCAGCACAACTTTCCGTACCCTCCGGCTCGTCCGCGGCAATTCGCCCGACCACTCGATGCAGATAGTCGACGTGTGGCCTCAGAATTTCGAGGAGATGTGTGTGCTGGAAAGAATCGAAGACAAGTACCGACTCAAATCCGTCAAATTTGGGTTCACGATCGAGCAGCGAAAGGAGAGAGTCCCGGTGTGCTTCTACGCGAAAACCTTTCTGCAGAAGGCGCAGCTGCTCGGCTTGCGGTACCCTGAGTAAAAACGTACCCACACCAGAGTTGTAATGCGCATCCCCATGAGAGCCATTTCCAATCGTGTTTTGGAATTTGTGACGTTGTGAACAGGATGAGCAGCTGGATTTGTGACGCGGCTGCACTTGCTAACCTGCACTACACTGCAGAGCTCAACTTGTCATGCGTGACTCACAAAGCTCCTAGGTTTGTGTTGCAAAATCCTCATCCTAACTCTGGCGTGGGTACGTTTTTACTCAGGATATGCGGCAGAAGTGGTTCAGCGAGGCGGAGGTGCGGAAGGTGCTGCGGCCGATTCTGCTGCAGTGGCTGGACCGGTTGCCGTATCCTGTGCAAAAGTAAATCGTATTCGTATTAATGCATTACAAAAAATGTCCTCAGAATGACAAACAAAATTCGTAATGCGGATTTGCTTTAAGAAAAAAAATTGTAATGCATGATCGCAATACGAGTACAGTGCGATACTTTTGCACGGGATATGCCGTTTGTGGAGGGTGCGGTGAAACTGGTGGTGGACGAGAAAATTTTCCTGCCGGAGCTGCGGCGACGAGATCATGGGGGGTGTGTTGGAATCAACGGAGGCGGTGCTGCCCTTCATGGCGGCGGTGGCAATGGTCTGAATGATGAAGATCGCGACTCCGGACAGGCACACGCCTACGCCTTCGTCTGCGTCGATACCAAATTCGGCTGGCTCTAGCTATGTTTTCATCGAACAGGTGGTCGAGAAATTGATGCTCCAAGGTGCTATTTGTAGTAGTTAAGGTAGATCGGTCTCGTGCGCCAACTTACGAAGTGGCAGCACTGTCTTTTGATCACAGTTCCGTACTGTATTCGAGATGTGTGAAGAGGACATATTTGAGTACCTCAATGAAGAATTCCTACATCTAATGAAGAGAGTCAAAAGCCGACGTTTCAACATCAGTATTCGGAAAAAACAAACCGTATCGATGATACTGATCCAAGAATAAACACATGAAGAAAATAAACCATTGCGACTACTACTAAGCATTGATACCATACGCGATTATCGAAGACGAGTCAGTGTTGATGGCCTCTGATGCAGGATGTACTTTGCGAGAGTTGTGTTCCTTCGGGCGGAACGCGAGAAGAACTCGGTTCGGTTTTCGATAAAGCAATATCGGTCTAGTATAACGAAAGATGAGATCATTCACATGAGAATGCTTTTATATTTCATTCTGCGACAAGCTGAGGAGAGCGAGGACGCAACGGGCACCAGTGGATCTGAAAGTAAGTAAAGAGATCACTAGATTTAGAACGACAATTTGTTGAGGAACGGAAGAGAAAAAATCGGTCTCCCTTGTTCATACGCAGGAGCGGCGATAAAAGAAAGAGCCGCAAGTCGTGTTTAGTTTTCAAAGTGAAAAGGCGATCCAAATATCATTTCAAAATCTTGCGCACAGCGACGAGATCTGTTCTAACCACGACCCTAAAACGACTTACGACGACGACGATCGATCCTTCCCCGCGAAGTTTTTCACGATAAATTGTACACGATCTGCATATAGCCTTCTTCTTTTCAAAATCCGAGTATTAGTAAGAATCCCTTAAACATCAAAACAGATCGAGCAAAGTTCATTCATCGCGGTTCGGCAAAAAGAAACGATCATCCTCTCGCATCAAAATCGAGCTAGCAAAATATTAAATTCAACGACGATCTCCGAGCTTGTATAAAAAAATAAAAATCCACCCGCGACGACCCGAAATAAAAGAACCGAGAGTCTTATCTCGCCGATCACTTTTGAAATTGTACCCACTCCTTAACATTTCTCCACCCTGAGAATTCGCTTTTTATTTCCCATAACTTTTTCTTTTCCCCCGAAACTAATCACCAGGTTCTTTTACAGCGAAAATCTTGACTGGGCAGCGTCTTCCTCGTTGAAGCCGTTGACTCCTTTCAAGTGCCGTTTTTTCTTTTCTGAATCCAGAAATAGAATCAACGGTTTTTACTTATTTTTACGAAACTAACAAGATCACAATTATATCGACCACAACATCTCAAAACAAGTCAAAAGACGATCGACAACAAGCTCAACTACAAGTACTTTAATATTTTTAAACAGCATCTTCGCATTAGGTCACATTTGTACAAATATAGGGCGTATTTTTCTTTCGAAAACGGAAAAGTATCTACTCACGACTACGACACTTATTTACGGGTGTAGGAGCCTTCGGTAGACGTACTTCTAGCGGGAGGATACGCAGGCCAGATACTGTACAACTTTTTAACTACTACGTGTAAAATTCTAAAACTATCCAAGACTACTCAACGCACACAAATACCTCCGAGGTTGTTAAGAAGTATCGGGACCACGACCAGAGTAACTCTAGTACAGAGATCCTTTCACAATAAAAATCTTGACAACTTGTAACCTATTCAGCAGTACGCTGCTCATTGTTTTGAACTATAGGATTTGAACTTGGCCGTCCTCACCAAAGTATCCAGCACATTGTACAGAAAATAGCACTACGGCTATTACTAGTACTAATCGCGCAAGAAGCAGCACATCTGGTCCGTTCGCGATCCGTTGTATCTCTCGAAATTGTAGTAAACCACTGAAATAAAATCTATCCAAGAACAAAATGCCGGAACCCGTGACGCCCACCTTGTCTCTGGGATCCACCCCTAGCCCGATGCCGCCGCCGCGGTTTGCTTTGAATAGCGAGACGAACACGAACCCGTCGGTGGGGTTTTTCACGAACACACTGGTCGGAGGTGGAGGTGACAACGATGTGGAGTCCGTGAAATCCGGTCAAAGGCAGGAATCCGCCAACAGCACCACATCGTCCTTCCAGCCTAGTACTGTGCTGAACCAGTCTAGTACTTCGAACAATACAGACACTAACGGCACTACCACTACCGATGGAGACAAGACCAGTGCTGAGGCACCAGCTGCCCCCGTTGACGAGCTCCAGTGTGCCTTTGACCGCATGACGGAAAAGTACGAGAGCATGCTGCACCAGCGCGAGGAACTGAAACAGCAGGTGGCGCAACTGGAGATGGAAAAGGACAACTTCGCGTCCCTGTTGTACGGGTCGTTCTCCAACACGCCCCGAGAGACGAAGTCTAGCAATGGTGGTCTGAACACGCCCTCCACCTGTGCCGATCTCGGGGGCGTCACGCCACGGGAGGGGGAGAGTCTGAAGCTGCCGTTGGGCGGTGCTGGTATGAATTCCACTTGCTCCGGGACTACTGCTGGAACTATCAATGCTGACGGTTCTTGCAGCTCGACCGCCGGCAACGATGGCTCTGCTTGCTCCGGCAGCAACAATTCGACCAACACTTCTTGTGCAACGTCTGGTGGAGCTGCAGGTGATCCTAGTACTACTACGGACGGCCTAACCCTGCCGGAAAAGATGGCGGTGGATCAGAACATCTCCAACCGGAGTACCGTTGTCTTGGACAACGTGGAGGCGGAGAAAAAAGTGGTCGAAAAACAGCGCCAGGAGTGCATGTCCCTGATCCAGGAAAAAGACGACCGCATCAAGCGGTTGGAACGGGAAAACAAGTCTCTCGCAAACACGTTTGCACAGTACATCGAGACCATGACGGCCTTCAGTACCGGGACAGCGGTGGTTAACACGACGGGGGCTGTGAACAGCAGTTTCAACATGAGCAACATGCTTGCTCCGCCGGCGGGGACCCTTGCTGGAGCTCCGACGGAGGCGCTTACCGGCGTCGCTGCTCAACATAATTTCCAGCAGGTGTTGGCGACGACCGGGGGCTCTTGTACTGGTGCTTCTAACCAGCAGATGAACATCACGACTCAGTCGCCGACCTCGGTGTTGAAGAATTTGAACAAGAAGCTGAACAAGTCTGTCCAAAACGATTTTTTGTCGGACACGGGGAAGACGCCGTCGCAAAACTCCTCCAACAGCTGCGACGCCGGGAGCTGTGATGGGGACGGCGAAGACTCCAGCTCCACCTCCGGGGATTCCGTTTCCAACAATGGGGTCGTCACCCCCGCGGGTGGAGAGGTCATGATCTCCACTTCTGTCGGCGATGTTGTTCTTGACAATGCGACTTCTACGCCCAAGATGATGGACCAGAAGACGCCGGTGGCTGCGGCGAAGAAAATATGAACTGCAAAAGTATCGTACTCGTATAAATGCATTACAAATTCCCTCAGCATGAGAAATAAAATTTGTAATGCAGATTTACCTTAAAAAGAAGATTTGTAATGCATGACTGCAATACGAGTACAATAGTTTTGCACAGGATAGAAAAGCTCCAGCGCGGCGGAGGTGGTCATCGCGGCCACCAAGAAAAAACTGAGTATACTTTTTACTTTAACTTGTTTGACAGAGAAAGAAGTTCACGAAGAAGACAACGACTTAAAACCCCCGGATACACATGAGTGAATTGTTTGACAGATGACCGATTCTTGTTTGACTGTTGATTTGCTTCGGTTTATGTTGATGATTTCTCTATCTCTTCTACTTGTTCTTCATGCGATACCCGACTACAACACTGATCCATCGCATCAGCACAAGAGATCACTTCGCTTGTATTTTTTGTGCATTGCCTTTCCAGTTAGCAATACCAATAGCATGACAAATCGAAAAATCTTCTTCATACAAAATCCTCACACAACAACAAACCTACACAGAGGAGCTTGGTCCGTCGAAGAAGAAGAAAAACTCGCCGAAGTCGGGCCCCGAGCGTCCGCCGGGTCTTTCTGAATCGTCCGAAACCCCGCGCACCATTCCCGAAGCGGTCACGCCGCCGCCACCGCAGAAGGCGCCGCCGAGCCCACCGCAGAGTGGTGGAGGCGCTGCTGCTGGGACCGCGGGGAACAACAACAATAATAATACGGGGAACAACAACAACAGTAATACCGGAGGTGCTAGTGGTGCTACTGCTGGGAACAACAACAACAACCAACAGGGAGCTGCAGGAGCTACCACGCAGCCAGGCCTCATCCTGCCGATCACCAAGCGTCGCATCGACTTTCACCAGGGCTTTGAGCACAATAATTCGGGTGGTCGCTCGGTATAGTTTCTTTGTTTCTTATGCTGAATAAAAATGAAATATCAAATTGGAATTGCAGCAATGCAATTCCAATTTCTATCGGGATGAAAATGAATTACGTAGGTGCAGTCTTTCTGATATCCTGGTGTGCCGAAGTGAGGGAGTCCATCTTCACGTGGGTTGCAGTCATCGGCTGAGTCGTGTTCAATCAATAGCAGAGAAATTATCATTGAATGAAATAACAGGCGACGACCAAGCAGTCCGCTCCCGACGCGTCCCCGTCTATGGAGCCGGACAACAACGGACAAGCCTCCGACGGCCGCGCGTGGCGCGACAACAAGGCCTGGAACGAGACTCCCGGGGCGGGCACCTGGGTTGAAACGCCGAACCACTGGAACACCAGTCTTTCCAGCGGGACGGGCGGGAAGATGATGCACGACGGTACTTCTAACGGTGGAAACCACACCACCGCGGCGAACGAAAGTTCCTTTCAGTCCACCACTCCTGGCGGGCAGACGACTGGGAAGAGCCAGTCGGGATCGAAATCCTGCATGAGCGCTTTCAGTTACGGTGGTGCGAACAAGGAGTTTGGGGGGAATAATAATTCTAAGGGTGAGACGAGCAACAACAATAACTCGGCTACTTCTACTCACACCGGAAGTAAGGAAAACAACAGCAACAAGGAAAACAATACTTCTAAGGGCCACGGGAAAAATAACAAGAAAGGAGGAATGAACAAGCACCACCAGCACCAGCAAGAAAATCAAAATCAAAGCCACAACAACAGTACCCAGCAGCACAACTCGAATACGAATGCTGCTGGTGTCAACGGTGCCAACTCTTCCTCCACCACCAACAACAATTTCCTGCACTCGTTCGGGTCTACGATCGGGCAACCGCACCAGCCGGGAAGCAATTCCAAGTTGGAATTCTCGGGAACCAACTCGGGCTTCACCACGGGTAGTAGCATTTTGACCTCGCACAACGCCAACGCCGGCGGGATGATGCAGCACAACCAGCAGATGAACAACAATCAGCAGATGATGAACAACAACTCTCAGCACCAGCAGCCGCAGTCTAATGCGTCCACTCTGTTGACGAAAAAGTCCACGAAGTCGTGGTTTCAACAAACCATGGAAGCGGAAGAGCAGGAGATGCAAATGCAGGAACAAAAAATGAACAACAATTCATCTTCCAGGATGAACAACAATACGCCTGCGAACAACAACCAAAATGGTACATCTCACCAGCCGGTGAGCAGTAGTACTAACAACTACCAGTCCTTCAATCCGCCGCCGCCGCCGGTGTTGCCGACTCCGCAGCAGATTCAGCAGCAGCTGAACTCGCTCCGGGACAACTACAACAACGCGGCTCAGCAGCAGCAGCAGCAGCAGCATCATCAGACGATGGGAACAAGCAACAACCAGCAGGACAATCATGGTGGAATGAACAACCACGGCGCGGCATCAAAAGGGATGGTGTTGACCAGCCAGCAACATGCTGGTGACCACACCAGCACGACGAACAATAAGTACGGCAACCAGAAAGGTGCAGGTGGTAAGAACCAGCACGGAATGATGTTGAATAACGGAAAGCAGCACAACAACAATCCTGGTAATAACAATGGGAACAACAATGGGTCGCAGCAGCAGTGGGCGCAAACTATCGCTAACACCAAGGGGCAAAACCACCAGCAGCACAAAGATCATCATGCGCCATACGGAAGTAACAACAGTAAGGGCGGCGGGAACAATGATAAGTACCACAACCAGCAACCCTCCTCCTCCGATAAGTACAACAACCAAGGAACGAACTATCAGAGTAATTGGGAACAAACCCAACAGCCGGGATCCGGTAGCGGCAAGTACCATGACAAATTCAACGCACCGGCGCAACACCAGCAGAACTCCGGTTCAGCTGCCTTGTCGGGAAAGGACAATTACACCAGCTATTCAGCTATGAACAATAACACTGCAGCTTACAACGCTGGCGGAAAAGGGCAAGGTGGCCAGCACAATTCTGGCAAGGACCATCACAACGGGAAAGATCATAATCGTGGCCAACATAACGCGGCCCGAGATAAACACAACAACACTGGTACTAGTAATTTCGCTGGTGGGAATAATAACTTCGACAACCAGTACCACACGGCCTCCGACCATACTCCTATGAACAACAACATGAAAGGTGGGCAACATGGGCAACATCAGCAGCACCACCAGCACCACCAGCCGAAGGAGTACCCCCCAGTGGGGAATCGGGGCCGAAATGGGGAGCAAAATCCGACGTCTTACAGCAATCAGACGCATTTGTCCCAGACCATCAATTCCTTGTCCAAGGATGAGGTCCACAGCGCGCTTTTGTCGGTTTGCAACAAGTACGAGGTGGAAAAAAGGACAGTCGATTGGTTCTTGGAAGAGCAATTCGCCTGCTACTGGCACCCGATGCTGTTGAAATCGTCGGAGTTAGAACGCCGGAATGAGGACGGATCTATGCGGGTGAAGAACCCCTCCGCCTGGCTGACGAAATTCTTCAACATTTTGCGGAACGACCCCGAGGAGCCGCGCCCACGGACACCCCATGGCACGCCGACGCATCCGTTGAACTTCAACAACGAAAAGGCAGTCAACGTGGGACAGAGTCCGACGTCGAGTTGTGGCGGGAACAATGGAGGTAACGCTGTTGGAGGAACAAAGGGAGGGGACCATACTTCTACCGCGTATCACAACAATTATCAGCACCATGGAACAAGTCATGCGGGGAAGGGAAATAATCACGCGAACAATCTTCACGGCGCGAATATTTCCCATAACAACCTGCAGCAGTACGGGCAACAACAGCAGTACAATCACGATCACAACC
This sequence comes from Amoebophrya sp. A120, assembly GCA_905178155.1. Lineage (NCBI taxonomy): Eukaryota > Dinophyceae > Syndiniales > Amoebophryaceae > Amoebophrya > Amoebophrya sp. A120. Next base: position 2,678,225 of record CAJINV010000012.1, on the reverse strand, counting down.
AGCAGCAGCAGTACCCTTCGAACAACATGCGGGTGTCCTAAGTAGTTTGCTGGGCAAAGTCTTCCTCAGAAGAGTTGTGCCAGAATGACGTGAAGTGACTGCATTTGATGTCGTTTAGTGGACGAAGGCTCGTCTAGGATAACTTCTTTACTAGTGGAGTGCTGCTCCTTGAGGCTGAGTTGATGTCCAAACCTCGATTAACTAGCTGTATCTGAAGACACTTTTATGTGAAGAGCAGATAGTGATGAGCTTCAGCTTGAAGTTAAACTTAAACGGCAAAACGAACATATGCCTTCAAGATCTACGAGAGACAAAAAAGCACTCGGGTGGAGCAAAAGGCTCATGCTCGGTGTAGAATAGTTGCTCAGCGAGAACATGTAATTATACCGGTTGTTTTTAGATTTACGGAAATAGAGCGCTAGTCTGGTAGTAAGCACTATATGTTTTTTCTGGAAAGATACTTGGTGTACCTGTACTTCTGTTGGATTTGGCATGTTATTAAGGCCTAAGTATGTTTTTTTTTTCTGGCGGTCAAAGTACAGTTCTTGTGATCTCATTACTAGGGGTTCTGGGAGTGAAAGATAATTTTGGTTGAGTAGAAAAAGGATTGAATTTATCGACCTATACAATTCGAAAGTTGAAAAAAGCAAAAAAAATTAAAAGAGCTATTCGAAAAAAATAAAAATGTAACGTATTTATCATTCGCGAGAATAATTCTGACAAGAACGAAAACTAAAAAATGAGAATATCAATACAGCACGATAAAGATAAAAAAATGAAATTGTTGTACTAGCACCTTCAAGTTATTGGGTAAGTTTCGACGCGATAGCACTATCAAATGCAAAAGTGTCTGGGTCTGGAAGAATGCAAGTCTGTCATGCTTGTCTGGCATGACTTGAGAGTCTGTGTTGCATAGGCAGGAAAAAGCCCTCTTACCTGTCATGCAAAAACGCAGTTTGCCATATGGCGCCGTATACTATCTCAACGCTCAACTATCTCAAAATTTTTCAACCCAATATTAAATAGGTAGTTCAAGTAGCTAGTTTATTCAGCTAACACATGATGCTTATGTAGCTAGATTTTTGGCGTGACAGATTAAGTTAGATCAATGAAAGTCGTCCGGTCCTGCTCCGCCGATTTTTTCTAGTCCTGTTGCTTCCCTCATGACCCCTTCCGGACACCCCTTCCGCGAACCCCTGAAAGGTGCTCAAAAAGCTGCATTTTTTCAGTGCGCCCTAGCATCGGCGGAAGCTTATTATTGCCCCCCTCAGCTACCCCCCTCGCCGACCCCCCTTCCGGGGGGGCCCCTCACAGACGGGGTCGAAAGGGGTTCCGGAAATTGACAGGGCGGCGGAGCGGGACCAGACGATTTCTTCTAATATAGCTCATTTGTCATGCAAAACAGTTATCTACTTGCATATAATTCACTATCTACATAAACTACCTACTTTAGATAGCTATATAGAGTTGAGGTAAAAAAATTTGAGATAGTTCGACGTTGAGATAGTATACGGCGCCATATGCCATGCGGAATACGTAAGACACGGCAGCCAAAAAAATTGTCATGCATAGTTGCGTATTGCAGTGCGTCTATCATTCACTTGTAGCATTACAAGTTTCCAGACCCAGACATTTTTGCAATCCATTGGCACTAGGAGCGAACGACTAGCGATCGAGCAGCGAGTTATCCTGTGCAAAAGTATCGTACTCGTACAAATGCTAACGCAAGTCTTGCATTACAAATCTTGTTTCCAAGGCAAATCTGCATTACAAATTTTATTTCTCATGCTGAGGAAATTTGTAATGCATTTATACGAGTGCGATACTTTTGCAGTTCATACGAGTAACGACGAAGCGAAACTATCCTTTACCCGGCGATCCCTTTTGTCCCATACAGTTGTTGCGACAAAAAGCGATTTATAGTACACAAATCAATGCAGTTTACTATGTCCTCTTGCGACAAAGCGATAGTATACAGAAGAACTGCGTTCTACTTTATTTTCGAGTTCTTGTAGCTGATGTTGTGTGCATCTCCTTGAACTTGAAGTACTTGCCGGGGGCGGCGGCAAGAAACGATAAAACTCGACTACGATAAAACCTCTACCACATTTACCTATTTTGGTAGTACAAATTATTTCTTTGAGGATAGCAGGTCGTATTTCAACACTACGTACTTTTGCTAGCGTACTAAAAATGATCAGTTGGGCACATGGCACATCAGCGAATCCCCGTTGGTATGCTGCTGTCTCGGCTACGAAAATTTTTTCGCTACAAAGAAATGTAGTTTGAACGCCGCGTCGACCTCCTGTGGAAAAAGCCGGCTACAGCCTACGGAGGTTTTCTGTAGTAAGTTGCAAGAATTCTTGCTCCGGTTTAGAAAGTAGATACTTACCCGCCTAAGAAGTGCGATGAGATCATTATCTGTCTGTGACAACGAACTATGCAACGAATGTCATGGCTCGTAGGCCCGATAAGATTCGCTGTATATATGAAATATATGGGTTTTTTGTCCGCCGCAAACGAGGAACCTCACCTCCACAGAGAAGATGATCTGATAGATAGCGCTCCTACCTTACAACGATGAAAAATGCTTTCGCTTTCAAAAATCAAATTTTTCTTTGCCCCCCTTAAGCGTCGGCCCAGATAGGACCCCGCTGGTGGCCTCGTTGAAGTGGAAGGCATTGGGCAGGTGAGCAGCGAAGCTTTTTTTTGTTGCCTGAATCACTTCAGTGTGTTGATGTCGTCAGTTTCTTCTTCTCGTTATGTACTTAGCCTGTCGCGGTGATAGGTGGCGCAAATATGCGACCGCGATTGCGCCTGCTTTTCCGCATAGTCCTTTGCTGCCGGGGTGGGCGCCCCGGCGCTGCGCATCGCCGTGAGCGGCATGCTGAGCACCGCCCTGGGGGGCGCGGCAAGTAGTCGGCCAAATCCGGAGGCGAGGTCGGTGCTCCCACTGGAACGTCAGGGAAGTTGCCCCGCAAACTCCTATCCGCAACAGGTCTTCTCTACAGTCCAAGACCTCCTGCGCGGTGCGCAAATTGCCGCGCAGGGCTTCCATGAAATTTGTCACGAAAGGGCGCTGGGTTGTCATGCTATTGGGCGACAAGTTTGCGACGCCATAGATGCCTCCTGCGGGTTCGTGTTTTTTCTTGGATATCCGCCAGCCCATGCAGACACACTAGCAGGAGCCCACCGGTTTTTGGAGGCCATTCGGTCACCATTTACGCACCGAGGCGCCGCTTTCTGACGATGTTCGCTGTCTTTGTTGTGAGGAGGAATTTTCCCTGTGTTGCGATGACCTGAGTCGACATTGTCGGACTTTGACTATCACCAGGAGGACCAAAAGCGTTGCCATTTGTGTTGCCCTTCGGAAGGGCTTTGGCAAGACTTAACGCGCTATAAAAAAATCAAGTGAAAGCGTTTTTTAGTTCCTGTAAAAAACGCTTTCGCGATTTTTGGCCTCCAAAAAAACGCTTTCAAGGGGGGGGGGTATAATGAAGGGCAAAGAGAACACCTGGAGCCAGAATCATCTGGGCTCCCGGGGTTCCGAAATGGTCATCGCTACGGACCCAACGTGTCCGCGCCTGGGCCCAATGAAAACAAGCCCGCTACGTGCCCAACCACCTTGGCCCAACACTTTAGCCGTTTGGGGGGCCGTCGCGCGGTCGCGTCTATCTTCGTACCTGGTGGGCTCGCGCGCCAGCATCGCCACGGCCACGCGTTTGGCCGCGCAATGTTTTCCAAGGCTCTTACAGGGACCCCGGCCCCTTCTCCCTTTTTTTGGAACGAAACTTGCAAGCGCCCAACGTGGGGCGGACACAGTGCGGCAGCTCGAGGCAACTCGAAGACCGCCCGTTGTTTCCATCAGTATTGGCAACCATTAACCTTTGCTGTAGTTCCAAGGCGGAACTATCTCCCATAGCGGCTCGCCCCCATTGACTTCCCTCGCAGGGTGTGGCGGATAGGATGGCGCCCAGGGTGGGCGCCGAAGCTGGGAGGCTTGTGTCGCTGGTTAGCGTCTACCTGCTTCAGACATCCTTCACGGAACATCTCAAGCACTACGCAACTTGCGCCAGCCATCACCGCGACAAGCTAGCTGTGTGCTTTCGTCTTCCCATTCGTCATCAAGAAACTTCATTTGCAAAAAAAGCAACTCCAAGGCTGGAGGAACCGGAGCCGCTTGTGGGGTCGCTGACCGGGATGACGCAGATGCGGTCAGTTGGGCAGGATGCTAGAGACGGGCTGCAAAAAAATTTAAATTTTGAAAGCGAAAGCGTTTTTCATCGCTGTATACCTATTTGTTTTGAATGTGACCGAAGATGACTATTTATGTTTTGACTTTAAATTGTTCTTGTTGTCTGATTGAAAAAAACGATAATATAATCCCTCCTGCTCCCCATTAAAGAACACGTCGCTCGTGGTGGAATTTTTACCAATACTCAGAAGTTGTACTAGCTGCAGAGATGGACTCTTTGAGTCTGCTTCTACCTACATCAAAGGCCCAAGGCAGCAAATTCATCGAAAGGAGGGCAATTCGTTGTCCTGGGTACCATTGATCCACCTAGTACAACTTCAAGTTCAACCCCCGCGGCTACGGTGATGAAGAATTTCTTATCTCAAGACCACTTCTTCGCACAGAGACTAACAGTATTTTTACCTTTTGCCACTTGACGTTTTCCACCTTGAGCGGAGTTTTTGATTACGAAACTACACGACCGTAAGCGGAAGGACAAGGATTTTAGTTGATCCTATCGAATGCTGGTCGCAAAAGTTACACGACACGATCACGAACCGGCTTTATAGTTTGAGGATTGCGCCATATAGAATGAGGCGAAAACTAGATTGGACTTTTCTCAACTACAAGCGGTTTGAGTTGTATTGTGACACTGTCGACGCAAAACATCATTCGGCGACCACCACACTTATTACACCAAATGATCCGAAGTAAGAAAAATAACGATAACCCGCCCGCACATTAGAATCTCGTATATGACATGTGAGCGAAGCGATGTGTGCTTCTTTTGCTCTGGTTTTGCGGGAAAATGATCACGACGGTGGTGATAAAATGGATGAAAAAGAGATTGAAGTTATGTTTCTAGTAGTAGGCTGTAGAAAATGAAAAAAAAACACGATTCTGTTCTGGAGAGAGTAACCTACGTGCGTGATAAAGATTCTGAAAAGACTGTACAGACATGCTGGGGAAGATGAAGCTGCCCACGCCTGCTCAGGGGAACAAACCACTGCAGAAATAACTTAAGCTACAAAAGATTTTGGTTTTTACTGTTGGCTACATACAAGTAGATTTTTCAAAGTTTGCATGGGCGGGACAAGCAGAAAAGTCTGTATGATAGTACCTCGAAGGTGGCGAATCAATTATGAAGCACCATTTGAACAAACTTAACCGCTATCCTATCGCTACCGCGCTGGCGCATAATTCAAGGACAGAGCATACAAAATGTACGATACTACTAGAATCCACTACACTTTGGTCTTTTTTACCACAAACCGCTAGAAAAACGACTTTCTTCGATCGATTAATGAGGTTTTGTGAAAAATTTGAAAAAAAAGAAAACCTAGGGTGAAGGAGGCATGCCAAATGCTGGTCTAGTGGCATGAAGTCAACAAACGGAAGTGTTCGTGTTCCACTTCTTGTGTCGTGCGCCGTCAAGAATAAAGATGATCCAAGGTGGACGTGCTCCTAAACGGATCCTGGTATAATTTTGAGCTTCGTGCGCTGCATTCCGTTAATATTGTTGAGCAATGCCGCATCATCGATCTTCAAGTGATTTAGATTTTGTTTCTCTTTCTGTGCGATAGTTCCACTGACTACCAAACTCTCTGTGGATTTCTATCAGCTTGGCAGACACCTAGGGCCACGCCACCGCGCATTCCGAGGGTAGATCAGACGGACCACAGAAGGGCGTTGCGAGGTGGACAAAAACGGCATCACTCAAGCGGGGGAGCGGAAGCAGGGTCTTCGTTCAACTGTGTGGTGTGCGTTGTTGACTAGTCCTAGTTTCATCGAAACATAAGGACGTCGGAGGTTTGAGAGCTTTATACTATTCGACTTCTTACTGCATTTTGATCCTTTTGCATCCCTCACGCACGACCAGGATCTTTCAGTAGTTTGAAGCCCGCCGAAGTTTTGCGCGCGGATTTAGCTTTCTTACCCCCCCCGAAAAAAGGGGAGTCTCCTGAACCTTATGGTCGTCCCTGCCGCCGGTGGTAGCGTGCGCGTCGCCACTCTGATCTGATCTGATCTGAAAATAGGTTATCTCTCTCTCTCTCTTCTGTGCGATAGTTCCAGTCATCCGAGTATTTTCTACTTGTGATCGACCATTTTTCTGTTGTTTATAATTCCGGTTGACGAAGATTTTCATTTTGCGATGCTTTGTTTTGTAGGACATAGCAGTCATTCCTTTGTGCTGTTTCCTTACCCTCTACCGCATGGAATTCTTCTCTCGGATACTAGGGCAAGATTTCTCTACTTCACTACGTAGTTGTTTTTTGTACTTCTCGTGAGTCATTACGTAAATTCGTTTTTTCTAGGAGTAAGGTGCACATAAGACCTTACAAAAAAATGGCGCCGTCTCCGGCAAAAGCTCAGCCCTCCAACCCGTTTCGGGACGAGATTGGGAAGGGCAATGATAAGGCAGGAGGAAGCAGTTCTACTTCTCCGAATAAAAATTACTCGAAAAGCAGCAATCAAGGAAAGAAACTTCCTTATCGCCCCTCGAAGCACCAACAAGCGCGGTCGAATTACTGGCGAACGCTGATTGTGGCCGTGGTGATGCCGTGTGTGGGAATGTTACTCATGTACGGAATCCAGTTTTTTCGGAAACAGTTCCAGGAAAACTTGGAGAAAAAAGCAAAGGGCTCGTCCTCGAAGAGCAGTAAAGGCAAGCGGATCAAGGCTGCAAAGGGACAAAATCTTGATGAAAGTGAACTCCCCAGCGGCATGAAGGCAGTGCAGGCCGAGATGAAAATTAATCAAGAAGTATCGTGAGTAAAAGCTGCGTACCCACACATGATATATAAATTTAGATGGTCATCTACTTGCTGCTAGTTTATAATTTTGTAGCTACGCAATCGCAAACGCAAGGTCTTAAGCCGCACGGGCGATAGCTGCATCTTGCGCTGGCACGTTCTGGGCATGGTGCAGATTTGGTAAAAAATCACAAGCGTCAGGTGGGGACGAACTTTTTACACAGGATAAAAAATGATGTATGACCTGGCGGGGATGCGGGAGCTTATGAAGGGAGGTACGGGTTAAACCTATAAGAAATAGCCTCAATAAAATGATGGAAATGGAATGAAGCAAAACATGATGTTGACCATGTCACCAACTTCGCTTAACAAGTAAAACGTAATACAGGCAATCCCGAGGTCGCGTATAAGAAATCGTTCTGGACGCCGGCGAACGAGGGTGAATTCCTGGACTTTTTGCTTTCCGAGGACCGGTATGAAATGCAAAAGTATCGTACTCGTATATTTGCATTACAAATTTCCTCAGCATGAGAAATAAAATTGGTAATGCGGATTTACCTTGAAAAAAAAAATAATGCATGATTGCCATACGATTACGAGTACGAGACTTTTGCAGTTCATAGCCGGTTTTTCCACAAGCGCAATGGGGTCATTTTGGCGGTGCACATGCCGGAGTGCGTGTTTTGCCAGAAGTTGGCGACGGATTTGAATCTGTACTTCGCGATAGGCGATGCAAAAGCATCGTACTAGGTGGAAATAATTGCATGACAAACTAACCCAGCATTTTGACAAACTCAATTTGTAATGCGGATTTACCTTGAGAAAGAGATTTGTAATGCATTAATGCAATTACTAAGAAGTGCGATACTTTTGCACAGGATACGCGAAGCACAGCCAGGGGATCATCAGCTACAAACACATCCACGACAGCGTGGGGTTGAGTTTGGAGAAGAACGATCATGGTGGACAAACAGAGGGCACCAGCACGGGCAGCAGCAGCTCCGTTGATGGTGCGGAAGGAACTACGGGAGCAGCTTCTGGAGTTGCACAGGGAGCATCTTCTTCTTCAGTGGACTTTCACAATTTGTCGGACGAGGTCAAACGAAACATTACGCGGCTAGGAGGTAATGTGAAAATCGCGATTTCTAATGCTTTTTCTCGATGATAATCATTCTGCTATGCGATTCTGGCAGCTGTAGTAGTTGTCTTCACCACCAATAATTGATCCCACTACCTCTTTGCATGATCGTCATCATCATCGATCTCGCCAGCACGGGGCAATAAATGAAATTTTTGTCATCTGTTTCAATCGGTATTTGTTCCTATCAGGTCTCGGCCAGACGGGTCTCTATTTCGGTATGGCTGACACGAACAATTTATCTGCCGAATTCCGGGAGAAGTACAAAGTCCCCCGCTCCTACCCCGCCATCGGTCTCTGGACGACGGAAAAAGACAAAGACGAAGCCTCGCCGACGTTTGGCTATGCATTTTTGCATCAAAAGTACTATCGTACTAGTATGAATCGCATGACAAATTTATTTTCTCAGCATGAAACAAGATAGAAGTTGTGATATGCGGATTTTCGTCAAGGTATTTGCAATTCAAGTCTTCGATTCATACTACTTGTGCGATACAACTTTTGCAATGTATATTGGCCAGCGAGTACCGAGGGTGCAGTGGTATGACCAGGACAAGTATGCGCCGTTGTTCCGACACGGGGCGGAGCGGATTATTGATTGGGCGGAGAATATGGTGGAACTGAAAAAGTACCAAATGGAGATGCGACGAATGTTTACCGCGGTGGCCATGACAGGGGATGAAAGCTCGGAGATTCCAGCAAACCCCCCGACGGCGGATAGTGCAACAACGGACGACCTGCTTAAAATCTTGCGGGATCCCATGGTGAAGATGCCCACTCTGTCCGAGGTGAAGCGAGGGATAAAGGACAAGTTTCAATTCGTTCTCAACAACGGCGGGGGCGAAGAAGACGAGAGGACCGGTCTGCCGGCTGTTGTGGCAAAGATTTTGGAAGAGGGCAAAAACTACACAATTTCTACGGCTTCCAGTACTATTGAGAGGAAAAATCCCCCCTCCCCATTTCGAAAAGGCATGCTTCCGAAAATTTGCGTTGCTGATTTGAGGCCACAAATCAAATTTGTCTTGCAAGAAGACCATGGCAGAAGCTTCCGCCCCATTCTGGAAGCGATTTGTCACGCTGTTGGGCCTAAAGGGGAGCCGTTTGCAATGCTGAGCACCTAGACCCCTACGCCCCTACCTAGCCTGGGGATCTGGCCGCAATGCCCTCCTGCAGTACAGAGCTGATTTGTGTACGCTAATCCAGCATGACAAACTTCGTCTCGATATGGGGTGGGGGGATTTTTCCTTTTGATAAGTACTTCTTCTTCTTCTGACAAAGCTGTCTCTACCTCCGCCGCGGAAGAGAAAAGCAGTGATGCAAATAAACAAGATGAAAGCCTACAACAGAAGGACGAGACCACAACTCTTATGAAGAAGCAACTGGAAGAGAATCTCCGCAGCAACAAGCTGATTCACCCGTTTTCCACCGGACATGTGAAGCGGGGTAATGTCTTTACCAGCACGTTCGGGAAGACGAATTTGCCCGGGAACGCGCGAATGGCGTTCTTTGTCTCGCCGCCGCTGTATCGTGAGGAAAAATCCCCCCTCCCCATATCAAAACGAGGTTTCTGATGCTGGATTTCCGTACACAAATCAGAGCTGTCTTGCCGTACAGGATTGGAGGCATATGCCGTGCCTGAGTACAGAGCTTCTGACGTGGACGCTTAGCATCACAAATGTCTGCGCTGTAGCCCAAGCAGCATCACAATAAACCGTCCGCATATATAATAATGCGGCGGAGACTGTAGAGTTGCCTTCTTGCAAGACAAATGTGATTTGTGACCTCAAATCACCAACACAAATTTTCGGAGACATACCTTTTCAATATGGGGAGGGGGATTTTTCCTTTCAATACGCTGGCCAAACTCGCGACGGAGATGTACTACAAAGTGGGGAAACTGGAGCAGCTGAAGCAGTATCAAATGCAAATGTGTCTGGGTCTGGGAGATAATTGCGAGATCTGTCATGCTAGTCTGGCATGACTCTCAACTCTGGATTGCGTGCCCGCAAAGAGGAGCTCCTCTTGTCTGTCATGCAAAAACGTAACTTCTCTTGTGGAGCACGCAACTCTGAACCCCAGATGAGAAACTTGTCATGTTGGGCAGCACATCACAGTGTGCTCCCTGTTCCCTTCCTTGCATCACAAACTTCTAGATTCAGACTTATTTGCAATGCATAAGCAGCTCGGCAAGCCGTCTTCCTTCGAAGAGCACAAGGCGAGGAAGAAACAGGAAAACGAAATTTACCAAACGGTTATTGACGGGAAGCTGCAGATCGCGGACTCGCAGTTCCAGAGTTTTGACAATCTATCCCTCTACAGCTACATGGTAGAAGACGATGAATGGGAAGTGTCTCGCGGCGGACGTAAGATTCTTTCTTCCGCCGGAGTGGTCGTCTCAGGAGGGGACGATAAAAAAGCAGAAGAGCAAACTGATGCCATCGCTGCAACTTCTACATCTACCAAAGCTGAGGTCGTCGTAGGTGCCCAAGATGAAGATGCTCCTGCTGACGTCAGTGAAGACAAAAATGACAACATCAATAAATTCAGTATTTACAGTCCGTCCGGGGCGCCCGCGAAGCGGTTTCGAAGCCATACGGATCCTTTTCAGAACGGGCTTGAGAAGAAGGATCTTGTGGACGACATGTTTAAGAATTTTCTAGTTGCGAAAAATCACCCAGCGGGGTTGGATTGCAAAAAGTACAGGGAAGCGGTGGTCGCGAGGGAGAGGGCCAAGATGTTGACGATGCAAGAACAACAAGAAGCGGAAGTGGAGCAGGATGAACCTATTGAAAACAAAGCGAATCATGAAGAGGGGACAGAAGATGCTTCTGCACCTAGAAGTACCTCTTCTACTCCTGCTGCACCGAAGGAAGTAGCCGACACTGCAGTTGTTGAGGCGGAACTGAAGGACGCGCAACTTGCGGAAATCAAGGAGGACAAAGCTGGCGCTTTTGGTTCTGAGGACAAAGAGAAAGAGGACTCAGAAGACGAAAAAAAGCAACAAGAAGAGCAACTCCCTGTCGCCTCGTACCATCCGTGCAGCGAGTTCATTATCACCCGCGCCTTCGTATCCTCTGCAAAAGTATCGTACTCGTATAAATGCATGACAAATTTCCTCAGCATGAGAGATAAAATTTGTAATGCTGATTTAGCTTAGGAACACGATTTCACCCGCGCCTCCGATGTAATGCTGATTTAGCTTAGGAACACGATTTGTAATGCATGTTTGCATATAATTACTACGAGTACGATTCTTTTGCAGTGGATACTTCGTGCACGCCGACCAGGAGGATACGGAGTTGATGACGGCGGATTCCCAGTACTCTTTCATCAACGAGGAAGAGGCCCGGAACTTTCTGTTGGGTCAGGACAAAGAGGGGTTGCCGAAGTTGAAGGGATTGATTATGGCACTCGCAACCGTTTTTACATTCGCAACTGTTACATGATTTGTCATGCAAAAGGACCATGAGCCACCAGACAATCAAGCTGCCGGGCATGACAAATCATCGAAGGGCTAAACAGCATCTAAGTCTGTGGCAAATAAATTTGTGATGCAAGACTTGCAACCTGTTGCTTTCCCTATTGCTGTTTTTGCATCACAAATTCGTGTAACAGTTGAGAATGTAACATTTGAGAACTCCATATTGATGTACCCCGCGTATGGGCGGGTGTACCCAGAATCCCTACGACACGAAATGCAGCACGGGGTCAATCTGATTGTGCTGGTGACCAACAAGCGGGTGACCGATCCGAAACTGTTGCAGGCCTTGGAAATGGTGCAGCCCATGTTTCACTTCATGGCGCATGCCGGGTGGATATCAAGTGCAAAAATGTCTGGGTCTGGAAGATTGGAAGACTTGCCATGCAGCACATTTTGCATGGCCCTTAGCTTCCCAACATGACCCGTGACGCCTGTAATGCATGGCCCAGCATCACACATTTTGTGACGGCTTTCTGATGCCTATACCGCATGAGGAACACGAACACCCCCTCTGCGTAGCAGAAACTGGACTCCTCTCGCTGCTTACGCAATACAGATTTTTTTCGAATCCAAAGACAGCATGACAAGTTGCATCCTTCCGGACCCAGACATTTTTGCATTTGATAGTGGACCGAGTGGGGCGACCGCGAGCGGGACGTGTGGCAGTTTAAGACGAACGACAACAACTACAAGAGCAAGGCGGAGTTCGTATCCTGAATAAAAACGTCCCCACACCAGAGTCAAGATGGTGACTTTGCTACACAAATCAACAAGTTTTAGCTGTTTCCCATGACAAGTTTAGACGCATAGTGTAGTGCTGTTTGAGGTAGTGCAGCCGCATGACACATCGACTACCTTATCCTGATTCCAGCATCACAAAACTTCCCCAGAGAGCATGCGAAAATGTCTCTCATGGGGATCCGCATGAGAACAATTTTGCGCATGCGTTTTTGCATGACAACTATGGGGTGGGGGCGTTTTTACATAGGATAGTTCGACAAGAAGGCTCCGCTGCAGCTGTCCGCGCACTTCGCGATGAGCACGGTCAAGCTGTACGGCGGGCGGGACGCTCAAGGAGAGGAGTTGGACTTGAAGGGCATCGAGTTGAAAGAGTTTTCCCGGCCGTTCCCCAGGTCCGTGTCCGCGCTCCGCGAAGACCCGAGCTCGCTTGCGGAGTGGATCGTGAAGAGCATGCAGGTATCCTGAGCAAAAACGTCCCCATGATCCCATAGTCAAGATGGGAAATCTGCTACACAAATCAACCAACTTTGGCTGTTTCGCATGACAAGTTTGTCGTCGAAGTGCAGTGCTGTTTGAGGTAGTTCAGCAGCATCACAGATCTAGCATATCATGCTAATTGGAGCATGACAAGTTCCAAAACACGACTAGAAAACGCCTCTCGTGGGGCTTTGCATGAGAAGCATTTTCATCATGCAGATTAAATCTGCATGATGAAAATGCTTCTCATGCATTACAGCATGGCGCTGTGGGGACGTTTTTCCTCAGGATAGCAGGAGGTGCACCAAGCAGCCCGGGAATTTTCGGACAATAAAAAGAGGCAGAAGATGAATCTGCTGGAGAAGGCGAAACTCGACGAAGCGCAGCAGCGGTTCGAGAAAAATCATTTGATGCTGTGGGAGAATTATGCATCGCAAATAAAGTATCGTACTAAACTACAAATTGCATGACAAATTGGCTCAGCATGACAAATGAAACTTGTAGTGCTGATTTGCCTGTTTAACCTGAACTTGTATTGCATACTTGCAATTAGAGTGCGATACCCTTTTGCAGTGGATAAGAACCTTTCAAAGTTGCAAGGCGCGATGAAGGTGGACGAGGCGAAGTTTGAGCAGGAAGTGGAAACCGCGAGACAGACCCTGTCGCAGTTTATGCATTGCAAATATGTCCGGATCTGGAAGAATGCAAGTTTGAAATGCTCAGCTAGCGAGACTCTCAAGTCTGTCATGCACGTTCTTACCCGACAACCCCACTTTTCCTTGATGCAGAAACGCAGTTTGTCATCCGAAAAAATAGGCAGAATACCTAGGAGCTCACATGAAACTTGTCATGCTGCGCCACCTCTTATGGCCTGCCTCCTCATGCTGCGCCGCTCAGCATTGCAACTTTATATACACCAGACCCGGACATCAACATCTTTGCACTGGATACGGTTCACCGGGGAGCAATGGGAGGAGAAGAAAAAACAATTGCGCGCGGATTTGGCAGGAACTACAACCGGAAGTGACGAACAGCAGACCGAGGTAGATGACGAAGAGGAAGATGGGCTCCTGGACATGCAGGAGCTGGAAAAACAGGTGGAGAAAGACCTTTTGGAGATGACCGAGGAGAAGCGGCAGAACTACATCCTGCGAGTGTTGCTGGACGCGCAGCTGTTGCACGCAAAGGAAGTGAATGCGGTGATGGCGAAGACGCAAACGGAAATCGACAATCTGCAAGACCAACTAGACAAGCACCAGGACCGCGAGGCGGAAGAGGGCAAGGTGGAAGATGAAGATCCCAATAGCAGTGCTGATGGTGATGTCGAGTCTTCGCACAACAACTCACAGGTGGACGTCGAACAAGCAGAAGAAGGTACCACGAGTACGACGGACAAACAGGACGAGGACAGCACTTCTTCTGCAGAACAAGCTGCGTCGGCCACCTCAACTTCTAGCAAAGAAAAAGATGGTGCTGACGTTGTTGTTGGCCAAGATGACCAGGGAGACAAAACAGCTTCCACGACTGGAGCAGACGAAGTCTCAAACCCGTAAAAATCAACGCATGCAGTTGCGTCGTGAGAAGAGGGGGAGTTTTGTATGAAAAGTTTTTTGGAAAAAGTGGGACAAGAAGTGCTTTTCATCATTCTAGTTCTACCTCTGGCAGCTCTGAGAACGAATAAATGACACGAAAAGGATCAGTAGAGTGCCAATCTTCTACACTGTTTTAAACCTCTGTTGCGAAACCAATTTTCACAAAAACGACAACCAGTTTTAGAGTTACGATCTTTTTGTAGGTACACCGATTTGATTTTTCGATGTTTTGTTTTAATGACCGACGACGTATTTTATGATCTAGAAGATCTACTACCACCACTCCACCAGGATTATTGCGCTCCAAAAAAGTAGTGGTCCTGCTACTGGTCACACCAACAAAGTACACGTCCCTCAAAAGTATTGGTACTAGTAAACCTCGCCTCGAATATCTGAATCTGAAAGTATCAGGCTGACAATACGTCGATGAAGGAGTAAAAGCCGCTGCCCCCTTGTCTTGTGTTCTAGTAGAAGATCTTTCACTGGTCATCATCATCGATTCAGACCCAACATCATGCAGATCATGAACAATCTGACCAAACATGACCCACCTGATAATATTCAAAGCCTCATAATATCGCGCCAGGCTCTTTTCTTATTAATAAGGCCTCTTTTTAGATTGTCCACGGGAATAGAATTTCGTGGTTCTAATATTTTGTTTCTGTATTGGCTCATTGCTCACGCTTCGCATCCGTCGCAACAGTACAGCAACGTTTTTACAACGGCCTTCTCTGATATAGTACTTGCTTCCTCTGCAATAAAAACTAAAACACCACAATTTTTACTATCTGTTGCTCATCAACAGCGAAACAGAAAAAACATAGCATCTGCACCTGAGGACAAGACCTCCTCTTCATTGTCACTATACGGGCATCAAAGAGGAGAAAGACACACTATTTCTACGCTCCTGCTGGGTTTTTCTTTTTACATCCAACTTAACCTCAACATCTTTCACGAACTTAACCTCAAAAGAATGGCACGAATGAAGTGCTATCCTTCCTCCACAACGTCGTGCGTTGTTGTGCCATGGACGTCAGATTACTGTCGGCGTCGTGCAGGAGCCGTCGCGATTCATCCCAGCAAGAAACATTTACGTCGCTGTAACTACAGTAGTTCTTGTGGCCCACTCCTGGGCCACCACGACGCCGGGCACCACACGCCCCGCAGGACGAGGACCCCGCTCCTGGTCAGCATGCTTCATCTGGCGGCTGCCATGATCTGGTTGTCGCTTAATAGACAGACTTTCTGGCAAGAACACTTGCGAGCCCCGCTTTCGCGGAGCAATTGCGCCTTAGACGTAGACCCTGAAGAGGAATTACTCTTGGCGGGATCATGTGCAGGAGCTAGTACAACGTTCCTCGAAAAACAACAGCAAAACGAAAGGAGTTTTGTCCTGTTCGCAGCCGCAGCAGAAATTGGCTCTACTCGTAGGAGCAGGGATGATTTATTCTATAGGAGTAGATCGTCTACATCTTCTTCATCTTCAAGGAGCAGGAAGAGGACTAGATTCTCTAGTAGTAGTACTTCTGTGCAGCAGCTGCCCGGCAGAAGGACGGGGCTGCAGGGGCAGGAGACGGCAACTTCACCTTCTCCAGGACGAGAGGCGCCCTTCCGGTCGCTCCCGGATGCCGTTGCGGATGAGGTCGCTTCCTTCCTGCCCAGCACTGTCGACACGATCTCAGGCCCCCGCGAAAGTGCGGTGGGGCAATTAGGGGGAGCAAGTAGAGAGCTTCGCAAAAGGTTCTTCTACCACCAGCACGAAAAGAAGAGACGGGATGGAACTACAAAGAAGCGGGGCAAGAAGCGGAGGACAACAGCGGGGACGAAAATCGCCGCGTCTTCGACGTCAAAAGCTGCGGGCAGCGGGTATGGAGAAGTTCTCCAACGTTACATTCTCAACTGTTGCACAAATTTCTTGTGATGCAAGGAAAGAAATGCTGGCCGCGGGTAGATATTTACGCCTCTTCTTGCAAATACAAATTTGGAACGGATTTGTTCCATGCTACTCAATAATTTACCCCTTCGAGGATTTGATGTCACGCGAGCCAGCATCTTGATCGTGTCGAGCTCGAGGCTGATGGTATTTTTGCATGACAAAAAATCGTGTAACTGTTACAGTTGAGAGTGAGAGTGTAACGATGACACATGGTGTTGTAACAGTTGAGAGTGTAAGTACGCTTGAGAGTCCCATAGCGGGGGGAGTTGCGAGGGCGAGACGGGGAACAACCTAAGCACGGATGAAGATGAGGAGACTATTGACTACTACATACGGCAGGACTACTACACACTGGAGAGAGGGACTTCCATTCACCGGGCCGTTCCGGCTTTTCTCGATCAGTTGTGGGTGAAGGACCTAAGCAAACACTTTCCTAAACTGATCGACTACTCTCAGGCGAAACGGCGCAAGTGGAAAGACATCCAAGGCCGCATGCCGAGCAATGAAGAGCGGGCAGCGATAAACGAGCTCTGGCCGCAGTACCGCGAGCAAATGACGAAGGAGCTCAATGCCTTTGCGCAAACTTTTGTGCACAGTGTGCAAATGGATTCCGAACTCGTGGAGATACTCTGGCCGGAGAAGTATAACTTATTTTCGAGCACTTCTTCTTCTGCATCTTGTTCAGGGACAGCAGGGAAAAATTGGTCTCGCGTGCAAGAAAGAACGGCGGTTGCCGTTCCAAAGAGCGTCTACCCGGGCCGAAAGGACGATAAAGTAGCGCTGCAAAGTCCGGATGATGTAGTGAGCACGCCCTTGGTCACACTTGTGCCACTGCTGAAGGGTGCCAGAGAAGGAAGGCCTTCAGCAGCTTCAGGTGGAGGTGCAGCCAAGACCGCTCCGTCTTCTTCCTCTACTACGTCGCCCGGAGGTGCAGGCACAGAAACTACTACGCCCGCGACCGACGAAGATGAAGATGATCACAGAAATATTGACTTGAGTACGCTGCGAGCAGACCTGCCAAGCTGCCACTTTTGTGTATTCTCAATTGACGAACCTAATGGGCCGATGCGGCAGATTATTAAAGTAGTGCTGGAAAGTAAGGCACATGCAAGGTTCCAGGTCTCAGACGCGATTTATCAGAAGGGTCGAGGCGGACGTTTTGTTTCGGAGCAGCCGCGTGTCACTGGCTGGGTGCAGCAATCTCTGCCCGCGTTCTCCCTTAAGTTCAGGTTTGAATTGGAAGAAAAAGGCGGGCTGAAGTTGGAAGGCGCATCGATCTCGGTTCAGTACCGGGCAGAGCCGGTTCTTGTCGCAGAAGCTGCTGATAAAAAAGACGATGACGAGAATTATTTCTGTAATGACCCCGCCCGCCGCGCCCCTCCGCAAATTATTTTCGGCAAGGGTTCTTGTTGCTCTGGCCACCACGCCGAAAAGACTCCGTATGGGGTTCTCAAACGTTACATGCTCAGCTGTTACATGATTTGTCATACTACAAAATTGCCATACGCGGCCAGCGCACGATCTTCAAGGTGCTTCGCGTCCGTGACGAATTCTCGAAGGGCAAAACAGCACCTGAATCTGTTCCAAATTTGTAATGCGAAGTGTGCAAAAATCTAAATCTTGTTCTTGCCGCGTTCACTTTTGCTGCTGGTGCATCTCAAATTCATCATGTAACAGTTGAGAATGTAACATTTGAGAATCCCATATTCCTAGTTCAACACCAGTTGGCACTTGTACTACTGTTCCCACGTCCACGCGACCTCCACTCGACGTCGCGGGTCAAAAAACATCAGGCCGGCGCGGTCTTATCGTTCAGACAGAAGACGCAGCGCAAGCCGTGCGCTTTGATGGTGGTGCCGAAGAAAACTGGGAAGAATGGAATGTCGAGGAGCTGGCTACGAAGCTGGATCTGCACACGATAGCGTCCATTAATAGAGAAGGAAGAGGAACTGGAACTACTTCTGTAGTTGGAAATAAAATTCAAAAGGAAAATAATTTCTCGCCCGCTTACTTGTATCCCAAGCCGATAACACTCGAGGAAGTCAACTTTCATCGCGCAGACGGGGTGAACAAGGCAGGTCCAGGGAGCGACGAGTCTTTGGCTCTCGTCAATGCTGCCGCTGCGAGGAGTATGGTTCTGGCTGACGTCTTCGGCGACCGGCCATCGTTTCCTGAAGAGGGTGATGATGCTGTGTTGACGCTGGTAATCCGGCGGGTCCAAAAGGGACAAGCAGCAGCGTCAACTGACTTCCAAAAGACCGGTCCTGCAACCTCTTCGTCTACTTCAGAGGCACGAGCACAAGCACCGCCAGGTCCGCGCGATTTTTTCCATATCAAATGTAAAAATGTCTGGGTCTGGAAGATTCTGAGACTTGTCATGCATGTTTTGCATTGGCCATGATGATGTCTGTGATGCATGCCCTAGCATCACAGATTTTTTGAGGGCTTCGCGATGCCTATTCCGCATGACAAATGCCCTCTCCGCGTAGCAAAAATTGCATTCTCTTTGCTGCTCATGCAATACAGATTTTTTTGGAATCCAAATTCAGCATCACAAGTTCCCTTCTTCCAGACCCAGACATTTTTACATTTGATATTCCAGGACGACTTGCAACTGTACCTGCGGACCGCAAAAGCTATCCAAGACAAGAGTCCTCCATTGCACCCATTATACCAGAAAAAAAGATTGCGTTTCGTCAAGCGCATTCGTGATCATGTCTTGACATCAAAAAGAAAAAAGACATATAATCTAATGTAAGTCTGCGAAGACGGAGACCACAAGACAGTCGCTGTAGTGCTGCCATGCAGAACGCAGCTTGCAGTCTATCATGCGAATTATCCGCTATACAAATTTATATCGATACGAGGACAGCAGGCACTACTAAAATTCACAAAGTGAAAGCTTTTCATGCGGTACAGTCACAAAGTGCTTTTTTTGCGGCGCGAGAAGATAGATTTATTTTTTAAAGGTAAAAATGCGGTGTGCATGTACTTTTCTGCAGGACAAAAGTTTTGTTTTCTCGGAAGCAAACAAATGACGTGCGGCCAAGCAGACGCAATACAATTGGCGCAGAGGCTCAGGACGCTTCACACTGGCAGCGCGTGTACTATTCCCACAACCAGACTTGCGGACCATACGGATTGGCGCGCTATTCTGACATAGGCCTGCACTCGCAGGGCCTTGCGGAAATGTGTCCCTCGCGGGCGGCGTTGGTCAGTATACGGAGGCAAAATGTTGACGAGTGGCAGCACGATCAGCGACAGCTCCTCCAGCGTGCTGGTGAGTGTGGTGAAATGTCACTTCCACCGTGCGCATGTTTGAATGTGGAGACCTGTAGTTGCAAGAGCCCCGACCCGTTTCAACGCGCGGCGCTGGAGGAGATAGAAAAAAAAATTCTAAGACGGTGCTTCAATTGCCGAGACGGCCAAGGAAAGGGCGACATCGGGTGCACGGACAACTCCCCTCACACTTGTGCTGGTAGTCGGTGGGAGTAGTTGCAAACAGGTTGCGGAACGACCAGGGAAGGCTCAGACAATGACTTATCCTGTGCATTGAGGCGTTCATAATTTTCGACGCGTCGGCGATCGGTGAGGAATGTCGCCGCTCTTTTTGATCCTTTGTTGCCGCCTTTTTGATCTCTTGTTGCCGCCAGTTTGATCTTTTATTCGAGGGCTAAAAAGTAGCACAATGTTGAGAAGGCACAACAAGGATTTCTGGAAAGCTCAGGGCTTGTCCGACTAGATGTAGCGTCGTGAGTTGCAGCGCCAGCAGTGCCAGGGATAGAATGAACAAAAGATGTGGAGGTGGAAGAATGATCGGCGTGGGCATCACTAGAGGAGATTTTAAAGAAGAACTACCTGCTGAGCAACGTCGACCAGACGTCGGAGGACCTGCAACAAATAAAACTTTTAACTTTGAGATCGAGCAGACCAATAGCTGTTACGCAGAGCAGTAGTTATCGCGAAATATATTATTGGTATTACACGACCTCATTACGAAGTATAATCTTCTTCTTTGTCGGAAAGTACCAGGCTCACCATAAGTCGCTGCGAAGGCGAGGACGAAGTAGGAAGTAAAAGCCGCTGCCTTGTGCTGTCTTGTGTCCTACTACAAGATCTTTGACTGATCATCGATTCAGACCGATCATGCTCATGCAGCTGAACGATCTGACCACACATGACACGCCTGAGGAAACAAATTCAAATTCTTGATCCGCAAAAAGCAGAAAAACAATCTTGACGCGAGATAATGATCGTGAAATAAGAACGACAAGACCAATAGCGTTGTGACCGATGGATAGAGTAAGTAAGATCCACCACTTTTTCGCAAACAGAAGGCTGAGCTGTCGGATCTCGCAATCGTCCTGGAAAAAAAAATTCGTTGTGAAGACGAAGATCTTGAACTACGCAGCTGCTTCGCTCACGAGTTGGAACTGAGCCAGCCAGAAATGAAGATCCACTCCGAAGTATGAAACCAAAACTACTATAAAAGTGCTTTGAGTGTCAGCACCTTGTGGTCCTAGTCTGACCATCCATGGATCATAAATGCATGCATCTACTCATAATCTCACACCAGGCTCTGTTTTTCGTATAGGCTTCTTTTTAGATTGTGCACGGGAATAGAATTTCGCGGTTCCATTTTGTTTCTGTATTGGCTCACTGGTCACGCTTCGCATCCGACGTCGTTACTACAGTACAGCAACATTACGGCTCCCTCTGATATACTTCCTTCCTCTGCAAGATAAACTAAAACACCACAATTTGTACTATCTCTTGCTCATCAACGACCGCTGCGAAACAAAAAAATGACTGACGGCGCATTCGAGGATCCGACGAAGGCGGTGCTCCGGCCGCGCAACCCCGGTGAGGAAGTGAAAATCAAGGAAACAGTCTTGAAACGACGGGACAGGAATTTGAAGGCGAAACAGTTGAACGCCGAGAAAATCAAGGCGGAGAAGAAGAAGAAGGTGGACAAAAAGAAGGAGGGCAAACTGATCACGCCGGCGAGTTTGGTGAAGCAGTCCATCGTCAAGAGAAAGGACCAATCCCGGTTGAAACGGAGCTTCAAGACGAAGAAGCAGAAAGTAGCGCACGAATCCAACGGGTTCGTCCTACTGGCGATCAGAAACCGGAGAAAACGACCCACGAATGTGGTCAAAAAAATCCTGGAAAGGCTGGATTTGCAGGTACATGGAACTTCTACATGGTATAGAGATGAAAAAGGTGATCTTCCCGCGTGTTCTTATCCCTAAGAAAAATCGCGCCATACCGTCGCGATTCGTGGGCTTTTTTTATTCTAGGCAAGGCCTGGCCTGTCTGAGGCTAACAAAAGCGCCACCGCCCAGGGCTATCCAAAGCCTTCGCCGCGCATCATCCAGAGGGTCGCGCTTTCGTGCTTAGCGCAGCCCCAGCTCATGCGCCAGGGAACGCTCTGCACACTGACAGAATAACCGCCGGCCACTGAGTCCAAGTTCGCGCGCCCGGGCGCGAGCTGATGCCCCACCCAAAGAGCCCCCCCAAGCCGGGGCTACGCCGGCGGTCGCACCGGGCCGCGGCAGTGAGTGTGCGCGCCCACTCGTCTCTCTTTGTGTCAGGCAGCAGATGATGGCCCCTCCGGTGTTGTCTTTGGTGCCTGCGCCGTGCCGTCGGTCCTAAATTAGGACCGGTGGGGCGCTGGCTCCATAAAATGATACGTATATGGCTATGGGACCACGTCCACGAAGCAAAGACGGTGCTTCAGCTGCGCACGTTCCCGCTCGTGCATAGATAAGAACACTACTGCAGCGACCTGCTGTGGTGTTTTGGGATGAAGCAGAGTTGTAGCCTCGGCTCCAAATGTTCCCGTTCTCGTTTTCTGTTGTTCTTATCCTCCAACTCCGTGCATAGATAAAGAAGTTCTCATCTATGCACGGAGTTGGAGGATAAGAACATGTGGTCAAAAAAATCCTGGAAAGGCTGGATTTGCAGGTACACCGAACTTCTACATGGAAGATCAGGATGTGTAGTTTTTTGGAGAAATTGATGAGTTTTTGTGCGGCCTTGGGATGTCTTGCACTTTATTTGCAGATCGAGTCTCCAATTCCAAGCGCAAGAATTGTTGTTCATGCAAGAGAAATAGAATGTTTCGAAATGAAATCAAATTATTCCAGGAGCACAATACGCTTCGATTCCTTCCCTACAACGAGCACACGTGCCGGGAACTGAAAATGGTGAAGCCGTTTGTCTACTGGGGCTACCCAACCTTCAAAACTGTCAACGACCTCCTGCACAAAAAGGCGCTTTTCAAAACGAAAACGAACGAAAAGGTACTAGCAATTGATGTTTGCAGCTAATATCGATACTACATCTACTTCCACTGCGAGCGCGAAGATATGTGGTCAGGAACTCTTTCTGCGATGCGTTTTGTGCATTTCATTTGCACAATGAACCCACGAAACCTCCGACGAGCGTTGTAACTGCGCTCCTTGTGGTCGGAGTAAAGTAGAACAAAAGCATCCCTATCCCACATCGCAGTGACATCTACTTCTGCATCTTGAAATATGAAAATTGAATTCTTTAAATTACAGGTGAACCTGTCTAGCAACGCCCTGGTGGAGGAGCATTTGGGAGATTCCTGCGGCGTGCTTTGTGTGGAGGATATCGTCAACACGTTGTTTAAGAACGAGGACAATTTCCAGATGGTGAACAACCGGCTGTGGCCGATAAAACTTGGGGACTACACCAAAGCCACCGCGGAGGGGTTCCAACCGGAGTTCAAGAAGCACCACTTCGGCAACTTGGAAAGGAAAATCAACGATATCGTGCAGGAAGTGTTGTAGAGATTTTTGTTCTTGTGAGGAGGACGGGAAATTACGACCAAGACCTGAACTTTTTTCAGTTCATCTGGACGATATTTATTGCAATCTTGCCTCTGGTGCCGCAGATGGAAGCTGTTTGAGATGTGATGAAGATAAACCTTCTGAACGCATCTGAATAACACAACTGAAGCACACTGGCAAATCACAAAATAGAAAAACCGCTCCTTCGTGAAAAGCTTCAGCTGTACACACGCACGAAGTAGGCTCGAAAGAAGCTGCTTACATAGTGTTCCCAGTCGCGAACTTTTTGTGTGTTATTCGCGTTGCTGCACTTCCGTTTGTGCGAGAACTCTTTGACTTCGTTTACGACGAAAACACCAAGCGGATCCGCGCAGAAGCGGCGAGGGGCGGCGTCGTTTCTTTTTGTCCCAGTTTGGGCAGAAAAGACAGAAAGCGGGGCCGCCTTCACAAAAAAAACGCGCGGTGGCCTCCGTGGGAATGGTCCGCCATCACTGCCCTGCCCGCGTGTCTTCTGCCCACTGCCGCGGCTGGAGGCGCGGCCGGAAGGTCGCAACGCGCCCGCGGGGCCGCGGGGTGTTGGTATTTCCGGACACCCACCGGGCCGTGCGTTTGGGAGGGGTCTTGGTTGGGGCCTCCAGAGCAGCCCGGGCATGGTTTCCATTCGCGCACAATGGCGGGCAACCCGGCCCGACCCGCGACGGGGTCCCCAATGGTGCGACCACCAAAGCCAGGGCCGGCGCGACTCGCTCCGGCCCCCCACCGCGTCCGCCCGCGCCCCGGATGGTTGCTTGAGAGGTTTCACCGGCCGGCTCTGCCGGGGGCGGGGCCCTCTACCGCGCGCGCCCGCCCGGCCCGGCCATTCACTGTCCTATCCTTTGGGCGGGCCGGGCCCGTTTGGGCCCCCTGGCCGCAGGAGGCGGGCGCCTCGGTCCGTCCGGCGGCGCAGCTGGCCCCCATGCGCCGCGGCGGCCCGTTTGCCGGCGGGCCCTTTATGCTAGCGGGCTGCGCCTTTTTCCATCCGGCTAGCAGGGACGGAGGCGGTCTGAGTTGGCCGAGAGCCCCCGCCGCGTGCGCGGGGCGGTCAGCGAACACTGCGCCTCGCGACGCAACGGGGCCGCCGGGCTGTCTCGCCCCCCCCGCCTCCGAGGACGGAAGCTTAGCCGCGGCCCGGGTAGCAAATGCAAACTTGTGTTGGCCGATGTCCCATTCGGGTCCGAGAGGGATAGGGCGCCCATTGTGTTGATATGGAGGAGCGGAAAGCGCCGCTCAAGTCCTTTGCTGGTAAAGGAGAACCAGGCCTGTCCCGTTTATTTTGGCCCGAGCGACCCCTTTCGTATGTTTTTGCGCCCGCGGGCTGCGGGTGGGGTTGCCCGGTAGTCGGTCGGCTCCGACCGCGCCAGGCGGCCAGCGCGGCGGGCCCCCGCATCCATGCGGCGGGCCGCGCCTGTTTTTTTTCTGCGGCGGGCGTGGTGCGCGCCCCGCCGGGGCTTGGTTATTTTTGTTCGGCGCAAGACGCCAACACGAGGGCGGGGCGCGTGTGGTTGTCGCCTAGCGCCAGCCCCCCTACCGGGATTTAACCGCCCGCCCCCCCTATAGCATGGGTGGTGTTCGCCCGCCCCTGAGGTTGTCGGCCGCAGTCAGATGGCGGCGCGCATGCTTGGATGGGGCGGGCGCTTGGTGTGACAAGCCAGCGCGCAGCCCATTTGATTTCCGGGGACGGAGACTCAGTGACGCCTGCCAGCGTCGAGCAGTTGCCGGCGTCGACAGCTCTGCTGTAGCTAGTTAGGAATTCTGGCGGTTGATGCGTGCGTCGATGCCGTTGCCGGCGGTTTCCGTCCTACCTACCTTTGAGGCCTGCTGGCCATTGATTGGCTTGTGTGAGTGTGTTCGTAGTTCTTGCTTGTCAGTTGTTGTTCGTTCCTCGCCCGAAGAATCCACCCAGGATGTTGAGGCTCGAAAAAGATTCAAAACATAAAAGTGTTGTATGAGGGAACAAATAATAGTGCGGGTGGCTTTATTAGTATTGGACGAGCGCGAGCGGTTCTTTTCAAGCGCGGTGAAAATCCAAATGTGGTCTGATCCTGGCATTACTGATGAAAGCTCGCCATCATGTTTCCCGATTCTGTCTCTGTGTGCCTACTTTACGCTATAAAAAGTGCATTGATTCGTCTCAGATCAAAAACGAAATTACCCTCACAGACAAGCTTGCAACCTCACGAGAGAAAGTATCTCTATGCGCTACCTGTTCCGAGTGCTTGCTTCAGTGTTGACGACAGCTTCTTTCGCGACGATGTGTTTTTGAAAAAGGCCCGATAGACTACATCAAGCACATCGAGGAACTATTTCACCTATCAACGTAGATTGACGTCATCCACGACACCAAGCAATCAAAAACGACCTTCATCACCATGTTGACGCCTCGTTTCCTCCTTCTGCTACTTTACACCGTGTGTGTCCTCTGCGGTATCAGCTTCATCTACAGCTACTCCGCGTGGAAGGGCGATTTCCGGCAGCATTTTGACTTTGACGAGGTAACCGCGGCGTACGTGTTTACCTATGCGAATCTGGGGCAGAATTTCGTGGTCCACATGGGCTACCTGTACGACAAAAAGGGCATGGTAGTCACCTCCGTACTCTCCGGTTTTCTCAAGCTGGTCGGCAACCTAGGGATGTTCTGCGTGGCGGGCGCGAAGGGCTTTTTTCCCGCAACCCAATTCTCCCTCTTCCTCGCGCAAAACAAATCGCTCCGCGCCACGCTGTTCGGCCTCTTCTTCGCGATGGACGCCCAGGCCACCGGGGCCGCAATCATCATGGCCCAGATGGAAGCCCAGAAGAAAACCCCGGCGCAGTTCAAGGGCATTGTGGGCAGCATTTGCGCCGCGTCGTTCGGGCTAGGCGCGACCCTCTGGGTCGCTGCGTACGACTCCTTTTTCAAGCCGGACATCGAGCAGCACTTCTTCTTCTCGGCCATGGTGTCCGGTCTGCTGCTTTTGGGTTACGCTCCCTTCACGAAATTGCTCTTTTCAACATCTGCTGGACCTTCAACAACTAGTAGTACAGCAGGAGTTCTTGCAGAAGATCATGGTGCGAACGAGGACGCCTCGTCCTCTCCGGAAAAGAACAAAAGAACCGCCGCAGGAACGTCTTCTTCCTCGGCAAGCACAGCTCCAGCTGCTAGTACGAACACCCCTAAAATGACCCAAACCCCAGTTAGTGTATTGTCCTCTCGAGGATCCGGGCGCAACCGGTCCAAAACCCCCGGCACGGCGAAGCAAACCACCCGTCGCAGCTCCAGCGCCCTGCGGAGTCGGTCCAACAACAAGATCAAAAAAGGGCCAAAATCTTCTGGTGCTACCGGGGGAACAAGTAGTACGCAGGCAGGTTCATCTTCCAGTATGGCGCAGATCATCCTCGGCCGCGATTTTATCGCTTTATTTTCCGCCACCCTGGTGACCTGGTCCGTTGCCATGGTGTTCATCGCGCACCTCGGGTCCATGGCGGACGCCGCGGGGTTCACCGACAAGGAATCCGCGAACGTGCGGTCGCTGTATTTCTCCTCTAGCACCGTGGGGCGGCTCCTGGCCGGCCCGATCGTGGACTTGACGGTGCGGCTATGCAGTACAAATTTCCCGTTCATGTATAAGATGCATCACAAATTTTACCAATTTGGAGTGTAAAGCTTGTCATGATAAACTAGGAAAGAAGAAACTGAAACGTTTTGCAGGTGTGGTGGGTAGCTCCCGACTGGTCGGTACTTTTATTGGGGCGACTTGCCGTGGTAGCGCTCGGCTTTTGTATGATGAGGTCGCCGAAAGTGCTTCCTCACCCACCCCCCGGGGAGGGGATCCTTGACCTGTGGCGCTGGGTGCGGGTGTCCACTACATGATGATGATGATGTTTTGCCATGCAGAGACCGCATTTGTACGTGTACGGGAAATTTACTGTGGATAGCGGCAGAACACGATGAAGTCCTTGACGTTGGAGTTCTGGGTGTGGATGACCACGTTTGTCACCGGGTGCACTATCGCACGTAAAAAGTTTTTCCCTGTAAGGATTTTGCAAGTTTTGCATCACAAGCTTGTCCTACATCACAGAGAAAATTTGCCATGCGAGATCGCTAAGGGAAAACACAGCTAAAAATCCACTGTCTTGCATGTGTGGCAAGACAAATACTTCTCAGATACATATTCTGCATTTACAAGTTCACAGTGAAGCAGTTTTTTCTTGCGATATGCACCACCACCGGACTGATTGCCACGGGACTGCCGACCTTCCTCACGCCCGCCGCGGTCATCATCGGCTTGGCTTTCGGGGCCATCTCCACCCTGGTCCCGCTGATGTGTCGGCAGCTGAAGCAGGAGGTGGCCGGGACGCTGTACGCCGTGGCGAAGGTGGGGTCGCTGGTGTTGAGCACGGTGTGGATCGGCCACGCCGGGAACAATTTGGAAGTTGTGAAGAAGTTGGGCCCCAAAAACGGACAGAACGGTAAAACCTGTCTGGGCAACGCGTGCTACGAGCCGACAATGTTTTTCATCACGTTTGTCTCGCTGCCGTTGATCTCGTACACCGCCGTGTGGGCCATGCGGAGCTTGGCGGTGAAGTGGGGATTTGTGGACGGGGTCGAGGACGGGGAGACGGGAGGAGGAGGAGGAGGTGGAAAGATGAAGTTGAAGAAGAGTTGAAGATGAAAGTGTTTTTGCAAAGACAGATGACCGAATTCATTTTCCGCTTTCCAAACACGGTGCAGTGATGCCGTACAATACTTGTACGTAGTGGCTAGGATCATATTTTATTTCATTTTGCCAAATTACAAGCACGAGAGCCGCTCTCGATCGCAGGGACGGCCCCGACGTTGAGTTGCAAATTGCCGTTCCCTGTTACTAGCAGCACTTGAGAGGTATTCCCATCGGATGCAGTGCCGCTCGCTGATGTTCGGCAGCGAAGGTAGTTGTCTGTTTCCCCTAGTGTTCGTCTGGCAATGTTGTCACGCGCCTGTGTTGCCAGTACACCGCAGCCGGTAGGGTTAGAAGGGTTGGGGCGTGCCACTTTCCCAAGTTGCGGAGGCCTTTGCCGGCGACACACTGTAGCAGACGGGTGGCGGAAATCGCGCCCCTGGCGGCTGGGCCGGCCGCTCTTGCCCGTCCGCCGGCTTCTTTGTTCGGCGCAATGCTCGCGAACCCGCGGCGCCGCGGGGGACGCCCAGAAGAGGCCGCGGACTTCGCAAGACCACCCACGGAGGCTGCTGAAGTTGGAGAGGGTGGCGCGCCTCTGGCGCGGCCTGTCTGTGAAAGGCGAGCGGGCGCCGGCGGGGCAGCAGCGCGGCGCCCTTTCTGTGCGGCTTTAGTCTGCCTTGCGATCGCCTGGACCGACGAAAACAGGGGGGGCGAGGAACAGCAAAGAGAGAGAGGGAGAGGGAAAAGGGGGAAAATTAGAAGCGTGGCCACTGGGCCGATGGTCTCTCTCCGCGGCCCGTGTTCGATGCCCTCGCGCCGCGCCCGGCGTCCCGGCGGGCCTCGGGTGGCCAGGGGGGCCGGCGCGCCCGCCCGCCGGCGCGTTTGGTGGGCCCGCCCCTCGGGATGGTTCGTGGAAATCGATCCCGGGCATTCCGTCACCGCCCCCGCGCGAGCCGAGCCGACTGCCGGCCGTCGAAGCGGTTCGAGAGAAAGGCGGAGAGAACCGGAACAGCAACCAGCCCGAAGCCGGCGCGCGCCTTTGTCCCGTGTTTCCCTTCTGCCCTCGTGGCGCGCCGCCATTCCCGGCGCCCCCCCGCCCCCACCTGCGCCCCGGCGGCAGATAGGGCGGGTGTTCTTCGGTCGGCCTGGTAGGCCGGCGGCCCGGTCGGGGGTTTGGGCCGTGGCGCCGCGCGAGCTCCTTTGGTCAGCGTTGCCGGGGCCGGCGGGCGGCGCGTTTGGCAGAGTGCCTGTCGTGGCTGGGTCACAGGTAGTGGGCCCAGCGCGCGGGCCCTGCGGTGCGGATGGCCGGCCCCCATGGGCGGCAGGTTGGGCAAGAATCCCTTCTCTGTAGCCCCCGGCCGCCCTGGCGCGCCAATCAGTCGGCCTCTGGCTTCGTGGTGGACGCACCCACGGACGCTGCGCTCGCATGTTTGCGCGCCTTTGGGGCAGCCCGCAGGACTTCGCCCAAGGAGGAGGTCTTGCCGGGTTGCATTGATGATGTGTTGCGCGTGCTCTGGTAGATCGAAGAACCGCCCGCGAAGGCCCGTTTTCTTCTGAGTTGTGGAATAGCCGCCCGCTGTTATTGCTTGGCCAAGGGGGCGGCGCGTCCCGTGCCTCCCGTTTTTTCTGTGTCTGCCGTCTGCAATGCTAGGTGGTGTTTGTTCATCTACACAGTAGCTACTTGTACTTGTCATCGCGTGGTGAATGATTTATCGCCCCCCGCATCCCCGCGGCAGTGTGAAATAAGTGTGTGTCTCTCTGGGTCACACCAGATAATATTTGGTCCAGGCGTTGCACCGGCACAAGTTCGGTTCGTTGAGTGAATCGTAGGCGTTGATGGTCGCGGAGTGTGTTTCCTTAGACGCCCGGATTAGTCTTGGCACATTGGCGCTTGTAATTTTGATCATTGGTAGATCGAGGCCGGTTGACACTGGCGCTGCTTCTCTTTTCATTTTACTCACCACGCCACAACGTTATTGCACCATGCGTAGTCCAAGTCCAGCAGCAGTTGACGTCATGGCTGCGCCCGCGTCGCTCCGGCGACTTTTTCTCGTCCTACTGCCAGTAGCGTCTTTGGCATTGAACCTCCCGACGAAAACCTCCAAACCGCCAAAAGAGACCGACACGCGAAGCAATTGCTGGCGCTACCTGGACCAAACCGACGCAATCTGCCACTCGCTGGAAAAAGACGCAAAAGCCAAGTGCCAGCAACACTTCTGTGGACCGATTTTTGAAGCGACAGGTGCTTTTTTAATACCATCTATCAAAAATAGCTTTCATTATTACAGTTGCAGAAAGTCACGCATGATAGACAGACCACTTGAGCATAGGCATACAAGTATCATTCTCACCAGAAGAGCAAGCAAATCCAAATGCATACATCGAAGTTCTACAACAAAGCCAAACTAACATCAACCCTGTATAAAAAACTTCTCCATGATTATAGCGTCCAGCTGCTCCGACATTGAGAAGTGGCAACAGAAATGGGATCGGTTGCAGGCCAGTGTGCAGGTCTTGTGCCCAGAGCCGCCACCCCGCCACGCGGGCGGGGATGTGGAGAAGTCCCAGGACCCGAAGTACCTGGAGGACCACATGCTCGATGAGCCCCTGAAGCCGTGCGCGAAGTAGAAATGTTGAAGTGGCGAGAATTGTTGAGATGCAAATTATGTATGATCTGCCGCGAGACCACGGACAGTAGCTCATTTGATGAAAAGTACGTCCCGAGAGCGAGAAAATTCGACGATCGGCACCGCTATGATTTTCTTTTCCGCCTACGGGCTACAAGTACCACTCTGACGCCGTTTCAGATTACAACTCATCTCCAGCTCCACCGATCCTGACTGACGTACAACAAAAATAAAATCCAAGATTCTACTGCTGTGCCTCGCCACTGACTGGCGCGGACCATTCTAAATTGGAGTTGTGGGATAGGTGGAAGAAGCAAGTAATTGATCAGTGTTGATGCACATACATTAAATGATGTTGACGACAACTACCATGAGCAGTGGTCCTTCATCACCAGAGCGACAAAAGGCAAGCGAGAGATGTGGTTCAAGAGTTTATAAATATAATTGCCTAGTACCACAGCGGGGCCAATGAGGTATGTGTCTGCAGTTGGAGATTTTTTCCACGACTTCCTTTAGAGGTACACCGGATTTTTGATCTTGAGAGGTCTTGAGCAAGGCGAAGCAGACAAAACATAAACGTATGGACATGATGTTTGTTCTCGTCGTACGCAGCGGCGCGAGACGTAGACCCACCTGACCTGAGGCAGTAGTAGAGCTGCGACGCTTACTTCTGTTGCTGTTCTCACATCAGCTGCTCTGGTGTTGGGCTTTGGACCACGTACGACCACACCACGACCGAACGTTCTCTGTCTGTCAGCAAGCCATATAGTAGCTGCTAACTACAAGAAGCGACCCACGACACCAAAACATGCTGTCCCGTTTCCTGTCCAACATCACGCAGCAGGAGCTGCCCAACTGGGTGTATGATGAGCAGAAAGAACCCGCTTTCTCTGTCGGTATCTGGGACGTGTACGACGCAACGAAAAAGAACTGCCCCAACAACACCAAAGCCTCCGTTTGGGTCAGCACTAATTCCGAGAACAAACAGTTCGCGCTGAACCAGGCGCTGGTTTTGAAACAGGTCCGACACCCGTATGTGTTGAAGTTGTTGGATACCAGCAGTAACTGCTCTTCGGGAGGTGGATCCTCATTCGGGATGAATGCTGGTGGTTCGTCTTCCAGTGCTGACAATTTGTCTTCGAAAGCTGGTGCAAACAGTTCCTCGGCTGATGCGTCGAATTTCCGAGTGTTGATTGTCACGGAGCAGGTGAGACCCCTCATGAAACCTTTTCTCGAAAACAACGTGTGGGCACTGTTTCAAGTTACGAAAGCGCTGCAGTTTCTGATCAACAACAGCAACAAAAACCACAATTTGCTCGACCTCTTCTCCCTTTTCGTCACCGAGGAATCCAACGACTGTCGGTTGGGCGGGTTCGAACTTTGCGCGAGCAACGACGGTGCTTACGATATTAATAGCGAGTTGATTTTGACGAAGCGACGGGGGAATCACCAGCTGCGGGAAAACGGTCTGCTGAATGTGTTTGAGTTGAACAGCAATCAGCATTTAGATTTTTTGGGTCTCCACGCGATTTTCAAAACCGCCGGGCTGTTCGACGACCTGAATGCGACCGTCCGCCAAGCGCCGGCCAGTGTCGTCACGGAGTTGAAGATATCAAATGTAAAAATGTCTGGGTCTGGAAGATTGCTACATTTGTCATGCATGTCTGACATGGCTCAAGAATCTGTGATGCATGGGCACAAAGCTGTCCTCTTACCTGTCATGCAAAAACGCAGTTTGCCATGCGGAACACGCAACACATAGGAGCCCAAAAATTTGTCATGCTTGGCTCCGTATTGCAGTGGAACTCCCATTCACTTTTAGCATTACAAATTTCCAGACCCAAACATTTTTACATTTGATAGAAGAATTTGGAACAAGAGATGAAGACCACAAGAGCAGTGAGCGGGCGGCACGTAACAAATGCGACAAAGACTCTGTTGCAGCGGGTTCTGGACTGCCAGTTTTTCAAGCAAAATCCGGTGATCCGCATCATGCAGTACCTGGAGGAATTCCACGTCAAGGAGGCCGTCGAGAAGTACAAGTTTTTCGAAACCATTTTACCGGCACAATTGGACGCGATCAAGAACGCAGCTAGTAATGCGTCGTTTGCATCTGGAGGGAATTATTCGTCAACTACACCTTCCGGCGGGGCGGGAAGTACTACCACCAAGACCTTCAACATTTTCTCTCTAATCCGCCCCCACATTCTCCAGGCGCACAAGTTCTCCGCGCCGGAATTAAAGCCGGTCGTTTTTCCGATCATGCTGCGCATTTGCGAGGAAACCAGTGACAAACAGGAATTCCAGCAGTACTGCCAACCGTTCATCCTAGAGCAGTTCAAGGCGCCGGACCGGGCGATTCGCTACAGGCTGTTGACCGCGCTGTTCGGATACGTCTTCAAGATGGAAGAGACGATCGTGCGCACGACCATCTTCGACAGTTTGCAGAACGGGTTCAACGACCAGAATGCCAGCATCCGCGATATGGCGCTCTCAACTGTTACACTCTCAACTG
The DNA here is from genome assembly GCA_905178155.1 of Amoebophrya sp. A120. Taxonomy (NCBI): domain Eukaryota; class Dinophyceae; order Syndiniales; family Amoebophryaceae; genus Amoebophrya; species Amoebophrya sp. A120. The sequence continues at coordinate 2,645,240 of CAJINV010000012.1, read as the reverse complement.
TTACATGATTTGTCATGCAAAATTGCTTTGACTATCAACGCCATCAAGCTGCTTCGCATGACAAATCCTCAGACGGCCAAACAGGCTGAGAATCTGCGCCAAATCTGTCACGCAAGAAGCGCAAGGCCCTTCCTTTCACTTTTGCCATTCTTGCATCACAAATTCATGTAACAGTTGAGAATGTAACGTTTGAGAACGCCATACGCGAAGCGACAGTGAAAGCGATGGTGGTTCTGTGCATGACGGACAACTATCAAATGCAAATATGTCTGGGTCTGGAAGGATCCGAACTTGTGATGCGCATTTTAGAACACAGAAAGATCTCTCATGCATAGGTAGCAAAAGCTGCCCACTTTCTGTCACCAAAATGGCGGATTTCTCATGCGGGTTCGGCATCGCGGAAGCTTCTCGAAACCTGTGATGCTAGAGCTTCTACGCCAGACCTTCTTTGTCATGCAAAAACAGCATGACTCTTCCAGACCCAGACATTTTTACATTTGATAACAACAGTAGACAAAGCCTATCTTCCGACCCGGCGAGCCAGCCCACGACTAGCACACCCTTGATCCCAATCCAAACCATCCAAGACAAGGTTATCCAGGAAAAAACACCCATCCCCATCCAGTTTGTCATGCAAAACGTGCATTGTTTCCTGTGTTTGTCATGCAAAAAATGGATGGGGATGGGTGTTTTTTCCTGGATAAAGGTCGCGAAACAGCTACAGCAAAGGCTAAGAGATCCGGAACCCAGTTTGCGGACCAACGTGTGCATCTGTTTCGGAAAGATTGCGACGCTGAACGGGTTTGGGAACCCGGAACTGAATCCCGGAAGCGATTTACCGGTCACCTATGAAATGCAAAAGTATCGTACTCGTATAAATGCTTTACAAATTTTTCCTAGAAGAAAAGTGAAACTTGTCATGCAGGTTCAGCTAAGAAAGCAGATCTGTAATGCTAGACTCGCATTTATACGAGTGCGATACTTTTGTAATGCATAACACCAGCCGCATTCTGAAAGCCGCATTTTCCGTCTCGATCAACGACAGTTTCATGCCGTGTCGTATCGTATTTAAAAACGTCCCCATCCTATAGTTGTAATGCAAATCTGCATGCTAGAAATGTTTCTCATGCGGAGCCCCATGAGAAGCATTTTCTAGTCGTGTTTTGCAATTTGTCATGCTCCAATCAGCATGATATACTAGATCTGTGATGCTGTTGAGCTAGCTCAAACAGTACTACATTACGAGTCCAAATTTCTCATGCACGACAGCCAAAGCTTGTGGATTTTTCTAGTCGATTCGCCATCTACTTGGCTATAATTGGGGTGGGGACGTTTTTACTCAGGATATGTCGGTTAGCGACGCTGCAAGCAGTGCGGGCGTGTTTGAATTATTTCACCATGGTGGATTTGTGCAACACGGTTTGCCCTCTCGTCGCAGCGAAAGTGATTCTTTCACCCGTCGAGCAAAATAAACCCGGATTAAACACCGCCGTCACCCCTGCGGAACAGCAGGCGCAGCAAGAGGAGCAGAAGAATAACGAATTGGTCGCGCAACAGGTGTCGGATCTGGCGATGGAGGTTTTGCAGGCGGTCGTGTCGCAGATTCAGAAGTTGAAGAGTGAGATGGTGAGCAGCGTTGTAACCTCTACGACGTCGGGGTCGGGGTCGGCAAGTAGCGTTTCGCAGCCTGGGAACAGTACAGATTCTAGGTCTGTTCCAGCTAGCAGGAATTCAAATTCCTCGTCTTCCGGCTGGGGCGGCTGGGCGTTCTCCAAGATCGCAGATTTGCAGGGAAGCATTTCAACAACATCGGGCGCGCCGGCGAATAACAACAGCACACCAGGAGGTCTCACACCGACGACCTCTACAGCGAGTGTTGGTGGTGGTACGTCAAATGCTCCTGGCGTGGTCGTGCCAGTCCCCGCGCCGCCACCGGCTCCACCGATTTTAAACACAATCAGTAGCGGTGGAACTACGCCGACTGGAGCATCTTTTGGTGCTGGAGCTGCAACATCATTACCATCAGCATCATTTTCCCAGCCGCCAAAAATTATAACCCCGGCAGTTCCACCTTCTAACACGACTACTTCCGCGGTGTTTCAACAACAAGCGCAATCGAAATCGAGGAATCCCGTGCCCAAATCCATTTTTGGCTCCACGAATTCCGCGGCCAAGAAATTGGCGGAAGAGCAGGACGAAATGCTCTTCGCGGAATTAAATTTGGGGATGGAATCGCCGGCGTCGCAATTTTTGCCTCCGGGAAGAGGCTCGGGAACTAGTAGGGCCTCGGCCAACTCGCTGTTGAGCTTGCCGACTGTCGGTAACAATCCATCTTCTTCCGCGCCAGTGGGTTCCTCGACGAGTCCTCACAAAAACAGCAGCTTCGCGGCGGCCCCGAAGATCAACAATACATCAACCCAGATGTTGAAACAGCAGCTATCGCCTCTCGGCTCCAAGAGCAATTTGTCGAAGCAGAGCGACCCTTGGGGCGATGACTTTTTTGGGGATGATTTCATCCTGGATAGTAGCGCAAGAACGACCCCAACGACAACTACCACGAATAAAACGAATATCATCCCAGCAGGGGCTCCTTCTCCGTCCTCTAGCTCTAGCCACCTCGTCGTGGTCCCTGCGAGTGCGAACAATTATAGCGCTATCCACAGTAAATTTCCTGTACATGTACAAATTCGGTTTCTGCATGACAAATTTTTCTTTTAATTCTATTCAGCATGACAAGTGGCATGCTCCAAGTTGGTGAAATTTGTGATGCATTTTGTACATGTACAGCAAATTTGTATTGCATAAGCGCAATGAGTAATAAAGATAAACCTCCAACGCCGAAAAGCAACTCTCGCCCGCCATCAGTCCCCTCGTCGCCGAACTCGTCCAAGCAGAGCACGGGTAGTCCAAAACAGGGCCCGAGTGCGATGTTTGCGAAATTGGAGAAGCCACCGCCGCGAAAGGAACCGGTGCCCTTGAAAAAGGCGGAAGAATTGAAAAAAGAAGCGGAGGACGCGTTTTGGGACGAATTTGACTGATAGAATGAAGGAGAAGTTTGTAGCTTCTATAGATCATATACGACCTACGAGGAACAGGAACGAACACATTTCGAATTCTTTTGCAATCACGAAAAAGAATGCGTTTGCAGCCTATGTAGTTGGTGAAGATGTGTACACTATGAGTATGATTCGCAGTACTACCACGACGAGCACGAACAAATGTGGACAATACACGTAAGCATGAGATCGAACTTGAAACCCGCAAAAGCAAACTCACGGAGAAAAGTCGTGGCGCGGTTTTAGATACTGTAGAAAGGTCCTCGTCGACTAGTTACGTCCGAATCTGTTCAACACAGCTTGTAGATAAGAGATAGACGACGAGCCCGCCTTTCCCCTCTGCTCTTGTCACAAAAGCGCTGTCCACTTTTTTAGATACTTACGCGACCGATAGGGAAGCAAAGACAAGGATCTTCTATATGATCAATGTCAATTTGTTATAGCTGCCTGCAATGAAATTGGTCGAGGACCTCCAGTAAAAAGATCTGTACATAGCTGATACTTTACGCAGAACCCCGCGGATCTTTTTCACGATCTTGTATCTCTCTTATCATCACAGAAATTGAAATTTGGATTTCGTTCCACCAGCTACACGGACTTTTTTGTCATTTTTGGATGTAGTGCCTTTGTATTGTTCTGCCCTAACGAGGACCCTAGAGGACCGATCTGGATGACGGGTATGTTGAACAGCGAACACATAGTAGGACAACAACAAATCGTATTGCGCTCACGATGTACTACAGGAACATATTGATATTGGAATTCAAAGCAAAAATGATAGCATCGTGCTAGAACTAACAATACTTTCTGTTTCACCCTTGGGAAGGACAATTATTGTCTCTTTCCTGTTAATCGTAAAGTTCTTCATAGCGTACCATAGCAACAACACCATGTACGGCAATTTCAACAGTAAGGGCCCCCCCGGCGGGCCCCCCGGCGGGTATCCTGGCTTTGGCAATAACGGCGGCCCACCACCCGGTGGACCCCCAGCTGCACTCCCTGGCGGCGGCCCACCGAACAGCAATCCCCCACTATGCCGTGCAAAAGTATCGCACTCGTGTAAATGCATTACAAATTTCCTCAGCATGATGAGAAATGAAATTGTAATGCTGATTTACGTTAAGAAAAATATTTGTAATGCATGCTTGCGCTACGAGTACGATACTTTTGCAGAGGATACCCACCGAATCCCTACAACAACCCGAATTACAGCAACATTAACGAAGCGACGAGTGCGGAGCAAGCAGCCCTCGCGGCGGCGAATCGGTTCATGCAAGCTCCCGGAGCAGGCGGACCGCCGGGCACTGCCGGGCAACAACATCATCAGCAGCCAAGCCCTCGCGACGGCCAACAACTGCAAATCCCGCACCCGCAGGGCGGGGGGCCTCATATTAATCCCCTCGTCGGAGTTCAGGGCTCTCCGCACAGCGCCGTCGGAGGCGGTGGTCCTGGTGTAGGACCACATCCCCCCGGGAGGTCGCCGGCTTCCGGCCCCGCGGGCGGTGGTATAAGTGGGCCCCCGCCGCGCGGACCCCCGCCGGGAACCTCGGCGAACGCCATACCGCTGGGTGGTGGAGGTTCTGGGGGAGGCAACATGATGATGCACCACGGTGGTCCTCCGGGCGGACCTCACGGGGCGGGCGGACCTCATCATGACGGGGTAGTACCAGCAGGAGGAGCTCCTTCTGGAGGACCTCCGCCACATCACCAGCAATTCTATAACAACAGCGCCGGAGGAGGTGGAGGTCCTCCCGGAAGTGGTGGTCCACCAGGTGGTCCTCTCCCGGGAGCAGGTGGTCCACAATCGCACCCAGGAGCTGCACCAGGTCCGCAGCAGCAGCATCATGGTGGATACAACCAAGGTCCCCAACACCAGCAACATGGAGCAGGTGGCACGAATTTTTACCCACAGCACCACCAACAATATTCTGGCCCCGGCGGAAAGGGACCAACATCATTCGGGCAACACCATCAGCAAGGTCACCAAGGTGCTGGGTCAAATTATCACCAACAGCAACACCAGAACAACCCAGAGAATATGAATAGCAAGATATACCCTTGGACGACGCAATCAAGGAACGATGGGTCGAAATATTACTTTAATCTCGAGACGGGGAAGGCACAGTGGCTGTGTCCGAAGGAACTGATGAGCGATATGCAGTTGAAAATCGCGAAATTAACCCCGTGGCGAGAGTACTTACATACTACCAATGAATCTTTTTCGTCGCACACGATTTTTCTATAAAATAGAAATGGAAGTTCAAGTTCTAGAAGTTGAAGTAGTTCCTTGTCCTTCGGAATTTGTGTAGGATACTGAAGATTTTTTGCGCGCTGAAGATGACGTATGTCCAGCTTGCTGAGTCGTAGATGGAACTTCATATATACATCAAAAACTTATTCAGGATGTCGCTTTGGGGCGATCGTCTGTATTACTACAATTCCGAGACGAGAGTGACATGTTGGCGAGAGCCGGATGCCGTCAGGCGCATTCGCGATATGCGTTGCAAAAGTATCGTTGTACTCGTATAAATGCATTACAAATTTCCTCAGCATGAGAAATTGAATTTGTACTGCTGATTTGCTTTGACAAGATGATTTGTAATGCATGATTGCTATACGAGTACGATACTTTTGCACAGGATACGCGAGGGGAAGGACCCTTACGAGGGCAGCGACGACGGTACTTAAGTCATCCTCATCTTGTCAAGATGTGCTTTATGCATCACAGATACCTCTTGTCGTGCTCCTGCTATTGCACTAGCTGCATGACAGAGGCAGCGCTTGAAGTACTTATAACAAGCATCATCTCTTTAGTGATGCATTTGTGCTGCGTAGTTGTAGTTCTTCATCGATTCTGCTTCTGCGTCACAAATTGAAGAAGAGCGAAAAAATAAAACACCAGCTCCTCTCGACGAGCCTTTGGTGCAGCAAGAGCGGCTTCGACTGTACACGCAGAAACTCGAGCGCACACTCGACGGCGACACTTCGTACCACTTTTCCTCCGTCGACAGTATGGTGGAGAACAAGGTGAAAGTGAGAAAAAAGGGCCCCGCGTCGAATTCCACCGCTTTAGCGACGATCGATGAGAACCAAGTGAACATCCAGCCACAGAACAAGCAGAACCAGAACTTCCACATTGAGGAGGTGGTGTTACTGCCGGAGGAGAAGCACCGGAAGCAGTGCTACGCGGAGTATTTGCTGAAAAACCGGGTGTATCCTGTGCAAAAGTATCGTAGTCGTACTAATTGCAAATACGCATGACAAATTCCCTTCCTGAGGTAAAACAGCATTACAAATTCCACTTTCCTTCTTGCCAAAATTTGTGATGCAATTACTTATATATTATATTCATGCGAAAAAAGAGGTAGACAGAGGGTAAACAAGAGGTGGCCGAGAGGTCAAAAAGAGGTCAAAAGAGGTAAAAAAGAGGTCGACAGAGGTGGAGAGGTGGCGCGGGACCCCTTTCGAGAGGGTCGGCGAGAGGGTGCGCGAGTATAGCCCGCCGAAGGACCCACCTTAAGGCGGCGCCTAAGTGCCTCAGAGGGTGCAGAGAGGTCAAAAAGAGGGGGCGCGAGAGGTCGACAGAGGTCGAGAGAGGTGGCGCGAATAAGGGCCAACCTCTCGCGCACCCTCTCGGCCACCTCTGGGCCACCTCTGTCGACCTCTACCCGCGAGTATAGCCGGACTATTAGCGGGGACCCCCAAAAGAGGTAAAAAAGAGGGTCTGCGAGAGGTCTGCGAGAGGGTAAAAACACAAAGTGGCTGGCGCGAATCCGCATGGTAGTGCTCATATTTAGCATTGCAGGCTCTTCGCGGACGGCGTTTGTCCCCGCCACCCTCTCGCGCACCCTCTCGCGCCACCCTCTCGCGCCACCCTCTCGCGTCACCCTCTCGCGCCACCCTCTCGCGCCACCCTCTCGCGCTACCCTCTCGCGCACCCTCTCGCGCCACCCTCTCGCGCTACCCTCCCGCGCCGCCCTCCCACACTGAAGCCATTGAAAAAGTAGCGAAGCCGGGGAATGGGGCGGGGTTCGTGGTTCATCTTGATTAACGAAAGGCATGCGTAGCGGATTGGTGTGGCACCTAGGTGCGTCCTGTTCTGCCCCAGTGCTCGCGGTAGCTCCTCCCTGCGCAGAGCGCCCTTAGGCGCGAGAAGCGCGCAGAGAGTTCTGTGGGGGCATGAGTATGTATGTCGCTGTGGTCCGGTCCGCAAGCAGTTCAGACCCGGCCAAACAGCCTTGCGCTCCGGCGGTAGCCGGAGCATGGCTGGTTTATACTAGTGCGATACTTTTGCAATGCACAGGGTGCAGCAGGAGGTCGAGGGCGAGGAGAGACGGAAAAACGCGGTCTTTCTACTCGGGAAGGAAATGCGGAAATACTTGGAGTGCTTGGAACGCGACGAACTTGAAACGGGGACGAACATTGACGAAGTTCAGGTACAATAACTTTTCGCTCACTACGTATACTTTGATGTGGTTGCACACCGTGCTCTGTACTACGTGAATGTAGTACTAGTACCTATGTCAGATAATTATGCTATACATCATCTAAACCCCAGGTCCAGTTTCTGGAGTTCGCAGATCTAAATCCGATCGATTTTCCGTCCTGGGACAACGTGAAGGACGTTTCCAAGGAGGAAATTTTCGACCAGGCGTTCAACAAATTCTTGCAAAAACGCGACAAACGCCAGCAAAAGCGGCAGCAAATTCTCATCCCCCAGTTCCACGCATTCCTCTGTCAACACGAAAAGTTGACCGGCAGTTTGACCTGGGAGGAGGCGTTTCAGATCATCGAAAACGACGCGAAGGGAAGAAGATTTGTGTCCGAGCTTGGGCAATTGGAATCGCTGAAATTGTGGAAAATCTTTTTGGAAATGCAGAACATGCTATCACAGTGCACAACTCCCCCTCCCCCTCATTTGTATAGCATGAACGGCAATACAAGTGTCAGCAAGAATGCAGGTCTTGCATGACAAATTTGCACAGGAGTGTAGTGCTATTGGGCTGCCAGAACTTGTCATGCAAAAAGTGCCAAGAGGCACAGGGTGGCGGATTTGGTATTTTGCATTACAAATGAGGGGGAGGGGGAGTTGTGCACTCTCATACATGCCGGGCGCCCGCGGCATGCTCCACCCCGCGGTCCGGGAGGATCGGTTGGCCCGGCAAAACTACCTGCAGTTGCTGCGGGAGCACGGCTTTCTCCCGTCGGAAGTCATTCCGGACCCGATGGAATCCGATTTGGCCATGTCCAGCTGTTCCTCCGCGGATGAGGGAGACAATTCGGATGTGAATAGCCAGTTGTCCGGACACAAACCAGCCACCTCCGCAGGAGCGATGGCAAATAATCCCATTGTGCCGGGGACAAATGTTCGCGTGACGCACACGACCGCAAACCCGACCTATTCCCGGTTTTCCGCCGCCGTGGGAGGTGGTGGGAAGAGCACCAGCAAAGCCGGCGGCGCACCTCCCGCTGCGAAGACCACCTCTGCGAAGGCCAAGGCGGCGAATCTCGCAAAACATGGGACCACGATGACATCTTTCACGAAAAATCATCGACCGAATAAAACCTCGTCGAAGCAATCTGCGTTAACCCCAAATTCAAAAGTGCACGCGTGGGAAGAGAAGCTCGACTTGGTGTCGAACTGCAACACAATCTCCGAGTTGGAAAAGCATTTGAATATTGAGCCGCGACAGGAGCTCGTGGACGACGGAGTCAACGGGGGAACAAACATATGCAATGCAAAAGCATCGTACTAGTATGAATTGCATTACAAATTTGCTCAGCATGAAGAATGCAACTCGTAATGCTGTTTTACGTTTGGAAGAAGAGTTGTCATGCAGATTTGCAATTAGTACGAGTACGATACTTTTGCAGCGCATAAAACACTCTCTCCGCGGCCGCTTCCTCCGCGAACGACGACGATAACAATCCGAGCGGCAGCAGTTCCGCCGCAACCAGCGGACCAGAAATGAACATGGCGAATTTGGACAATCTACACGACGACGTTGACATGGTATGAGAGTGCAAAACTCCGCCTCCCCCTCATTTGTATTGCATGTACAGCAATACAAGCGTTGGCAAGAGTGCGGGTTTTCCATGACAAATTCACCCAGGACGATTGTAGTGCTGTTTGATCTACCACAACCTGTCATGCAAAAGGTGCGAAGGGGCATCAAAGGGTGGATTTGATGGCTTGCATGACAAATGAGGGTGGAGTTGTAGTTGTGCACTGTCATACACGGCCAACGTAGAGGATGACCACCTTGATCTCCAGCTATGGTGTTCTCAAACGTTACATTCTCAACTGTTACATGAATTTCTCATGCAAAACAACCTTGAGCCGGTAGATGATCAAGCTGCTTCGCATGACAAATATCCGAAGGGCTAAACAGCATCTAAATCGGTGCCAAATCTGTGATGCGAAAGCAGCAAGCTTGCACCTTTGACTGTTGCGGCTTTTGCATCGCAAATCCATGTAACAGTTGAGAATGTAACAGTTGAGAACACCATACCAGCTGTCGCCCACCTCGAAGGCGAAAAAGTCCGTTGCGCTGATGACCCACAAGCTGATCGACACGCAGACGAGCGTGGAGAAGCGGATCATCGACAGCCGGCGGGCGTATTTCAAGCAGGAAATCTTGCCGAAAATCCGGGAGGACAGCCGCTTCAAGAAGATGGAGAAGATTTTCCAGCAGCGCAACACGGTTTCCTCCGTCTCCTCCCCGGAGAACATCTACGTGTTCCACGAGGAGCACAAGCTCTTCATGCGGCAGCTGACGAAGTTGCAGAACCTGTGCAACAAGCGGCAGAAAAAGTTCGAGCACTACCGGGAGGCCGGGCGAGACTTTCTGATGGAAAAGGTGTCGACGATTGAAGAGCCGGGCATGATGAAGCCCGGGCTGACGCAAGTCCTGACCTGGTCGCAGATCGCGGAACGGAGCAAGCGCCGGCGGTTTATCAAGCAGAAACAAAGAGCGGTGCACATCGACGACGACATGAAAACGACTGAGATGATGTACCAAAACCAAGGCCAAGGTGTTGTACCTCCACAAGGCGCGGCTGGGGGTCCACCAATGTTCTCCGCGTTTGGACAGGGAGAGCAGCGCAAAACCACTGAAGCAGGAGCGGCAGACGGGGTTCATGACGAGTTCGTGGAGCAGCTCAGGAAAGCAAACTCTACCGGCCTGGAGATGTCTCATCATCTGGAGTTACCCCTGCCGGACATCCCACACCCGGTGCCAAATCTGATGACCGACATGGGCAACCCGGGGGAGGAGACGGAGGCGATGGTGCGGCCGAGCAGAAAAAATAGCTCTATGATGAACAACGAGAACAAAACCTCCGTCCTTTCCTCAGCGGTGGGAGCAGCATCAAACGCAGTTGCACCTGGCTCCTTGAACCCCATCCCCGAGGGGTCGCAGGAGGACCAGGTTGAGGAATTTTCTCCGGTGCACCGGGCCCTGCACCTGCCGAAGGTGAAACTGGACCCGAAGAGACGGAAATCGGTCAATTACAACGCGTTTTCACCCCAGAAAGGACCAGTGGATAGTATTATTGGGAAAGCAGGGAGTATAATAGCAGGAGGAGGTTCGACGAATGCAGCAGGAGATATACAGCCGCCTGGGGTCGTCAGTGGCACAGGAGCAGGAGATGTTGGTGCGGTTTTGTCGGGGAACCTAGTTGGTGGAGATGTTGGCGAGGACGACAGCGGCAACATGGGCGATGAAAATGCGCGGGACAGCTTTGAGGACTTCAGATTGGAGGGACCGATGGGAGGAGCAGCAGCCACTGGAGTTGAAGAGAGGAAAAGAAACACGGAAGAGGAAGACGACGCAGAAAGGCTCAGTGTCGAGGAGATTTCGTGAACAATGTGACCAAGAGCATGCGCGAGTGGACCACCAGTCGCGGTGGGATTAGTATTGACGGGGACGAACAAATGGTTTTACTTTTGAGAATACTATGCTGTCGCGTTCTGCTCACTAAGAACGGATTTACTCTTTTCTCAGGTGTTCCTGAAGAATACTTTACTTTGAGCATCTTCAGATGAGCTTACTACAGTTCAGATCTCAGCGTCAGTGTGTGACTCCCGAGGAAGAAAAACCAAAATCCCTGAAAAACTAAGACTCCTGTTGTTGACATAACCAAGTAGTTGAGTTCTAGTTCATCCAGCAACAACAGCAACAAACAACATTGCTGGTAGTGCCATAAGCAGTCCTGCTCTACGCCGTGGTGTAGTGCGTAGCACATGCTGTAGTTGAATGCAGCTAGCGTCATTCGCTGCAGCTCGTTTTTGTGTAGTCTTTTCTGTGTTCAACGAATAAACGGCATAAGGAACAAACACACGGGGTGTTGTGGTTGTGGATTTTTGAGGAAACTTTGACCGAACGTGTGGCGCTGGGTGCGTGATGTGCTTTCTTAGTTCTCACAGTTTGCGATTTCGCTTTGAAAGCACAACCGTTCGATATATTATTGCAATGGTCAGCGTCAATCGCGGCGGTGGGAAGAACAAGAAAAGAAGAAACCACGCAGAGACGAGAGTACTAAAACGCAACAATGCCCTCCTCTAAATCCAGCCTCGTGACCGGCGGTGCGGAGCACGCCACACAGCAGGTCAACCTTCACGCAACGGCAGAGAGAACAAACCGCCACCATGATCCGGCGGGCAACGGGATCAACGCAGTCGGCACCATATGCACTGCAAAAGTATCATGCTCGTAGTAATTACAGTGATCATGCATGATAAATCCTCGACATTAGGTAATAAATCGGCATTTACAAATTCCACTTCTCTTCTGTAGGAAAATTTGTCATGCAGTTTATAACTAGTACTAGCACGATGCAGCTTTATTTGCAATGCATATAACAGCAATCCACTGGAGAAATTAGTCCGGATCGCGTGGGACGCAATCGAGAAGGAGGATCTCGTGCACGCCAAAGTGGCCTTGTACGACGATGACAGCCGGCATCATGGTAGCTCCTCCAGTAGCTCATCAAATTGTATTACAAGTTCATTCGCTGCATCAAAAACAAAAAGCCCTGGTGGAGGCACGTCAGCTACACCTTTCACGACAAGCGCAGCAGCATCTTCGGGGGGTTATTTTGGCACCACGAGCCGCACCAACTCATCTAGCAGTCTGCTTCAGGTAGCGGCAAATGAAGTTATGGGAAAGAACAAAGTGAATAGTAGTGGAGCTGCCCCTTCTCTGTCCAACATCACGTCGAGTTCTTCTTTTATCCGGTACGACCTGAATAGCAAGGTCGCCGCGTTAACCGCGTCGGTGTTGTACTGTTTGCACTGCTTCTTCGACGTGGAGTATGCGAAAAATGCGGAGCCGCCGAAATTGTTCGCCTTTTCCTGGGAGGAGCATGAGGTATAGATAAAGTTGACTCACAAGTAGCAGCATGTGTGCTGATCCATTTTTACATCCGACCTGCCTCAGCAATACGAAATATCGTACTGTTGCTGCTTCTCCAACAGAACCGTACAAGATCAAAATTTCATGATGACACGGAATTACAAATTAGTCTTTCGCACTGATGGCGTTGTCACGACAACATCGGCGGAAAGACAAATTCCCATATTTTTGTCTGATTGAAGTTCTTTAATAGGCATCCACATACATTCAGATCTGCACAAACCTGGAAGCTTTATTTGATTGTTGGTTTTTGTCGTGCAAGATCTCAAAATGTGGAGAAGTTTGTGATGCAGAATCGTGAAGATCATGAATAGCTTCGACCTGATTCTGTAAAACAATCCGCTTTCCAGGTCCTCCTCGACCTACCACTCGAGCAGCTGCAGCAGAAACTCAGCAGCAACAGAAACACGGCAGAAGAAAACGAACTTTTGCTGGAAAAAATCGAGGCGGAATTTCTGCGCTTACACGACTTCTGGCAAACGCGAAGCGGTGAAGAAATGCTCCGAAATTCTGTTCCCGCACTTCCGGTCTTCGTGCCGAAGTTGCGGCAGTTGCTGCGGGCCAAGGTGGCAAGGCTGAAGACGGAGCTGGCTGTTGAGTCTGGTGTAGGAGAGTCGTGGAGTTGAGGTTTTAGACCTTCCTACAACTTCGTTGATGTTTCTCCGCATGATCTGTAGAGCTACGTGCCACAACTTCAAAAATGTCATTCTGGTTTCGTTTCGCAGTTCGCTTGATATACGAGAAGCAATATAGTAACCGTCGGGGCTCGTTTGCTCGTGTAAGATTTGAACATTTTGAAAACTGGTGCACCGATGGCCATTTCTTCGATACGCTGAAGCTGTGCTCCTTCCACAAGAACCTCAAGCAATTTAATACCAGTACTACGAATTCGTCGAACATAAACATGTGTCGTGGGTCGTAGCAGAGCTATCGCGTAGTCGATGAGTGTCATAGTTTCTCTGAAGCAACAAGTGTGTTCGTTTGATCTGGGGAAAAAAGTGGCTCTTGACGACGTGGTAGTTGTACTACACTTGGGTGATCTAGAACGCGAGGGGTGGCGAGTTACTGAGATTGAAATAAACGAGGGCACGACGTAGGTCTAGACAAACCGCATTTAGTGACGAGATATGCACGTATCATTCGTTTTCTTGTTTTTGCACTTGATGACTTAAATTTAGGGCTACTTACTTATTGTTATTTCCATTGCATTTGACATTGAGACACACCCCCAACATAAATCTAAATCATGCGTGGCCACGACAAGAAAGCGATAAAATCCAGCCGGTCCGCCCGGCGCGGCTTGACCCGACACGCGAATCGGAACAACTTCGCGCTTCTTGGCGTCGTCACATCGTTTTCTTCCGCGGTGTACGACTACGCCATGACGATCATCACGCTGGCGGAGGCGCGTGAACAAGTGCAGATGTTGGTACTCCCTATACGCAGTTACGTATGCTCTTACTTATTGTAGGCAGCCAATTATATTTATTAAAATTTTTGTGCATCAACAGCATGCCATCATCAGAGAACCTGTCGATGTGTGGCACTCACACGTGCTTGCTAAAGTTTTCCTTCACGGACGAGTTTGTTCCACCACGTCGATGGTCTACGATATGCTTTCTTTCATTTCCATTGAGGTCGAAAACCAAGCTGCAGCCGCGACGAATATTACGACGGTACCCCCCCCCCCCGGCGATGGACACCGTGCTCTTCAGAATGAACGTACTATGGGAGAACCACGTGGCAGCGAACCATTTAAAGGTATAGCGATGCTTTGTTTTGCAGGCAGCTGCGTTTTTGGTGCTGCTATGCAACTTGTTCTGGCAGGCATGACTTGTTATGATCCTTGATAAAGAAGAAGTTGTCGCATAAGTACAAGAATAAAACACTCACAACTCCTCAGGCCCAACGCGTGCTGTTGCTGAAGCAACTGTCCTTCGCCGGCCTGTCCCCGTACGCGGTCAACCAGGGGATGAAATCGTACCAGGAAACGGGGTATGCATTGCAAATATGTCTGGGTCTGGAAGATTGCCAAATTTGTTATGCGTGTCTGACATGAGATTGAGATCATGACTCGGACCTCTGTCATGCGTAGGTGCAAAAAGATCGTTTTGTCTGTCATGCAAAAGCGCAGTCTGCCATGCAGAATACGCGACACATAGCACCTCAAAAACTTGTCATGCTTGGCCACGTATGACAGCGCGCCCTGTATTCCCTGGTTTGCATCACAAGTCTCCAGACCCAGACATATTTGCAGTTGATACGGGTAGTTGGGCTGCTTTTCAAAAAATGTACGAGTCGGGGATGCTGGCCGCGTTTGAGAAGTGCGACTGTAACGGCAGCGGGGTGTTGGAACGAGCGGAGGGAGGAAATACCTGTCCGGCGGAGGCGGATTTGAATCAGGACGGGAGGTTTAGTGTTATCGAGCTCCACGATTACTTGATCCCGTCCGTGGACGAAAAACAGGTCGGTGATTATGACGAGGAGGGTGTTACTAGCAGTACTACAACCGGGAGTCCGTCGCCCTCCACTACACCTGCTTCTGCGTTGCAAACGCGCGAAAGCATGGCGATCAGGATTTTCGACAGGTTGCGGTCGTGTCTCTGTCCTTCTCGAACAGGCATTGACGCGAATGAGATCGTGGAGCAGCCGGTGCACGAACAAGGATACGATGTTGAGCAGCAAGTGCAAGAAGCATCTGGCAGGTACACCCCGGAATCCCAGAGCCGCATGAGGGGAACCCCCATGATGAGGCGGCTAAACCAGAACGGCCCGGACTCCATCGTTCTCAATTATCCACCTTCTGAAAACCCAGAGGAGGACCCAGTGTGGGGCGTCATCCGGGAGAGGAGGAGGGTCCAGCCGCAGCTAAGATCTGCGAGACAAGCGCTACAAGAGATGGATGCAAGGCGGGCGAGAGAGACAGAAGTTGCAAGGCGGGCGAATAAAGACGAAAAAGAAGCTGAATGAGAATGGTAAAGAGGTCATCTTGGCCAAGGATGGGTCTTTCGGTTTGGTGGACTTTAAAAGAAAAAGAGGCGAAAGCGTTCACCTTCCTTGCCTGAAAACAAAATCCAAACGCAACATGTAAAGAGGTACTGTACAAAAACCAAGAAGAAGAGCAATGAGAATGATGTCAATGTTAGAAGAAAAGCAAGAATGCTAGAGGTTGAAAGGATCCGATTTCTGACGCATGCAGTTTTTAGGAATGTTTCTATTAATGTTCGTGTCATTGTCACCGCTTTTAATTACTAGTCATCGCGTTAGAAAAGTGTTTGGGTGCTGTTTATTCGGAGTTGATGGTGTTGTCTACTGACATGCGAAGATCTGTGTCACAACAATATTGCGCTACCAGTGTACTTACTTTTGCATACAGGCTTCGGTATTGGCATAGAAATGAGTTTCATGAGACGTCGCGTTTTTGTTTTGTTTCTTTTTGAAGTAGGCTATGCAAGGTCCAGCTCATTCGTGGCAACACAAGGGATAAGAAATCTTTTATTTAAATCAGCACGGATCTCTAAAGCGCAGGAGGTCATTTTGTTGCTGTCGTTTTCGTTCCTGGAAAAAAAATAAATGTCGGCTGGCTTTTATTCATGCTGTTTTTGATATAACAGTAGCTCACTCATCAGCCATTATATGCAAAGGCGAAGTTCTCGTCACTTTATTGCGTTACTCATACCTGAGTTGTTTTTTTTTTCTTTTAGTGATTGACTGTGACCATCTTCACAATGACAATCTCAGTCTCGTCCTCGCCCCTGTGGCGGGCCAGAATACCGTCAGCCTGCACGAGGAACAGGTCTTCGTCTTTCCGTTTGCTATTGCCACATGGGAAAACAAGCAGAGCAGCATTTGCAACTTTCTCGTCCTCTCCAACACTGCGAAAAGCGGCAACGGCGTCATTCCCCGGAGCGCAGCAACTCTCTTGGTTGTTTGCGGCCAACAGAAGCGGAGCAGCAAGTCACCTAGCCCCTACAGCAACGAGAACCACCTCATCCTCAAGCCAGCTGGTGGATTACGACACCTCTACAACTCCATCCGGAGGACTACTACATGCAGCTGCAAGTGGTCCGAATCAGCTTCAAATAAACTACCCAACCGCACAGCAGCTCGCGGGCTTTCTCCCAAAACCCGAGCCGATTCTACAGAAACCGAAAAAGAATTACTTCACGGCGAAAATTCTCTTACTGTTTTTCCTCTGCCACGCAGTACCGGTGGCAGCTGCGATCAAATACTTCCGGAAAAGGAAGCTGGAAAGAATCGCGAACTCTTTGATGGTCATACCTGACAACCCACAGGCAGTGGTCGAGGAAGTTTTGCGTACTGATGAGTTCTTGATTTGTTTCTGGATTGAGTGAATGCAACACTGGAAGATAGATCTGTATAGGTGGGCCGACATGAATTTCAGAATGATGAGCAGTACCAAAAGTGGAAGTGCATCTGTGCTGTGCGAACCGCTTGTCTCGATGAAATCTCATTGCGGAATACAAAACAGGTGTGATGAACTCTTCCCAAGACGTTTTCCTCGTCGCACCCACGAATAATTCAAACCCAACTTCAACGTCTGGTCCTGGTGCTCGCCGAAGCGCCACGGCAAATGCTATCCAGCTGAAACGCGTGAAGCCTCTCCCCCCAGAGTCGCAGCGCGTCGTACCACAGTCACAGGAGACTTTGGAGCAGCTCCAGACCTTTTCCGAGCCACTGACGTCCGACATCGCAACGTTGTTTTCCCATACGGTGGACGTGAATCAGCCAAAGAGGGCGTTCAGGCAAATCTATTTCTGGATGAGTCTTGAGAACAACGGGATGAGCGAGAATGAAAATGAAACTATATTAGCATCTTCCAGCGGACCCGGACCAACGAAACAAGCCGCCGTTAGCAGTAAAACTGTTTCCGCCCAGCTCCCGGCCGACCGCCAAGGCGCTTTGTTCTACCCGAGCACTCTGCGACAGGCGTCTTGCACGTTAAACGGGCGATTAGTCGTGGTGGATGACTCTGAGCTGGTGGATTACTACAGACTGAACTATTCCAGAAGTAGCGGAGGAACTTCATCTGAGACGGACAGGGGCTCTGTAGTTTTGGTGAAATTCATTCCGAACCAGGTGGAATTGAGGGCGTTTGGACACGTTGCGGGCGGCTATCTTAGTGATGATGATGCTGCAAACGTCGGTATTGAGGACGCGGACGGGGTGGAGCAACATCAAAAAAGTTCTGATGCCGGTTGTAACGCACAAGAAAATCATGTTCAGAAACATGGTCGATTCATCGAGAACAGTGTGCAACTGGTCCTGAACACCAGCAACGCCGGCGGTATGGACAGCTCCAGCTGGGAGCTGGTGAGGTGAACAGGAAATCGAGAAACAGCCGTAATTCTTACGAACGAACACTTGCAGATATCGAATCGTACCGTACGAACTGCCTCTCCTCTGTGACAGCTGCATATCTGCATCGCAAGATGCGTTTGCGGGCAACCGTCTTTCTTGTTCGACTTTTATGGCGCATGTTGTAAAGAACTTACTTGGCTGATTTGATGCCACGTCATTCCACTGTACGTGTCGGTAGCGGCAATAAGAACGCCGTCGAAGCTGCCGAGTTCCGGTGCTCGCACTGGACTGCGCAGCTCGCCCCCTTCTGTGGGCAGCTATGGAGAAATACGAGAGACGCAGAGGAGGTGTAACTGTTTCTATTGCGAGTGGCTTATTTTTTTGCTTTTCCTCCAGCCGTTTGTTGAGGTTGCTCCTGCAACGAGATAGCTGTATCACTCGAGTGCTAAACGTGGCTGCATCAACAACCGAGTGCTAAAGAGAAGCTCTTCCGCAAGGTGAAAGAATTATCCCCGGCACGACTTCGACGCGTCTACTCTATTCGTTGGTCTACTCTCTACTTAAAATCGACATCCTTGATTGTACTAACTAGTTGTTTTCGCCCTCTGGATGTCGAAGACGCCGTCTGTTTTGGACGACAATTCATCGCACGACAAAGACTGCAGTTCATTGTCGCGGCACTAGCACTGCTAGCACGACCCACCAACCATGACGCTCCTGGGCCGCGCGATTCGCGGCCAGTACAAGGCTGCTCTGCAGCACCAATCAACCAAACCGGCGTTCTACAGTTCACCCTTCGCTTTCAACCGCAACTTTGCGACCGCGGTGGCCCCGGCTTCCTCCGTGACGACGACCAGCCCGACCGCACCGCTGAAGCTGATTTCGCAAGTGCAGAGGAACATCCTCACGGATATGCTGAGCAAAAACGTCCCCACCCCATAGTTAAGCTTGTAAATCTGCAACACAAATCTTCAAGTTTTGGGAGTTGTGCATGACAAGTTTTCATCTGCAGTATTGTGGTGCTTGGCAAGGGAAGCCGCATGGGAAAGCCATTTTCTCATGCTGTTTACAGCATTACAAAAGCCAAAACACGACTGGAAACGCCTGTCATGGGAATGCGCATTACAGATGCTCCTGCCATTGCACATTTGCATGACAACTCTGGGGTGCGGACGTTTTTACACAGGATAACGGAGGCGCAGCGCTGCATCATCCTGGCCGGGCTGGCGCAGAACCCGAACGTGCCACAGTACGACAATCCGATCGGGACGCCGAACAATGACATGCGGCGGTTCGGCGACGTGCCCCACGGGTACCGGCACGGGCACCTGGTGAACTCGCTATCAAATGCAAAAAAGTCTGGGTCTGGGAGATTCCGAGCTTTGTCATGCAGTTTTTCCAAGTTCCCCCACGTCTGGAATGCAGGGCCTAGCATCACAGGTTCTGCAGCTCCTTGGTGACGCGTGTTCTGCATGAGAAATGCTCTCTCAGCATGGCCAGAAGTGGGCACCTTTTGCACGTTATGCATCACAGATCTTTGTAGGATCCGAAACACGCATCACAAGTTCGCATCCTTCCAGACCCAGACATTTTTGCATTTGATACTCGCAGCACACCCGCAACACCGCCCAGTACACGAAAAAGTTGCTGCCGATCATCTACTACGCATTTTTGCAAAAGCATCGCTATCGGTTCTCGACGTGGGTGGAACTGGAATCGCATTTACAATACAAATTTCATCTCCGGGATGAACACATAGGGAAAAGTTTGTCATGCTGGAAAGGGTAAAAGAAAGATATGTGTCATGACTAATTCGCATTTCGTACGACTGCGAGCAAAATGCTTTGGCACTGCATACCTACTTTCACTTCGTCGAGGTGGTGTGGCTGCTCATCATGTACCAGTTTTCGTAAACGAGAACGAGGGTCTGGGTGCTTCACCGTTTACGCTCACTTGCTGCAGAACGAGTGGCACTTTACAACAACTACAGATGTTGCTGCAGGAGGTTGAAGCTCAGGCTCTGTTTCATGCCGTGCTGAGGTGTGTGATGTAGATGTACACCAGATGGTCCTTGTCTGGCAGGTCGTCCCTATAGTATAAGCCGCAAGAGTTGATAGAACAAAGACAAAGACGAGAAATAGGAGCAACTTCAACATCAAACTAGAGATCATCGCGAGGACATCAAAAAAATGGCTTGGACGAGGTTTTGGAGGCATTAATCAACACGATAAAAGATTATATCATGCGTTTGAGGAACAAGAAAGGTGCCAGTGTGTGGTTGGGATAGGTAAAGGTATTCTGGTGTGCTATAAACGATTTCAAAATATTTTATTTTACCTGTGGTTTTAGTATGTGCAGATCGATGCAGGAAGCAGGGCCGCACATGGGACATTCGGCGGTATATGTTGTATTCTCGAATTCAAATGTGCAGAAAGACATGCCAAACGCACGGTTATTACCGAAAGCTCCGCAAGCAAATCCAATTTGCATGATGACGCACAGACACAATGGAAATGATCCAAATTCAGGATCCGAACAAAGATCCAGCAGACGAGACAACTGAAATAAAGCAGGAAAACGATCATCGCGTTCGCAAGATGACGAGCCCTGCAAGTGAACACTTAGACAAGATCTTTTTCGCCGATCCATTGATGCAGCTCCAACGCAGATCCTAAAGTAGATCCACCATCATGCAATCTCTTCACCGCAAAGGCTAATCGATCCGAAAATGCGATGGTGTTGGTGCTGTTCTTCGTAAAAGTAGAAGGAGTCATCTTAGTCTACCTCTTCTATCTGTATCTTCTAGAAGGAGGTCCAGCGGCATCGAAATACGACAATATCCTGTTGCGCAAAAGACCGCAGTTGTACCTGTACGACCAGGAAGTGGAAGTAGAATTGAACTTGATTGATTTACTTTTCTTCTTTATGGCTACGACCGGCAACACTTGAGTACGTCCAGGTTATTTCTTGACTTCTCGCTCGCAAGAATCTGAATCAATCTACTTACCAGCATCATGCCGACTAAAAACCATACCTCCTCCTCCACCTCTTCCTGTTGGCTGGGGTACGTGGGCGAGCCTCTTTTCGACAATTACGAGGGCAAAATCCCGGCGGAGCACCTCTCGTACGCTCCCTACGATCTGGATCTCTACACGAGCCGCATCGGCGGCTACCCGGAGTGGTTTGAAGCGAATTGCCCCGCGGACGGGGTGGCGATAGGGGAGACAAGAACAACTGCTGCAGGAGCTTCGAAGACACCTAACAAGAACTGGAGCCAGTGCCTGAACTGCGGGGATCCGTTGACGTTCGTCTGCCAGCTGTATTGCCCGATAGAAACTACGACAAATCTTCAGGCTGGAAGAACAGCACCAGCAGCAGAGACCACGGATGGCAGCGGTAAGAATGCAGCAGAAACAACAGGCTCGTGCAGCCCTTCTGACAGCGACCACCGATTGCTGCACCTTTTTTGTTGCACCAACAAAGCGCAGTGCGGCAGCCTCGGGTCGAAGGGATGGCGGGTGTTTCGGAGTAAGGTAAAGGCGGAACCACGAGGCGGGGGGCAGGATTTTGGGTTTACTACAGCCGGATCTTGTAGTTCTGCGACAGGAGAGGACGAAGAAGTAGAGCGACCACTTGAGCTAGAGCCCTCGAAAATTATGGAGCCTGGAGGACTAGAACCACCAGGAAAGGCCACTGATGCAATTACTAATACCGAGCATCATGCATTTTCACACACTAGTGCAGAAGATTCCAGTACCAGAGAAGATATTTTTGCAGAAAAGGCCATCGTCGAGGAAGTTGTAGAAGACGACGACGATTGGGGCCTCTGCGACGAAGACCAGTTTCAGTCGGAAACCGCTGCGGTGTCGCTTTTCAACAGAACTCCTGAGCAAGACTACACAACTCTGTTTTCCTCCAACCACCCGGTGCAGCTCCTCTCGTCTGGAATCCACGAGCCGCCGCCATCAACCACTTTTGGCAATCAGCACTATGACGAGCCCGCGCCGGCCTCGATTTGCTTGCCCCAGTTTACGTATATCAATGTTTCTACTGATGCGCCGGCGGACAGAGCAGCTCAAGCTCAACAGCCGTGGCCGTGCTTCCACTTGCCGTTTGCGCAGGAGCCGGGAAAGTGGAACGCTTCGTCGAAACTGTTCGAAAAAGAAATGCAGCACGCGGAGCATTTATTGGAAAAGTACGTGCAGGAAAACAGCAAACTTGCCATGCAGAAGAAGCAACTACATGGAGCGCCGACAACTATGTCGAAGATGAACGACTCCCCTGGTGCTTCCACGGCTGCAACGACAACAAATTCTGCCGCTTCCCCTGGTACCACTGCTGGCACAGTCGGAACGGCGGGGACCTGTCCATCCCTCGATGACGACGACGCCATTGATCCGGAGGTGCGGAAAGCGTTTGAGGAAACGAAGCGGCGAAGGAATGCGAGGCAGAAGAACTACAAAGCAGCCAACGCCTGCTCGTCTGACGACAATTCCACCGACGAGGAGAATAAAGATTCGGAGACGGATCATGGGGGGTCCTCGCGCCATGCGAAACACAACGACTCCGACGGGGACGATGAAGAAGCCACTGTGGAGCAGACCGCCTTCAACCTGTTTCAAAAACGGTTGAACCGGTCCCCTGAGCAGATATGAACTGCAAAAGCATCGTATTCGTATAAATGCATGACAAATAATTTTCTCAGCATGAGAATATAAGATTTGTAATGCGGAACTTACCTTAAGAAAAAGATTTGTAATGCTTGATTGCCATTATGCGAGTGCGTTACTTTTGCCCAGGATAGCAGATCCTCCGGTACGACTTCAACGCCAGGAAGTTTCTGCAGCTCACACCCGTTGTATACAGCAAGACAAATAACAAAGCGACAGCGAGCAAAAACTACAGTGGAAGGACGAATTGCAAAAGCGATAGTAGAAGCAAGAGCTCTAGCAAGGGAAATTGCAAAATAAACCCTTTGCTGCAGCAGGTCGTCCCGCAACGCTGCAAGTTTTGCAACGCAGAAAAGGTGTACGAGTTTTCCCTACTTCCGTCTTTTCTGTACCAAATGGTGCTGAACTGTCCGAAGTATGTACGGAAGAAGCTGGAAAAGAACGAAAACGTGCTGGAATTCGGGGCGGTGCACGTTTTTACCTGTGGGAAGAATTGCGACAAGGCGCTGGAAAGTGTGGTGGAGGAAAGCGTCGTGCTGGAATTAGCGATATGATAACATACTGTGTAGATGAGTACAACAATTCATTGTATAGCAAATACAACTTTCTTCACTTTGTTTCAAGCGCAAGTCAAGTTGCGTTTTTACTGTTGCGACCGCAAGTGCATCCTCAAGCGACACGATCATGCGATTTACGAAAAGTAGCCTACACTATCACCTCCACACGAGGAAGGACTTTATTCTTTTGAAGCTAAGACACACACTGCAAACCCACCTGCCAAAGCGCTGAGTGAAGATGTAGTCGACGATGTTCAACAACAGCTCTTGAAATAGGCGGTCTCGTTTCCTTGTAAGGATGAAGTGATTCTTTGATTCTGACATGAAGTGATTCTTTGATTCTGACTTGCATGATTTTCATTTTGTTTAAAAGTCTTCGGGTTCGGATTCGGTAGAATGCCTCCTGTTGGTGTCGTCCTTCAGAAGTTTCAGTCTTTTGTTCCGGCTTCGTTCATCGCGTCCTCTTTGTTTAGCGAATTCGTTCTCGTCTTGTCGTGCAAGTTTCGCTCCTCTCCGTGAAAATCTCACCGTCGTGCAACCACAAATGAAAAGCAACTCGTTCAATCAACCCACGTATTTCGTACGGTAGTTTTGGCGCAATCAAAGCCGTATAGCTTAATCGTCCTCGTGATTGTGTTTCAGTGGTTGTTTCGTTTCTACTCATAAGGTGGAAAACTCGACGAACCTCTCTACAGTAAGACCACTATGGTAATGGTTCCAAATCCAATCTATCCGGCGTTCGGCCCCCACCCCCTAGCTCTGCATAGATGACCATAGGGACGAGGTCCATCAAATCGAAACTGTTTTCTACAACACTGTGAAAATCATAGTACCTTGTCTTGTTCTACTTTTGACCAACACCAACCCACGTACCCTAGTATTACTTACTTACCCCACCACCAGATCCAGAACTACCAGACAAACAGTTTACTGCTCGGTAGCATCTTGATACAAGCATAAATTGAGATAGCATATTGAGCAAGAACTCTGAAAGCAGTCTTGAAGATTGCTTTACTTTTCCAAGAGCAATGAGTACAAGGTATAATTCCCCCACGACCTGTGGTGCAGACGGCGCACTACTTCTGCTGAAGGAGGTTTATCCCGCATCGTAACAAAACTCCGAACTGCGCAGAAAAAACGGAGCAGTGGAGCCTCGTCGAACGGTGGACTTTCCGCGGCCCCGTTGCAAGTACCACACGACCGCCGAAGAACGAGGAAAACTACTACTCCGAAGATCACGCAGGGCAATAGTACATCTTCACCAGAGAACTCCAATATTAAACCATGATAGACTACACAGAGGAGTGGTTCTTTCCGCTCCTGTTCCGTTGGGACGGGTCCGTCGGCCTCCGCGCGCTCTATTTCTCCCTGCCGTCCTGCTGTTTGGCGTTAATTCTGTTGATTCTGGAGGACGAGAATTTTTACGACCGCGAAACCCTGAAACTCGACACGTTGACCGGCTCGGCAATCTGGTCTTCCGTCAGTGCGGTTTTACTGATGCTGATCCAGTTTCGCACGTCGCGAGGGATTGCAAGGTTTTGGGAGGGCACGGGTTTGATGCACATGATGCGGGCCGAGTGGTTTGACACGGTCTCGAACTGTATCTCCTTTTCCATCCACGCGAAGCAGAAGTTATCCCACGAAAAAACTGTTTCACTGTGATGATCTTGCAAGATCTGCGTCACAAGTTTGTTACACATGACCACACAGAAAATTTGCCATGCTCACTTCCCAAGTGAAAACACGGTAAAAAATCCAACGTCTTGCAGGTGTAGCAAGACAAATCGTTCTGTGCTCCATTGGCTGCATCACAAGTTCACAGTGAGACAGTTTGTTCTTGCGATAGAAGTCGCCGGTGATGCACTGGCGCGTGGTGAAATTTCGGCACACGCTCGTCAGGCTGATGTCCTTGCTGCACGGGTTTGCACTAGAGGAGATGAGTGGGAACTGCATCGACGTGTTGACGCTGGACAAGAGCTCGTTAGGGAAGCCGTTCCTGAAGTACATCAACGAGCTCTCCTCGACGTACAAATTCAACAAGGTGGAAATGGTGCTGCACTTGATGCAATCCCTCATCATCACCGCGCACCACGCCCAGTTGCTCGACGTCCCCTCCCCGATTCTCTCCCGTGTGTTTCAGACCATATCCCGTGGCTTCGTGCACTTTTTGAACACGAAGAAGATCACAAACACGAAGTTCCCGTTTCCCTACGTCCAGTTGATCATCGTTTCGCTCTACGCCTACTCGGTGCTGTCGCCGATCGTAATCACCAGCATGGTGAAAAACAAGGTTTTGGCCTGCATCCTCGTCTTCTTTCCGCTCTGGATACTCGCCGCGTTGTATGAGAGTGCACAACTACTACTCCCCCTCCCCGTCATTTGTATTTTTGCATACACAGCAATACAAACACGAACACCAGCACACGTGGAGCCTGTGCATGACAAATTCACGCGCCTATTTTAGTACTGTTTGGGCTGCTTCCGGCATCTGTTATGCAGACAGTGCCCCAGGGAAGCACTTGGATTTGGGGTTTTGCATGACAAATCAGGGGGAGGGGGAGTTGTGCACTCTCATACGTTGAACCACATTTCGATAGAACTGGAGAACCCGTTCGGTGATGACGATAACGATCTTCCGCTGGAGCACTTCCAAGACGATATGGACAGGACCATGTGCATGCTGCTGCATCCACGCTCGGACATGATACCACTGTTGGATGACAGTTGTCTGTGCGACGTGGACGAGATGATGGTGAAATTTGGAATGCGGGTACAGAAGAAATCTTCGAAAAAATTGGGAAATGTGGTTTCGAATTTCAGCTACATGTCGTTTTTCAATGCTAAATACGCATTGCAAATTACTATATCGATCTGGGTCTGGAAAGAATGGGATTCGTGATGCTGCCTGTCGATCTTCATACAAAAGCCGGCAAAGCATGAGCTGCAGTAAATAAAGGTGCTCAGATGTTTTCCAACCGGAGAGGTGGGCATTTCTCAAGCACAATAGGGATAGGTTTAAGTGTGAGGAAGCCTTTGCACCAAAGGCTGTGTGATACAGTATGCATCACACGCGTTGCGGGTCATGTACAATTTGCATGGCAATTATCTCCCCCCATCAAACTACTTCCAGGCCCACAAGACATGTTTGCAATGCATACAACAAACGGGCAGACTCTTCAGGGGTCAGCAGAAGACACCAGTGGCATTAGTCCCCGCGGTGGTTCTACTTCAAAAACCACGTCAAGTGAGGGTGGTGGCGAGCACGGGGACCACATAGTAGGTCTTGATGGTCAAATATCACAAGAAAAAAGTGTTACAGTTACACATTTGTTGAGCTTTCTGCATCACAAACTTTCTCTGTGTGCAAGAGAAAACTTGTAATGCAAAGATCATATGGAGAAAATACGTAGGAAACGAGGCTCGCAGGCATTTCCTGCAAGACAAAGATTGTCTGTCTTGCGGCTCCTGCAACACAATGTGTAACTGTAACACTTTTTTCTTGCGATATCAAATCTTGGACGAACAGATTATAGCCATCGGCGACGCGGTATCAAATATAAAAATGTCTGGGTCTGGAAGAATGCAACTTGTCATGCTAAATCTGAAGCATGCAAAAATCTGTGTTGCATGATTACCAAAAGTCGTCCGGTTTTGACCAAGTCGGGAGGGAGTTTCTCATGCAGGATAGGCATGAGAGACATCGCACAGAACCTGTCATGCTAGGTCATGCATTCCAGACCTCATGGGTCATGGAAAAGCTGCGTGACAAATCGCGCACTCTTCCAGACCCAGACATTTTTACATTTGATACGCGGCAAGCGGTGACCACCACCACGCTCATCCAGAGGTAGAAATCATCGGCCAGCGCATCGAGGATCACAGTACCATGCTCACGAAAAGGACCCGACACGGTCTATCGATGTCCGACACACCGTCCGGTCCGGTCCGCGCGGTGAGACGACGGGATAGCAGCGCTGCAGGTGACGGGGAGCAGGTGGTAGGCTCGAGCGCAGCGAACCTCAGTACCTTAGCGCATCAGGGGAGCAAAGCGCGGTCGAGTAGTCAGGATTTGTTGCAGGAAGAGATGAGTTCTTCGGGTGGGGAAGTGGACCCAGTAGACCATGCAATACAGAGTACTAGAGCTGCCGGCGGACATCAAAAAGAAAGAAGACCAACAGTTTCCTTCGACGACAATGAGGATATTAGCAATATCAAGAGACCACTAGGCGCATCTGCGTCCTCTAACGGCGAGGAGGGCGACGATGTCACCGTGTTCGAGGAATTTGAGACCCACGGGTGTCTCCGCCCGCGGGAGGGGATCGACCGGTTCCGGAAGCACCGGTCCAAGTCCCAGAAATTCCGGTTGGCAAACGAGAAACGCACGATGTTCCAGAAGCTCGCGCGCAAGGCGCAGGTCATCACGACGCACTTAGCCGGGAGGGGAGGCGGGAGCAATACTTCGCACAGTACGAGTAATTCTGGCCGGCCCGCCGCGTCAACGATGTCTTTGGCGTCCTCAAATTACCAACGGAAAACCGGGGGAGACCACGACGCGCATAACTCGTTGAGCAGCGCAGGGCCTTGATAGAAGCAGTTGTATATATTAGTAAGAGCAGCTCAGGTTGAGTATGAGTTTTATGTTTATCATCCCTACAGCCAGATGAGAGGAGCAGCAGTTCAACCAGGTGCTGGCCACTAGGTAGATAAGGTGCACTTCCTCAATACATCTTTCATACAACTGTTTTTTTTTTCAGAAGAGCAGCAGCTCGTTTTCTACAGAGAATCCTAAATACATAGTAAATTTATCTTGTTTCATTCAGGTTTCCCATCAGATAGATGCACATGCTGACACTGGAGTTGCTTTTTGGTGACACTTGTCACAAACTACATGCATGACATGATCCGTGGAAAATGTAAATCACATACACGACTTGCATCGAGAGGAAGGTCAAAAATACACAGGTCCTCTCCTGCAGATCGAAATCGCAGCAGGCTGTTCGAGAGAAGTTGAAAAGACGAACCATTCCGATGAAATAATTGCGATCAAAATTGTCGTCCTCCAGAGAAAATTTGTAAAGAACATGTTGATGGTGAGTTATTTATTACTTCTCGTGTGACGCTCACGACATAAACAAAAAAGAAAAACGAAAGAGGAGGAGATTGACGATCCTGATGTACAGCATAGTGCACTTTATTTTTCCCGCATTGCTTTCTTTTATTTTTCCCGCATTGCTGTGTTTAGCATAGTGCACTCTGGCTACCCTGGGAACAGCTCACCCGCTGCCATAAGTCCCAGGCTTGCCGCGGAGGCGTTTTTGATTGGCCTCGCGCAGAGAATGGCTTCGGGCAGGGCGCTGGGCGTTTTTCCCGTCGCGCAGTGTTTAGCATAGGGCATTCTGGCTACCCTGGGCGCGTCTTGCCCAGGAAAGGTGTGGGTCTTGAGGTCGATTTTTGCCTCCGAATGTAGCGGGGGGTCGGTGAGTGTAGCGTAGGGAGAGGCCCCGTAGCAGTGGTCCTGTTCCCGGAGACCGTTTTTTTGTGCCCTGAACGCATTCGCCCCTCGTTTTCTCTATAAGAAGCCCCCTTTTCCAAACATCTTACTTAGGCAGTCGGGGCTTCTCGAGATTTCCTTCAGAAGGGGACATCCCTTCTTCTGGGCTTTCCGCGTGATTCCCTTTGGGAATTCCCTTCTCCTGGGTTTTTCGCATGACTTCCTTTGCGAAATCCCTTCTCCTGGGCTTTCCACATGATTTCCTTTGGGCAATCCCCTTTCCTGGGCTTTCCAAGTGATTTCTTTTGGGAAATCCCTTCTCCTGGGCTTTCCGCGTGATTTTCTTTGGGACATCCCTTCTCCTGGGCTTTCCGCATGATTTCCTTTGGGAAATCGCTTCGTCCGGGTTTTCCGCATGATTTCTTTTAGGAAATCGCTCGCCCCTGGGCTTTCCGCGTTTCTTTATAGGAAATCTCTTCCTTAGGAGCCGGCCGCTGATCTCCGCGTCAACACGTAGTGGAGGCAAGCTCCTTCTGATCGTCACTGCGAAACAGAGCGGAGACGAGCTCGGTGGCTAAGGTTTGGGTGCAAGCCCTTCTGTTTTTGCTTCACATCCTGGTGCAAGTCCTTCTGTTTTTGCTTCACATCCTTCTGCTTTAGCATCAAACCCTTCTGCTTTAGCATCAATTCCTTCTGCTTTGGCATCAAATCCTTCTGCTTCAGCATCAAATCCTTCTGCTTTAGCA
Organism: Amoebophrya sp. A120; assembly: GCA_905178155.1. NCBI lineage: Eukaryota > Dinophyceae > Syndiniales > Amoebophryaceae > Amoebophrya > Amoebophrya sp. A120. The sequence continues at coordinate 2,615,982 of CAJINV010000012.1, read as the reverse complement.
TGAATTCCTTCTGTCTTAGCATCGATTCCTTCTGTTTTTGCATCAATTCCTTCTGTTTTTGCATTTTTCTACATATCACGCGTGTTGTGATATCAACAGCACAATCGACTTTTCTCCTTTTCTTCTTTGATATCACGTGATATCACGTGATATCAAAGGACAAAAGTCTTTTTTCAAAGTTTAAAGACCCTCATACCTATGACATAAACAAAAAAGAAAAACGAAAGAGGAGGAGATTGACGATCCTGATGTACACGCGAAGGTATGGTGCCGCTCAGCCGGCCAGTTGGCCGGCAGTTTTGCAAAGCATTCACAAAGTGTTTTCCAAAGTATTTTCAAAGTGTTTTCAAAGTATTTCGGCCATGGGCCAGCTGCCGCGCTCTTTTTGGCAGTTCCGTGGACCATACCTTCGCGTGGTGCACGAAGTTGAAGCGGGGTTTTTTTTCGCAAAATCCTGCCTCGCCCAGAAGGGTCATAGCGCCGCGCGCACGAAGTTGGGCGGGGTCTTTTTTCTGGCACTCAGGAGGGCCGTGCCGTCGCGTGCACGAGGTTGCGAGAGGCCAGCTTGGAGCGTGCCCATTTTTCTGTGCATGCGCCATACCTTCGCGTGCACGAAGTTCAGGCGCTTGCTTTTGTGGGAAATTGTTGGCGCTCTCCGGGGCCATGGCGTCGGGCGCGTGAGGTTTGGCGCGGTCTACCGCCCTTCGAGGTGTGGCACCCTTCGAGGTGTTCGCGGGGCTGCGCGGCTCCTTTTTTTGCACACTTGGCAGCACCCGGGGGGGCCATCGCGGCGCCGGGCTGTGGATGTTCGTTCCTTGGCCGGGATTGTTTTGTCTGGGCGATGCAGGATTGGCATTACCCGAGAGACCCCTCTCATGTAGTCCACGACCGGGAGGAAAGGAGAGGCCCCGCGGCCGCTGGGCCCTGCGCCGCGCCGCCCGGGAGGCGGGCCATGTCATAGCACAGGGCGCGCGACGGGTAGCGTGGCAACCTTCCTATCCTCTTGCGCCATGTGTTGGCAGCGCGCAGCCCGTGTGACTGTTGCGGTCTTTTCCCCGCCCCAAATTGGGCGAATGATTTTAGGGCGGGAAACAGATCGCGGAAAGTTTTTTGGAAGTTTTGAAAAAGTGTGAGGCAGACAGATCCCCCCCGTCGCCTTTTCAGTAAGACAAAAACAAAAAAGAAAAACGAAAGATGAGGAGATTGACGATCCTGAGGTATGGTGCCGCTCATGGAACCTAGCCACCACGCTATGGTCCATGTACACGGTTTCAAAAGTGGCAAATCTGCAACAAAATTTATAAAGGGCCCAAAAAAACCGTGTGCATCGCATCTAGATCCCACGGTATGGTCGATGTACACGGCTCAGAATGCCTCTCCCCGGGCCCGACCACTTTGCAGACCGTGTACATCCATCATACCATGCAGGCTAGATGCGATGTACACGGTTTTTTGGTGTTGCGCGATTTCCGCACTCGAAATTCAGAAAAATTTGCCTCTTTTCCTGGGGATTTTCTTGACCCCAAGAAAAACCGTGTACATCATCTCTAGACAGCATGGCACGGACGATTTGCCTCTCCAAAAGGAGGCCCCCGCCTGGTTTTGATGGTGGCGGCGCGTTGTTGGGCGCCTTTTGTCGTCGGTGCCAGGAGAACCTGGCCCGCTGGGTGTAGGAGCCGCCGCCGGCCCGCCTCTAGATACCAGAGCGAGAGCTGGTGGCCATCTCGACCCTGTTGTCGCAATTATGAGATGAGGCCAAGAACGGCGGCAAGCTAAGTGAGTCTATTTTTCCCGGCTATCCTGGGCCTTGCTTACGGCCCTTTGGGCGTGTGAGCTAGATGCTCCAGCTCTGGCAGATTCCCAGCCTCGCTAGCTTCGTAGGGAGTGCTTTCAATGATACAAGCGATCTTCTTGTGGGAGGAAGCAAAAAATTTTTTTCGGAAAAACGCGAAACCGTGTACGTGTACACTTTTTCTCGTGATAACAACATAAACAAAAAAGAAAAACGAAAGATGAGGAGATTGACGATCCTGATGTTTAGCATGCTGCTCTTCGGAGCTCGTGACGTCTTCGTTGCAGCTTCCACATGGATGCTTGCTTGCATCTTGCGCGGCATGTTGTAGGTAGCACTTCGTGTGGAAGTATCAGGAGTGCTGACACGGAAGGAGAGCTGAGGAGCGTGGCCTATCGGCTTCGCGACTCCGTCCTTCGCTCCTCGGCGTCGGTCCGCCGGTGTTGATTGCTTGAATGCAGTCGACGCAGTCGAGGGGTTCAGCGGTTGGTGTGGGGGCGAGAGGGAGCGCTGCATAGATGCACTTTTGCTTCTGTGAACAGGTTCGCTCTTCTCCTGCTTCGGGGTCTCCCAGGAGATCCTGACTCATCCAACGGGCCTGGGGACGCTTTTGTGGCCTTTGCGAAACTTAAACTAAACACAGACACGACAGATAGTGTCTACTTACCGAGACGCGTGGTCGGTTGCGCAGTGCTTTGTGCTGCTTCCGCCACGAGACGAGTCCGCGGAACCCTCCCGGGCCTTACTTATTTAGTCACATTTGGGAGCCTAGATTTTGCGTTTTTGTCTTGGCTCGCCTAGATTTTGCGTTTTTTCCCACCCGCCCACCCGACTTGAGGTTGCGAGACCCCTTGCGGCACCCCTCGCAAGCCCGCCCTAGATATTCGGCGGTCCCAGTCGCGCCTCGCGGCTTGGGCCACCTCTATGTCCGGGGCATGGCTCTGTGGGGGCCGAGAGCCTGGCTTGCATGGCCTGCTACCCGTAGCTCGTTGTGCCGGCCGGGTTCTCTCTTGGCTGCCATTGTGACTGTCGCTCGAGGTCTTGCGACTATCACTGCGACGCGCTTCTGCACGTCATTCGCTTCCGTTGGTTGCGCGCGCGTTCACTCTATGGGTGAATTGCGCAGAGAAGGTGAAATTATATACATAAACAAAAAAGAAAAACGAAAGAGGAGGAGATTGACGATCCTGATGTACAGCACGTATTGGCATTGATTTCGAACTACTGCTCGTTGTGCCTGCGTGATAGTAAAGCCTCGACGATCTTCGTGCAACTTCGATCCAAATTTGAAGTGTTAAGTAGACCACCCGGAGGTCGTGCTGGACATTAAGACGGCCTAGAAATTTTGTTGAATAAATGAAACGTGTTTATTTCTATGGTGACCAAGAACCTCATGCTGACGAACCACAAATAATCGAACTGCTGTCGATAAAAATACCACCTCTCCACAGTGCTCTACAGGCAGCCCGCGACACAGTTTCATCTTTTTATCACCATAAGCTTATGTTCAAGAAAGATTGCACTGCTCATCTCTATTTGTTCTCGTCGCGACCCAGAATCCATAATATTCGATAATTTCTTGTTTGAAAAGCTTGTTTTTTTACTGCCCCAGTTGTAAGTAGACTTTCTCGAAGATTTTTAACGTGATCATAAACTTCTTTGGTGCAAAGGACGATAAAAAATCACCTTGACATAAACCATCGATTGTGTGGCGTCTAACCGACATTCGCGAGTCTCGCAGCAGCATCTTCTTCTTCACACACGATGGCGAGCTTCAAACCAGAGGACGAGCTCTTCGGCCAGAGTGGCGGGGTATAATTTCAATGGGATTTTTTTTGTTGCCTTGCGAGTACATCAGCCTAGAAATGCATGACAAGAGTCTGCTATCTTCATGCTGAAGCTGAACAGCAATGACTACTTAGATAAAACTATGTAAATCGGTGAACCATCAAATTTTTTTTCTCGAATCATATGATCAAAGAAACCTCAATTTGTCGAATTATCGTATCAACAGGGCATGGGTGATAAGGGTGAGGAGGACGTGACAAGGCAGTATATCCACATCCGAAACCAGCAGCGTAATGGGAAGAAGTCTTTCACCCTAATCACGGGCGTACCCGCGTGCTTTAACCACAAGAAAATCGTGAAGTACCTGAAAAAAAGTCTCAACTGCAACGGCAACATCGTAGAGGATGACAACTTCGGGTATACATGATGGGAGTTTTTTTTTAGTGTCTCGTTGATGTATTTTTAGCATGACAAAATTCTGTGTGCTTGCTTTATCGCATGACAATGTTAATGTTTAATATTCGACAAAGAAAATCAAAATCTGTTATGGTGAATCTTCCATCAGGACCGTCATCCAGCTACAGGGGGACAAGAGAAACGACGTCGCAGCGTTTCTGTATGAGGAGGGTATCGCGGAGAGGGATCAGATCAAGAAGCACATGAACTAGAGGTTGACTGCACCTGCTCAGGGTTTGCTTTTACTACGGCGGCTTTGCGAGCAAGTACTAGTTCATCACCAGCAGCAAACTTTCTAATACTACTAGAACAATTTCTAGTACTCCGACAAAAATGAACAACAACAAACAACAATCAAATCTCACTTCGCTGCGCTCCTGCACGACGACCATAAGCGAAGTTGAAGTCGTGGTGCTAGTGTGTGCTATGTAATCGACTCTGCACGTTCTAGAGAAGGTACGACGAGAAGACTACTGGATGGTGGATGTTGCACCAACAACTTCGGCACCGATTTTCTATAGGCCAGGCGCGGAGCAGATGCAGAATAGATGAAGTGGAGATGTTGAGCCGACGAGGAATCATGCTCTGCTTCGCTGCATTATACCAAAATGAAGTACGGCACGGAGGCCACGCATGATGAACAAGCAGCAATCGACCAAAACGATGAACAAGCAGCAGAGTCGTTGATCATCTCCGACCAGCTTCAACATTTCCTGGTGAAGTGCGGCTGGATGGTTGAACGAACACGAAGCAAACTAAGTTGTAGGATGTTTCCCTGTCGGCACATCAACTTTTATCATGCAATCTGTTCTTGCAGCTTCTAGCAGTGGAAATCGGAAAGACAAGAGCACATTGCAACACGACCGAGACTAGCACCAGCAAATAGCTACCACACAGAGACAATCTTTTTCTTCTTTGGAAGAAAGAGTGACAAACCGAACCAACATGTAGTAGAAACGCGCAGGAGCAAGAAGTAGAGAACGAAATGCAATTGACACACTATATACAAATCGGAGAACAATGATCATGGTCACCTCCTCCACCTGTAGGTGTAGGAAACTTTCTTGCGGAAATTGTTCGTCTTTTCAATGATCATCTGATTTCGTTCAGTGTCAGTGCTTTCTTTGACGAGCCTCAAGAAGCTCTTGCGCCAACGATAAAGAAAAAGAAATCTTGTAGCTGAGAGCAGAATGAGCATGCGCCGTCAGCAAACTACAAAACCGAAGAGCTAAGAAGTATGATCTGTGAAAGTGGAGCACTCTTTCACATCATTGTACAGGTTTTTTGTCATTATCTCTGAGAGCAGTATTGCTTCTAAGCAACGAGGGACGAGCGGCGCGACTGTTGTAAACAGCACCAGCTGGTCTTGCTCTCGAGATCTTCTTTCTGAAGCTGAGTATTGGTTTTTGTTTTCAATTATGACTCACCCTAGAAGCCGAGAGCCACCGGACCGGGCGGGTCGGGTCGGCGCCGTTCCAACCATGATTTTGACCAGATTTTTATCAAGCAAAAAAGTGTTAACGTTAACGGTTTTCATGGATTGCAAATATGCATGACAAATTTTGCCTAGTATGCATGCTATGCATGACAAATTTGGGCACGTTTTGCGATGCATTACTGCATCACAAATTCCGTTAACGTTAACACTTTTTCCTGTGATAATTTTGGAAGAAGATCTTCGTGTGAGGAAATGGATTGGCGTTAAAAATGCAGCACAGCAGCTACAAGAAGCCTTTCCTTTTCCGACTACATGTACATCAAGGAATTGTTGAAGTCGATAAAGCACCACGTCGTATTAACTGTGCCTTCCTCCGCGCTCCGGAGGAAGATCAGGATCAACGCCAGCGTGGCGCTTGTCGCCGGTGGTGAAAATCAAAATGCGGCGAACGCACAAACCGCGCAACCACCACGTTTTTGAGGATTTTGTTGTCACGTTCCGGTTTTTTGTGCAACAAGTCTTGCTTTGGGTCGTCCACCAGATTCTGACCGTTTCCGCTCTACTTTCCCTAGCATATAATTATCGCAAGCGGAATTATAATAATAGAGCGATTCTGTTTCTGGGCATCTTGTTTCTCCAATCGTCCTACCAGGACATCGTCTGGACGACCACAGCGGTCGTGCAAGAAGCTGCTCCTGAAGATCAAGATAGGAGTACCACGCCAAGAACTAATATTAACAGAGAAACCACTTCGGCATCTTCGGCCGGCACCGGCGATAATTCCTATGCGGAGGAAGCAGGTAGTAGTAGCGCGGAGCTGCAACAAGAGGCGCCGTTCCTCGACCAGGAAGCTTATTTCGAAGACGAGCATCTGCAGGACGACGAGGACGACATCGTCCCCAGCGGTGGAACTACCACGACGGGCTCTGCTTTTATTGAAGAGGAAGAAGATGACAGCGGTTCCTTTTTCACGGATGAAGAGTACGAGGAAATCGAGAATCAGGGGGACGAGGATATCGGTGTCGAGCAGCTGAAAATGTTGCACGACGACCCGCAGGCTCGAGCAGAAGTACTAGAAGAACAACAAGGGGAGGAAGATGAGGATGCTGATGAATTTATTCGTCCGATGGCAGAATTACAGCAGAAGGAGCACGAAGAGAAACTTCGCGGGCAAGTAGAGCATCTTCCCAAAGTAGAACTTTCAACCAGATCGTCCGGAACATCTTTCAATCAAAGGACGCTCCTTGACGTGGAGCAAAATAAAGGCAGAGACGAGGTGGGACGACGAGGGGACAGCACATCATCATCGGTGGACGACAAAATTCTTCTGCACGAGGACCGCGACCGCGACGTTCATCAACTACGCGGCAATACGAATCATTTCAGAGGACGAGGAGCTGATAGTAGCAGTACAAGTACTCAACATACTAGTACGGCGTTTCTTGACCTGGATTTCGCCGGGACGAGCAGTAACTACAGGCCGGTAATGGATGACGAGGGCACTACCACCTCTGCTACTGCTAGCAGACAACGAATTACCGTTAGCACGGACAACGCACGAGGAAAACAGGAAGATGATGATCAAGCGCAAAACCAAAATGATTTAGATGCGGCAGTGGAACAAGATCTCGCTCCACCAAGAAACAGGGATCGTGTTACTTCCGCCGGCAAGAACAGCAGGAAAGCGACTGAGGACACAGAGGACGCACAACAACGAGGAGGCGATGCAACTACATCTTCCGCACTACTGCAAGAAACTACTACACAAGAACAGGGCGCGCGCGGCGGCGGACGTCTACCCGCAACTCCGCCACCAGCCCAGCAAGGAGTCTTCAGTTCGATGGCGGGCGTGGTTTGGCAGCAGGCTTCGCAAAATATTGCGAACTACTGGGACCACTGGAAAGAACAGAATTTACCTGAAGAGGCGAGGAACTTATGGCGTTCTCAAATGTTACATTCTTAACTGTTACATGATTTGTCATGCAAAAACACTATCGCTCTGCACACGATCAAGCCTTCTCCGCATGCCAACTTCTCGACGCGCTGGATACCATTAAAATCTGCTCCAAACCTGTAATGCAAAAGGGCCAATCTTTTCCCTTTCACTTTTGCCATTCTTGCATGACAAATTTCATGTAACGGTTGAGAATGTAACGTTTGAGAACGCCATAGAACTTGTTGCAGTCGTATGTGAATCACAACCGGGAATTCATGTGTGTCTGTGAAGGCTACGTGACCTATGCATTGCAAAAGTATCGTACTCGTATAAATGCATTACAAATTTCCTCAGCATGAGAAATAAAATTTGTAATGCGGATTTACCTTAAGAAAAAGATTTGTACTGCATGACTCCAATACGAGTACGATACTTTTGCACAGGATATGACCCTGCTGAAAGCAAAGTCCGGCTCTAATATGAAACGGATGCAGTTTTACGTCGGGCCCTGGCGTTCCGAAGATCAAGATTTGCAAAAGCAAGTATCGTCGTACCATATCCCGCAGAAAAAAGCAGGCAGGGCATATGTGTAAAATAAATTAGCACCCGGATTATACGCACCAGAAAAATCTGTCATGGGTGGCAATCTTAATATAGCATTTTTATGCTTCGGACATGCAGTACATAGTCTATTTATTCACTCGTACTCTGCATTTACAAATATGACCTGCGTGCAGCTTTTTTCTGTGTGATATACCAGAGCAGTTACAACAAGGACGGGGCGGACAATATCGTAAGGAAAAATCCCTCCTCCCCATATCGAAAAGGCACGCCTCAGAGAATTTGTGGTGCGGATTTGTGGCCACAAGTCGCGTCATCTGTCTTGCAAGAAAGCAACGGCATAGGCTCGGGCCCATTATGCAGGCAGTTTGTAATGCTGTTGGGCCTACAAAAAACGTTCCTCATGCTAAGCGCCTAGGCCAAAACTACCTCTCTACATTGGCATGATATGGGCCTGCAGTCCACTACTGCAAGACGCATCTGATTTGTGTACAAAAATCCAGTTTTGATATGGGCGGGAGGGGGGATTTTTCATTTTGATAGGCAAGAGTGCGGCCGGCGGGATGCTAGACTGGCTTCTCGGAAAAAAAGCCGACGACGCCGAGATATCAAATCCAAAAGTGTCTGGGTCTGGAAACTTGTGACGCAAGTCTACGAATTGTGGGCGCACTGCAATACGCAGCCCAGCATGAGGACACGTTTTTGCGCTGGTGTGTGTTTCGTTTTTCGCATGACAAACTGCGTTCTTGCATGACAGGCAAGATGCCCTTTTCTGCTCATCCGTCGCAGATTTAAGACTCATGCCAGACAAGCACGACAAACTTGCACTGTTGCAGACCCAGACATATTTGCAGTTGATACGAGATGGACCTTTACGACCAGCATCTGAAACATGAGAAATATCAGGACCCGACACCCAGCTACATTTACAGCTCGAAAAGGCCGGTAGGCCGGATTCAGGCGGAGGAGAGTAAGAACCACCTGTGTCCGACCTATTGAGAGGAAAAATCCCCCCTCCCCATATCAAAACGGAAATCTGTGATGCAGATTTGCAGTCACAAATCAGCTTTGTCATGCTAAAAGGGAAAAGATGCGGACTGTGGTGCTGGTTGGCGTGGGGAAGCCTTGCATCTTCAGCATGACAGGAAGCAACTGGAAGTGGGAAACAGCATGACAAATTGCCTGCAAACGAGGTGGCCACAACTGCGGCCCTTGGCCTTCTAGCATTACAAGTCGATTTGTGTACTCAAATACAGCATCACGAATTTCGTTTTCGATACGGGGTGGGGGGATTTTTCCATTTGATACGACCCGAAAGGGCTTTTTTGCGGATGGCATCATCTCCAGTCGCGCGCAGGGGTTATCCTGAGTAAAAGCGTACCCACACTCACCAGAGTTGTAATGCAGATTTGCAAAGACAGGAAGACTTGTAATGCGCATCCCCATGAGAGCCATTTCCAATCGTGTTTTGAAATTTGTGATGTTGTGAACAGGATGAGCAGATGAATCTGTGACGCGGCTGCACTTGCTAACCTGCACTACACTGCATAGCGCAACTTGTCACGCGTGACTCACAAAACTCCTAGGCTTGTGTTGCAAAATCCTCATCCTGACTCTGGTGTGGGTACGTTTTTACTCAGGATAGGGCTTCGAGATTCATCACAAACTCTGGATTCCCTTCCAAAACCGGATGAACAACTACAAGTATACGAACTGCGCCACTGTCGAGATGGAAAACAATTACAACCGGTTCGAGCTTTGGATCACGAAGATGAAGAAGGCCCGCGCCGGCGGGGCTCGCGAACACAAGAACATGCAGGACGTGACCAAAAACTCCTACTTCTTGATTATCCTGTGGAAAAACGTCCCCACGACCCCATAAGTCATAATCGATGATGGTAAATCTGCTACACAAATCCACAAGTTTTCGTTGTCGCGCATGACAAGTTTGGATTCGTACTGTAGTCCTGTTGAGCTAGTGGAACCGCATGACAAATTTACTACCTTATTCTGATTCCAGCATGACCAACTCGCAGATAGCATGAGAAAATGCTCCTGATGGGGCTTTGCATGAGAGACATTTTAGGGTTGCAGACTTGCATCACAACTTTGGGGCGGAGACGTTTTTGCACGGAATATTGATGCCCCGGAACTGGATCGAGAACCCCGTGCTGGAATTTGACAAAATGGGGGGCAAAAAAGCCCACCGGACCCACGCACATACACCACCGCTCTTGAATAAGCAGGAGCAAGGGCGCTGGCTGAACCTAAAGCGCCAAGCAGGGGGCAAAGCAAAGGGCGGAAAAAAGCAACGAGCGGCGCCACGGAAGCGAAAGCCCCCACCATACAGCAAATTCAAGCGGGACCTGTTTCACGTGACGAAAAATCCCTTACCCATGTTGGACTTTCTCAAGCCGCACGACACCTATCGTACGAAAAAAGTGTTACACTGTAAGGATTCTGCAGGTTTTGCATCACAAGTTTGTTCTACATGACAGAGAAAATTTGCCATGCAAGGTTCCTAAGGGAAAACACCGCTAAAAATCCACTGTCTTGCATGTGTAGCAAGACAAACACTTGTGACATACATTTTCCGCATTAGTGAAACTACAGTTTTTTCTGGCGATAACACCCCGCGCAAGATGAATGGGCTCTTCGTCCGTCGGACCTGCAACATTGAAGATTACTTATCCACAAAAAAAGAACCGCCCCCATCCGTTTTTTGCATGGCAAGTAGTGGAATTTATGGACGTTTTGCATGACAAATTGGATGGGGTTGGGGATGGTTCTTTTTTTGTGGATATTATTCCAGACAGAACTACGCCTTCATGAAGAATCGAAAAGACGACCGCTCCACAGCCCAGATTCCCAACCAGTACTACAAAGACTGTCAGTACATGTGCCGGTCGCTGAGCCCGGATCTACAGACCCAAGGAGTAGAGCAACCAGCCCTGGTCGTCGAGTACAATCCTGGAATAGCACCGCCGCAAACGGTATCCTGTGCAAAAGTATCGCACTCGTAGTAATTGCATTTATGCATTACAAATCTCCTCGTCAAGTTAATTCAGCATTACAAATTTACTAATTTATAATGCTGGGCTAATATGTAATGCAATTTATATATACTAGTACGATGCTTTTGCATTGCATAAACGGCCGCCCAGCTGCAGGCACAACATGCCGCGGAAGAAGCTGAAGCTCAAGCACAAGCCGAGAGGGAGCGGCAAAGAGAAGAAGAGAACGCGCGCCGGCGGCCGCGGGGGGAGGATGACTATGACGAGGAGGAAGAAGACGTTTGAGCATTAAGTACTGAAATGTAATTTTTCGCAACTTCTTCGACTACAAACACGACCTTGGCTAACACCGCGTCCCACACGACCTAGCAGTTTCTTCTCCCGCCGACGGTGGCAGTTAAAGTAGAAGTGGCGAACGATCACGATTTTCGCTAACTACTGCAGCCAGACGAACTGTCTTCACTTGCGAACAACACCAACCTCCTTGCGAACAAAACGAAATAACTATGATGAAATACGTAGCTCGTCCACGGCGCTGCTTGCTCCTCCGTAGTTCCATCACGATTTTTTTTCTGTGGGGGAGGTCCCACAAAGAATTGGTTTCGGGGTATGGGGAGCTGCCGGTCGTGGACGAGCGAGGTGTTCCTCGTTGAGTCTATCTTATCCAAGACCAGGAGAACAACAACTCTTACCACGGTTGTTTTCGTGCTGCTGGTACTAGTGAAACAACAAGAAGCGGCCACATGATTTTTTTTAGCGCCTGCTTTTACACGTAGTAGGACCAGCACTTATTTTCAAATTTTGTTGACAAGTCAAGAATAAATTGAAACCATTCGTCAGAACGGTTTGCGCGAATGATGAAAAAACCTCTCAAAATTGCTCATATTTCAAATTACAAAGAACCCAAACTATAGCAAACTACGCATGAAGCTCGAAATCAAAGAAGTGATTTTTTTATAACTACGTACAGTACAACGATCTGTAATCCTGCTACTGGTACCGTAAGAAGCAGAAGTGATTCGAGAGATAGATTACAATTGAACTATAGAACAGCTACGTAAAAAGATTATGTACTGCTTTTTTTCGAAGCCGGTATTTCTTTCGCTTTCTCGAAAAATATTAGGCCCAACAAAGTCAGTATCAGCCTGAATCGTCATCAAGGCGATAACATCAATGTCAATCTTCAGCTGGGGTGGCGGATTCAAAGTGATCCAAAGCTCATGCTGGAACAGAGCGGCATTTTAGGATCGGTTTGGGGACGAGGACCTCCACTATTTACGCGTATTTCATCGCGCACGCGGCGCTTCTAAGTGCATTCCAATCGTCCTCCTCTACTGCCAGTCAGGTAGTTTTTTTGCTTGCGGTAGGAAGTAGGAAAGAACTTGAATGAATTGCTAATGTTGGTCACAACGTCGACTACTTATGTAAATTTCGTATCAATGCGATTTGGAAGTGGGAGAAATAATGAACCTGAAAAAAAAACGCGCTGCTCTTCTGTTTATGATCAACCTGCGACCTCCCGGACCGGCCCCCGCCCTATTTGCTGTTGTTGCCGGAGCAGTGGGAGGTCTTTTGTTAGTGCAGGGGCAGGCGTGTTAATATGGTCGTGTTGTTCTCCTGGTTCCGTATTCTTCAAACTGTGTTGAGTACTGACGTGCCTTTCTTTCTATTGCGATCGTGGCGGCACACAATTTCAATTATTTTCTCGTAAGTATCTATCTGTTGCTCATGTTCTACTACCCCTATCTTATCGGTGCTCTTAGACTCGTTGCTGAATAACAATAAGCTTCTTATGGTGCAAGAACATATTCTTCTGCATCTGCTATACGGCATTTTGTTTCATCGGTAACGTGCCTTCGTCCCGAATCACAACAATACAAGAAGAAGAAGAGGGTGTGCCGATACTAGTACCGACAGCAGATACAACAACGACGTAATAATGACAGTGGTCCCGCCGACCATGGCGTCCTCATCTGCGGGGATAGAGGCAACAGATTCTGGCCTTTCGACGTCAACATCGGTGGCAGAGGAGGAACTTCTGAAGGATAGCCTGACATTTTCCGGGGACAAGAATGGCAATGCTAATGCAGCTGCTGACAGCTGCGAAGACGGGAAGCAAGGCCAAGAAGGTGCTGATGAAGAACTACAGGTAGAAGTACCAGTACGCCAAGAAGGTCACAGCTCCGAAAATAAACTGGAACATCAAGCACCAGTCAACATAGCCGCAGAGGTTGCTGTACTGAACACACCTCCAACAGCACCCGTACATGATTCACCGGGCGGGGAAGTCGTCGAAGAAGAACGTGTCCAAACAGCACCCGCGTCATCCCTTTCAGATGTAGAAAATGTCGAAGCTGGTGCGAGCAAACCGAAAACCGCTGCACCTGATGTACCATTAACAAAAGGAAGTTCGAAGTCGCAGCTGCCGGACTGGCTCCTGGCCGCGCAGTCGGGCCTGCAGAAATTCCAGCGGACTAGTGCGACCACCGGTAATCGGCTGGAGTCATTGAACCGCGATCTGGAAAGGTTCACGCAAAAGGTTGAGACAGAAGTGGGGGATGGAAATATTAACTCCAGCAGCAGTGTACTAGACAATACAACACGGCAGGTGGGTGGACCCAAAACGGCGCAGAACAAGCTTTCGAAAAACAACGCCGGCGTCATTCTTGAGGCCGGCATTGAAGATGATCCGTTCATTCCGTTGGAGATTTGGCACTTGTGCTTCCAGTTTCTCTCGGGGGCAGACATCGTGCGGACGTGCTCGTTAGTGTGTAAAGAGTGGCACCAGGCGATTTTTGGGCAACAAGAGGAAGAACGTGAAGACCACAAACTCGCTGGTGCTTGTGGAGCGGTCCCCGCGACGGGCCAGCATCAAAGTTGTGCAGGAGGAAGCGCGGGATCGGGAATGAATTCCTACTCCAATAGTACAACTTTCGCGTCCCAGCTTGCCGTGGGCGAGTTTTGGCGCGAGTTGTTTCTGCGCGATCACTTCGAGCGGTTGATGAGTTCGTGTGGTGGGAGCGACGCCCTCGAGGAGTTTACTTTTCCGAAGCAAAACGTCTTTCCTCCCTGTGCCGTCCTGCAAGAGGAGATGACGCAGAGCAAGCAACACGTTCGCCACATGAGACAGTACCAACACTTTCACCTTCACCCAGAGCACATCGCGTTGTTTGCACCACCCGTTCTTTCGATGATGGCGCAAAATGGAGTTGGGCCTGGTACGTCCTCTAGTGGTGGCTCTGGTGCAGCAGGAGCAGTTCTCTCCGCGCCATCGTCGCTGCAGCAGTCGCAGAGGACCCACATAATTTCACTGAAAAAGAACCCCTACCAGCGGCACTTCCCAACTAACACACGCAGGGAAGCCGCGTTTTTACTCGCGAACAACGGCGCAACACACGGTCTACTTCCCTCTCGAGGTTCTCGTGGCGAGTATTCTGACATTGACCAGGATGACACGGAATTCCGGCGGATCAACGTCTATTTGAGCCTGTACAGGTCCTGGAGGGTGTACTACAAAACCCTGTTTTGGTATCACCACAACAAGCACCATGCTGCCAATGCGAACAACAAGAAGATGACGCAGTGGTCGCAGGATAAGCAGTTTAATCCAGCACCGAAAAAGAATGCAGTAAGTCTGTCGCTCGCTCTGGAAGATGTGACGCGCAGTCTTGTCTGGTGTGCGGACTTTCTGCGCACCACGGACGCGTGTCTGATGGACCACAATCTTACCGTTGAACGCAGGAGACACCAGCTTCTGATTCATGCGAAGATGGCTGCGCAAGAACAGGGGCAGCATGATGTGGAAAATCACGCAACAGCGATATCTGCACCTCCCGGACCAACGACTTGCTCGACAGGCAATCATGAAGGTGCAGTTGCAGTACAACTAGTTGGTGTTGCCCTTCAAGCACCTCCTCCCACGCCCGTGTTTCTCCCGGCAGCGCGAACTGCAACGCAAGCGACCTCGAATTATAATGTAGTTGCAGGTGGTACAACGGCGCAAAAAAGTACGATAGCTTCGACTTGTTACAGTTACTGGGATGAAGACCATGAGAAAACCTCCGGCCCAGCCGCCCGCGCCACCTCCGACGACGACGACTGGCTCTTGTGCACTTCCTGGGCGAAATATGTAAGAAAAACACTGTGTAAGTGTAACTCTGTAATGCAGAACATGCAATAGAGTTACGCCTGTCATGCCAGACAGCCATGAAGTCCTCTTTCCCTGTGTGTTTTCCCTTACAATCCACGCATGACAATGTAGGGCAAATTTGTGATGCTGTCAACCAAAGAAAGTTACACTAACACAGTTTTTTTCTTGGATACGAAAGCCGACTTTTCCCTGTTCGCCGCCGTGGCAGCTGCGGCTTCGGAAGGAGACCGAGCAGAAAAGGAGCCAGGAACTAATCATGTGCAGCATTCGTCAATCAACTACCCCCTGCAGCAGGAGGAAGATGTTGCTGACCTAGTACAAAGCCGACCGGGCGGCCGGCGTGGTGTGCACCTCGTGCGCCAGCTGTGTAGTCAACTCTCTATTTCCGCTGCTTTTCTATTTGATGACTTGCAGGGGGCGCTGAGGAGGACCCATGCGCTTGGGCCATGCGACGGCCTTCTGGACGTGGAAACAAGTGCGGCATGTGGTCCTGATGAACTTGTTGAGCCAGTAGAAGAACGTAGCAATGATGAACAGGCCAAGCACGGAAATTCTGAACACTCGCCAAGATGCCAAACCTTCCTCCAGTCTCTTCTCGCGCTGTTGCGCGACATGATGTTGCCGTCTGCGTTTAACCAATTCGTACCCAGACTCTGCGCCCAGCAGCTCGTCTGCAACACGTCCGAGCAAGCGTACCTACTCGCAGTCACGGACGTCATTGCTGTGTTGCACTTTCGCGCCCGCCGCGGTGGGGGAGAAGGTGGTGCACCCGCTGGCGAACAAATCTGCAACGATGGCTCCACCGTGGTGAACAACTACGACAACATGATCGGCACAACTGCAATAACTGGTCCTCGTGGTCGTGAGGATCACCCAGCGCGCCAAGGTCGTGCTCCCGCAAGGAATTCATCTTCCTGTACAAAATTTCTCCTCCCTTCTTACAAATGGTCCCTGCGGGCCAGTTCGCCACAGAGCTTTGATTCCTTCCAAATGGAAAGATGGAGAAACGTGGCTGCGACAGCGCTTCTCATGGGGTTCCCGAAGGACCCGTCCCTGCAGTTTCTGATTCGCGTGAAAGGCAAAAATGAGGAGGATGATAGCCAACACATCAACGTGGAGGCCGACGAGCAGCTGTTGCCTTTTCTCGCGGCCCGAATTTTCACGACCCGACTCCCGGACATCGAGGCCTTATGTATGGCCCACATGATGATGATGCCCACCTTCAATCCCCATCCTGTCGCGACGAGAGAAGAGCACGAGGAACAAGAAAGAGAAACCGCAAAAGCCGAGTACCTGAAGCATCAGCACTTGGAGTTTGTCAAGGCGGCTTACCGTTTTTCGGGGATAGTTCCTCGAAGTAAAAACCGGTCTTTCCTGCTTTGTGGTCCTCCAACAGCTACTACTTCTAAAAATGCGTCGACATCTACTTCACAAAGTTGCCGCGGTGCCACCACTTCTTCGCGAGAACAGCACACCACGACCCTCGCTTCCGCCAGCCGCCACGACGCGAAACTGTTTCCCAACCACTTTTATGCATCGCGAAACTTTATCGGTATCGTACTAGTAGGATGGATTGCATATACCAATTTTGGCAAGAACGAAAGCGGAATTTGTAATGCGGGCTCAGGGTGGCAAAGATATCAACATACATGACTGCAATTTATACGAGAGCTGCGATGCTTTTGCACAGGATGAGTTTCTATTCGGCACGAGGTTTTACTCCGACGGCACCGTCGCGGGCCACCTGGCCGCCGTCGTGCCCAAGTACCCGGCGGAAAGGTTTCGGATGATCGACTCGGAGCTGGGCGTATTGTACGGCGAATGGAGCGACATCCAGCAGTGGATCACGGTCTACCGGACCGCGGACAGCTTTCAAAAGTGGATGCGGATCGAGCTCCGAGCGGACAGCAACTTCTTGTTCGGTTTCTGGCAATCCAACTGCTGCTGCTGCCACTTTGTGCAGATTCCAAGGTGATTGATGTGCAGAGTTGTAAATAGGACATCTTCAAAACACGAGCTCTGTATGAACAGGGTAACAAGGAACGTAGACGTGACCGGGGGGGTCACGTCCGTCCGTCCGGCCGGACGGACGGCACGTGACCGGGGGTGATCCGGCCTCGGGGCGAGTTCGGCGCTGAATGCCGCAGCAACTGTGGCCCTCGGTAGCTAGAAGCCCCCGGCCGCGTCACCGACGGCGGACCAGGCGCAAGAGTCGTGCCTTTTTCCGTGAAAGACCGAACTCATGACCTTTTTTTTTTAGTTGGGCGCCCGAGCTAGCTGACAGCCCCCGGCCTCGTGACCGGGGGCGGAGCGTGACGAAGAGAGGCAGCGCTTCAGTGAAGTGCCGAGCTCATGACTTTTTTTTTTTTTTTTTAGTTGCCCGGGCGCGCGGTCCGCAGTGGCCACCACCTCCTAGCGCCACGACCGACCCCCGGTCACGTGCCGTCCGTCCGGCCGGCCGGACGGACGTGACCCCCCCGGTCACGTCTAGGTTCCTTGTTACCTTGTTCTATCTATCTATTAGAAATTTCGAAGAAACTTTTGTGGAACTCCGTATGAGTGCATAGTGGTGAGGACGCTGATACCTCCCCCGGCTCCGCTTTGTTACCTTGCAGTCTCGAAAACATCTCCCATTTAGTCCTAAAAATCTACCGAGTAGCTGCTACGGAAGACGAGTAGGCATGCGTTTTCATCAAGAATGAACAGGAAACAGCGACTACTTCACCAAGGTCGAGATGACCAACCGGGAACGATGAGCTCGATTTTGTACAAGAATTTCTCTTCGGAGGTTTTCTGCAAAATGAAAGGCAAGAGGCATTATTCAGAAACAGATTTGATGTTTCTACTCAGGTGGAGGGACCGCTTCATCTTTGTTCCAGCCTTCATCCCTGAGGAGGAGAGCCATCACGGAGGAAGCCGAATGATCACATTGGTGACTGCTTATGGGCATCGATTTTGATGCACTATTTTCAGCATATTGCGCTGCTACAGGCCAGGACGACCAGCCTATACCGCTCAGACGCCGTGCGTCTTAATCTTAAACACCTCCTTCTACAATTTAGTAAGTATCCTGTGGTGGACCACCAGCTGTAGAACTCTCGAGAGCAGATGAAAAGAACACGTTGAGTGTGAGGACACGATCTTGTTTATGGTTGTACAATCACGTGACCACATGATTTACATTTTGATCTCAACGTCGGCAGCTCCACAAGCAGAACGCCAACGCGTGGTGGTGTCGGGGTCAACTATGTAAGAATCATCGATGTAGTTGCTCCTGCAACATTGCGCTGCGTGTAGGAGTTGTGCCCTACAACTACTTCATTCGACGATGAAGGTCATCACCTCCGCCTGCGGGCGGTTGTACTTCGCGATCATATTTCACTGCTCGTCTTCACTCTATCTTGCACCGATAAGTGCGTGATGAGGACTCATCACATCACAGCACAAGAAGGCTACAGAAGTGAAGTATTAAAGGAAGAAACTCGTCAACAAACTTCAAGAATACCAAAGACCAAACTTCAGTGGAGAGATTGAAAATGTATGTCTCAGACATCGTGATTCCGACGCGTTTTCTCACCACATCCGCCCAGCTGATTTTTTGCATCACGCTGCTGCAGGACCGGGCCCCCTACGTTCTCACCGCGCTTCCGATATCCTGTGCAAAAGTATCGTACTCGTAGTATAATTCGCAATCATGCATTACAAATCTCCCTCCTAACCTAAATCCGCATTACAAATTTCATTTTTCATGCTGAGGGAATTTGTCATGCGATTTATACTAGTACGATGCTTTTGCATTATTTCATATCCGAAGGCGAGCCGCAACGTGTACACCGACGATTATGCCTCCTTTGATGCGGAGTTCCAGGCCGCCCTCGTATTGGCGATCATATGTGGCTATGCATTGCAAAAGTATCGCACTAGTATGAACCAGCCATGCTCCGGCTGCCGCCGGAGCGCAAGGCTGTTGGGCCGGGGCAAGACTGTTTGCCGATCGGACCACATCCCCACGTGCCTATGCACAACGAAGCACACTGCTTTCGTGCCGCCGGTTTGCGCCGCGCCAACCCGCTGGACCACTTGCGCGCTTCCCGCGCCTGCGGGCGCTCTGCGCAGGGAGCAGCTGCAAAGAACGCCGGGGGCGAACAGAAGCCGCCTGGCGGGAGGGGGTAGCGCGAGAGGGTGGCGCGAGAGGGTAGCGCGAGAGGGTGGCGCGAGAGGGTGGCGCGAGAGGGTGGCGCGAGAGGGTGGCGCGAGAGGGTGACGCGAGAGGGTGGCGCGAGAGGGTGGCGCGAGAGGGTGCGCGAGAGCGAGGGTGGCGGGGACAGACGCCGAACAAAACAAGTCCGCGAATGGCCGGCAATGCCAAATATGGGCAGTACCATGCGGATTCGCGCCCGCCACTTTGTGCTTTTACCCTCTCGCAGACCTCTCGCAGACCCTCTTTTTTACCTCTTTTGGGGGTCCCCGCTAATAATCCGGCTATACTCGCGGGCAGAGGTCGACAGAGGTGGCCGAGAGGTGGCCAAGAGGGTCCGCGAGAGGTCGCCCCTTATTCGCGCCACCTCTCTCGACCTCTGTCGACCTCTCGCGCCCCCTCTTTTTGACCTCTCTGCACCCTCTGAGGCACTTAGGCGCCGCCTTAAGGTGGGGCCTTCGGCGGGCTATACTCGCGCACCCTCTCGCCGACCCTCTCGAAAGGGGTCCCGCGCCACCTCTCCACCTCTGTCGACCTCTTTTTTACCTCTTTTGACCTCTTTTTGACCTCTCGGCCACCTCTTGTTTACCCTCTGTCTACCTCTTTTTTCGCATTAACATAATGTATAAGTAATTGCATCACAAATTTTTTCAAAAGGAAAAACGGAATTTGTAATGCTGATTCATCTAAAAAGGGATATTTGTGATGCATGATAGCAATTTGTACGAGTACGATACTTTTGCACAGGATAGTGGCCTCTTCGAAGTCAGCAGTATGGTTTTGGTCGGGTCAATATGCATTGCAAACTGAAGATCGTGCGTAGTATAAATTGCATTACAAGTAGAACAAATTTTCTCCAGAACCAATACAAAAATGGAGTTTATTGTCATGCTAGATCAGGTAGAAAGTTAGAATCATCACGCATGACTGCAATTAGTACGAGGGCCACAGTTATTTTCCTTTTGCAATGCATATTTGACTGTCCTCCTTAACCGGCACTCCTTTATCCAGACGCTGTTGCATATGGATGTGTCAGAGTTGAAATCGACAAAGTTGAAATAATTTGTCATGCATAAAATGGATGCCAGTTGGAACCCAGTTTCCAAGTGGCGCAAGACAAATTTCGGTGGTCCCTAAATCCACTTTGTCATGCTGTTTAGGCAAAGAGGAGCGATTTTCTCATGTTACTTTAGCAGCTCGAGCTGTAACCCCAAACAGGCTTACAATCGGCCTCACTTGCCTGCTCTGCAACACACGTGCCTCGGGTCATGCATTTTATGCATTACAAACTATTTCAACTTTGACGATTTCAAACCTGACACTTCCATATTGCACTTTTCCGGGGTGGTGAGCATCATGGTGTTTGGATTGAATGGAGACATATCCAAGAAAAAAACGTTGTTAGTGTAAATTTGTGATGCTTAACATGCAAGACGATTGCGTCTGTCATGCTTGGCATGCATCGTAGGGTCCACTAAACGGCGTTTTCACGTACTATTTTCGCATGACAGGTTTTTGCTGTCATGCCCGACAAATTTGTAATGCTGTTCCTCCAAAAAAGTTACACCTACAATGTTTTTTTCTTGGATAAGACAGCCACTTTGACTACTTTTGGTACATTCTATTCGTCTTCTGCATAATACCCTCGCTGCTCGAGGTGGGTGCACTGATGTACCTGCACTACACGAAAGTACACGGAAACTACTTCTGACGAATAAATAAACGATGGATGATCATATTAATTATGCCGCTGAGATGACTTCATCTCTCCGACGACAGCACTAGGGCGCTGTAGTCGTCGCGCACGCCAAACGTTGCAGGTGCGAAAAGCTACGTATGAAAAATCTGAACATATTTTTTGGTCCCGGTCCGCCTGACATCGCTACAGGAAACAGCTGTTCATCGCTATAGAAACAAATACAAACAAACGTCCTTTATTTTAGCACGATCGCATTCGCATTCGTACTCGCGTCTTTGTGGTTGGTATTTGCAATATTTTTGCAGCGGCGCCGGGAAAGAACGAAGAACCCGACATCATCGGCGTTGCAACGTGCTGGATGCGCGCCACCGTCGTCCTCTTTTCCGGCTTTGTCGTTTCGTGCGCGACTTGTCGTTTGAGCTTCCTGCTTTCGTCTGGAGGGAAAATTTTCTTTTTCGTTTCGGTGACCTGGATAAACAACAGATCCTTGGAGGGGCTCTCCCGACTGTAAGTAGGCACGTCGTTCTCATCGGTCATTCGACGAGAAATGCTGACGTCGATCGCTCTCCATCCCAGCTGTGACTGTATCATAATTCTTCGGGAGAGCAGCTTAAATACCCATGCCCGGGCGAAAAACACTCGAACTCGAAGTAGTCCTTTAGATGGAGAGATTGAGAAATTCTTTAGGCTCCCGCGCAACTACCTCTACCACAAGGATCGGCACCGTTCTTGATAAATGCAGCAGGTAGATCTTTATCATTTGACTCTGCTCTTCAACAAGCGCCGATCGGATCAGAAGATGAACGACGGAGAAAAATATGTAGATCTAAGTAGAAAAATTCCGGATCAACAGTGTGATCACCAAGTAGACGTGTGATGACGGTGATTTATTTGATCATGATCTGTGAATACGAATAGAAGGTCTAGGTCCTCCGGGCATCCTCCACCTGCAGTCGTGGCGGTGCTGTTGGATGAGTTCGTTGGCGTCGCTGTTTATTCACGTCCATGCTCTGGATTTCAAAAGCAGTGGTCCGCCTAATCCGATAACAAGATAAACATCATTGGGTCACGACCAGATGAAGCTGCTCTTGAAGATCGCTAGCATTTCTATCTTCGCCTAGCTGCAGCTGCTAGAAAGATTTTAGAAGTATAAGTGAACATTCTCCTCACGTATGCTCCTTACATTCGTATAATTCGTTTTGTTCGATATTCTCAGTCGAAATCCCCTCCCTCTTATGTGTGGTCGTCCCTGGCTAAGGCTAAGTACCCGAATCGTCCGAAAAAAAGAAGGCACCAGCGAGAAGGAGCAACATAGTGGATGACTAGACCTCCTAGTCGTGTCTCCAACTTTTAGGTCGTGGTCGTGGAGCACGTACAACTACAACGAACGCCTTGATGAAGATAACACCGAGTCTTGGTCCACCTCCACGGAAGATGTCACACCCACGACCAGACAAAGAAGTACCACCCGCCGCCGCGCAGCAGGGAACAAGCAGCCTTCTTGGAAATGGCTCCTTTGATGGTGGTGGTCCCGTCCAACCGGCACGCACGAAAAATTGCAAGACGAAGACCCAGAAGATTGAACCGCGGGGGGGAAATGGTACTTTTGGGACTTCTAGCAGTAGTACAACCAGTTCGACGATGTCACAAACATCGTCCTACACACTTCTGGAGCTTTTCTGCGGCGTGGGCGGAATGCGGTACGGTTTGCAGTATGCGGGCGTCGAGATTGACGCGGCAAATTCTCTCGCGGCCGATATCAACGAACACGCTCTGGAAGTGTACAGACACAACTTCCTTCGCAGCGAGGAAGAGGAGGAGGAGGAGCTCCTTGCTTGCAAAGACGATGGTCTTCACAACTGTAGTGAAGAAGGAGCCCGACCTGCTAGTACAGGAACGACCCCTGAAGTACAAAATGACCCAGGAACTCAGGACTACGACTCAGGAGCGACGAGGAAAAAAGCGAACAAGATAAAGAAGTCGACAAACAAGAAGAAGAACCAGAGGAACCAACTAAAAATAACTGTCGCCAGCGTCGATCTGGCCACGGCAAAGCCGGAGTTTTTTACCCGACAGGTGGTCTGCAACTTCGCAGGGGTGGAAGAAGGTGGGAACGTCGATAAAGATGATCATGGTGTTGTGCTACCCCGTTGTCTACGTGGTGTTGACAAAATCGACCCAGAAGGACCAAGACCACCTGGAAGGAGCAAGAGAGGCGGTGTTGAGAGGACCAGTACTAGCAGTAGTCAACATCTGCAGCCGGCGCAACAAGTCGCATCGCAGCGCTGTCGGTACGAGATCTGGACGATGTCCCCGCCCTGTCAGCCGTTTACAAGACAGGGAAACCAGGAGCACGGAGCGGACGACCGGTGTGGCGCGCTGAAGAACATCGTGTCGGTGCTTCGCTTCCTGCCCGACCACCTGTTGCCCAGGTTTCTGCTGCTGGAGAACGTCGTTGGATTCGAGAAGAGCCGCATTTGTCAGGAGTTGGTGGATATGCTCGGTGAAAGCATCGTATTGTGCTGCATCGTAAGTACTTAATTATCCTAGTGTATGATGATCGCAGTACTGCATGACAGCTTGATGTTACCTGAAACAGCATATACAAAAAATTCATTGCATTTTATTTTCCATCTTCTATCTGCAAATGAAACTTGTTTTTCATGCATATTTGTACTAGATAGTACGATGCTTTTGCAATGCATAGTGGAGGTGCTGATATCCAGAAGGTTTCAAGTTTGTTGTTATTTCCTCTCACCGGACGAGTTTGGGTTTCCGAACTCGAGACAGCGATTCTTCTTGGTGGCCGAGCGAAAAGGAACTTCTCCGGTGCAACAGGAAGATGCTCTTCCTGATAATGCCACACCTATTTTCAGTGGTGGAAAAAGTTGTCCTCGCGAAGGGTGGTCTACTGCTGCTGTACACGTCGACGAGTGCTGGTCGCAGGCGCGAATGAATGTAGTTGCCCGTGAAGATGAAGCTGAAGCAGCAGTGGCACTACAACAGAGCTGCAAGCATGATGACACTTCAATGCCAGTGGTCAACATGTCCCTATGCAGCTCCGCGGAAGAAGCTTTGAAAATCCGGTCTTCGGTCGATCTGTTCCGGCGTTTGGACCACCTCCACCGCAAGGATCTTGTTGTTGCTGCGGAGAGCCAGGGCGAAGGGACGGAGCAGGAGGAAAAAATGAATGACCAAAACGCAAGTTTGATGTTGGTTCACGAACAAAACCAAAACCTGGGGAACGAACAAGAACAACTGGGAAAATCAACATCTTCACGTTCAGAATTAGACGGAGTTCTTGTTGTAGATCGCGACGAGGATCAGGAAGATGCTGTTGTCGACAATTATGCGTGTGCGCAGCGGCAGCGCAAGAAGAGCATAATGGGACCACGACGAGGACGAGATCATGCTCTACTTTGCGAAGGAGCTTTACAACGAGAACGACAACAAGGGGGCGAGGAGGATACCTCCACTGCCTGCTCGTCAGCACGGCTATCTGCATCGCCGCGAGCAGGTCCAGAACAGACGAGCTGCCCTGAGCACGAAGAGCAGCAGGATAGAAGAAAGGAGAGAGAAGATGAAAGCATGAAAAAAGACAAAATCGTCCACTCAAGAAACAGAACTTCGTCAAGAACGGGTTTTCATTCACCTCCACGGGAAGATGGACAAGACGGCTCGACATCAAAGGCGGTGGATTTATTCGACGAGGGACAACAGCTCGGGGAAGCGGAAGCCTCCGAAAGAACGAAAGTGGCAACCGGAGAAAATGGTAGACCGCAAGTACAAGTAGAACGTGGAGCAGGTCATGGTCATCATATCGAGGTTTTCGACCTCGACTTCTCCCGGCCGGAAACCCATTGCCCGCACGGGGTGGAGCTCCTGAAGAAGGCTCGGTCGTGTGAACGAGACTATCATAGCGATCAGCAGCCGCCCTCGCCCGGCTCCGTAGATGGTGCTGGAGCAGCTCCTGCTGGCTTCCGGCACATAACATGGCCTGCATCTCCCAGCTCTACAAATATGAATTGTGCCTCGACCACGTCCACCCGGGACGTTGGGGCTTCTTCATCTTCGCGTATGATCCAAATGAGAAGCATTGCGGATTTTTTGCTAGACAAGAATTATACCGGGAAAAGTAAATCTAAATCCTCTTCGGTTCTTGTCGAAGATTTTTTATCCGACCTGTATCTGTCCGACAAGACACTGATGAAGCGGGCTGCCTGGATATCCTGAGGAAAAACGTGCCCACCCCAGAGTCAAAATGCGGAATCTGCTAGACAAATCCGCCAGCTTTGGTTGTTGCTTGCGCATGACAAGCTTGGCCTCGTAGTGTGGTCCGGTTCAGCTCGTTTAGCACCAGCACAAATCTAGCTGATTTGCGCACTGCAAATTCCAAAACACGACTAAAAAGCGCGCTTCATGGTGGGGCTCCGCATGAGAAACATTTTGACTTTGAGCATGCAGATTTGCATGAAAAATTCGGGGC
This sequence comes from Amoebophrya sp. A120, assembly GCA_905178155.1. Taxonomy (NCBI): domain Eukaryota; class Dinophyceae; order Syndiniales; family Amoebophryaceae; genus Amoebophrya; species Amoebophrya sp. A120. The sequence continues at coordinate 2,590,464 of CAJINV010000012.1, read as the reverse complement.
GGACACGTTTTTACATACGATACTGGACCCTGGACGTCGTGTACCCGAGTTGTCAGCACTCCATGTGCGTCACCAAGGCCTATGGAAGGTATTTTACCGGCACCGGGAGTGTACTGTATTGCGGACAACAACCGGAGCCGCCAATTGGTTGTGGTGGTGCCGCAAGATCTTGTGATGAGGGAGCAGGAGGAGCAGGAGCAGGAGCTGCATCATCATCATCATCAACATTCCCGCAACGTCGAGCCGACAACTGTCTTCATGACCGGCGCTTTTGTGATGTTACTACTGTTGATGTTGGAAATGAAAGCCGCAGTCCTCAGGCGAATGAAAATGAAAGCAACCGCGACCTCACGCACCAGAATATGGAGGACCTCGACGTACGCGAGGACACGAGAATCACGACCGAGCCAAATAACACCGGGGCAATAATGGCGTCGGATGTTGCATTAGTTGCGGTGTCCTCAGCCCCAGCATCCCAGAAGTCATCTACGAGAAGTACTGGCACAGCACTTGTTGAGAATGCCACGACCCCGGCCGCGATCTGCAGTCCGCAGGCAAAGGAGATGCTTTCGAAATTTGGCAACCAGCGACTCCGGTACTTTCACCCGTTGGAGGTGTTCAAGCTGATGGGATTTCCTTGCGGACAGACTCAACACGAACTAGAAGTAGAAGGACACAACATGCAGCTGGGACTACAAAGACAAAATAGAAGCAAGAAAAGCTCTTCTTTTCAGGACATGAAAAACAAAAAGGAAAGAACGCACCGCTCCAAGAACTACCACGTGTTTTCCTTGCCGCAAGCCATCTCCAATAGGCAAGCTTGGGGCCTGGCTGGCAACAGCCTGAATCCCCGGGTGGTGGGGTACTTGGTGGAGGCACATTTCGATTTTTTTTGACTAATGTTTCAAACTATCAAACGTGGGTGCTTCATCATCAAAAATCTAAACTGGAAAGAGCTAGATGCGAAAATAACATACCAAAACAGTCTGAACGTGAATAGGGGTGAGGACGTGTTGCCATCGTAGCTTCGTCCCGGGCGCCAGATCATGGCGCACTTACAGGAGAGTATACAGTTGCCGTGTTCTTGTTCTTGTAGATGTGGTGCTGCTTTCCCTGAAGTTATGGTTGGTGTTGCATGATGAAATCCAAAGCAGAAAGCGTGAGTGTTGAAAACGTGAGATCATGATGTAGTCTCACACGACGAGGACGACCGCCACAAAGTCCACCTGCTCTAGGAGCACTCAATATAACAAGGACCAAGTCGTGGTCGTGCTGCCTATTTAGCTTGTATTTGAGGGTGTTGGGCTGTATGTTTCTTCAGAGCTGCAGGAGGTACAGGAGGCTATTGGTATTGAGACTGAGGGTTGTTCTTTCCCTCTTTAGAGTGGTTAAGGTAGAACTCGACGTCTTTTTCTCTTGGTTCTTGGTCAGCATCTAGCAGTAGTACTAGCCTTATCCTTATGTAATCCAGTTTTCACTTCGTGGAAGTAGGACTACAAAGAACCGCAGCAGATTTTTACCTCCCGCCTCTTGCTATATCATATCACACGACTTTGAAGATTTTGTATAGCTTGTTTAGTGCCGCACTACAATTTTCATACCGATTATTTGTTTCCCAGTTGATGAATGTATGCTTAACGTTTTTCTATTTGTAAGATTATGTCCGACTGGCTGCGTGGGATTCTCGTGTGTCGTTTCGACCTGAATGTCGGGCTATCAATTGCAACTACGTCTGGGTCGTATGGGAGGTTGCAACTTGTGATGTTGTCTTTGGATTCTAAAAGAATCTGTCTTGCATGGCCAGCAATATGAGCCCAGTTTGTGTTACGTCGCGTGGAGAGCATTTGCCATGCGTGATAGGCATCAGGAAGCCCTCGAAAAGTCTGTGATGCTAGCTCATACAACATTACAGGCGTCATGGGTCATGCAAAATATACATGACAAGCCTGGCATCAATCTTCCAGACCCAGACACATTTGCAGTTGATGCGGGCAGGTGTGTGAGTATGACGTTCTGGAGGAAGTGCAACGGCAACAGGAGCTTCGATCGTACGCCGATGAGCATGAGAACGAATTTCATCACGCACCGCTCTCGGAGGAGGAAAAGAAGCTCTGCGCACTGATGGCTTTATCAACTGAAAAAGCATCTGTCGTACTAGGGTGTAGTGGTAGAAATCGCATGGCAGCAAATTCCCTCAGTTTGAGGAATGGAATTCTCTATGCGGCTTGACCTTGATAATGATATTTCAATTTGTATTGAAATGCTTGGCTGCGAATTTATTACGACTACGAGTGCAAAGATAGTTTTGCAATGCATAAGCTTTCCCGGACAGCAACTCTCTGCCGGCAAGTTGCAACGTCTCGCCGTCGCCAGATAATTTCAATGGTGGTATGCTATACAAATTGCCCGTACACTTACAAAATGCATCACAAATTTGACCAACTTAGAAAAACCTACTTGTCACTCTGAAGATGTTTCAAAAAAAAGCTTGTCATGCGGAAGCCACATTTGTAAGCGTGCGGGAAATTTACTGTGGACAGGTGGCATAGGTCCTCTAGAGGGGAAGAATCCGTCGAACAAGCTATTGAGTCGCAACAGCCGAAGCAGCTCCTCGAGAACATCCGCAAACGAAAAGGAGGCATGTTTTTCCTTTCGATTTCGAAGAAAACCCGCAGGGGGCGGCGGAGGTCCTAGAACTGCACGCAATTTGGCAATATTAACTTCGCAACAAGGTCAAGATGTCGGTGGTACAGGAGGCACTACAACCAGTTCCATTTCACATGTTGGCGTGGGCGCCAAAACTTCTACAGCGTCGCAACTACTTTTGGGGCGGGCATCAACAACAGGCGAAACTGCTGCAGCAGGCAGAAGTACTAGTAGCCCACCCTATCCCTACCTCACCGCGGCCAGCTTTTTCAAGCAGCAGTCAGACCCGACGAACCCGCGTGGTTACTCCCAGAAGGCGATTGTGGTGATTACGGACCACGATTGGCGGGTGTTCGGATGTCTGGTAAAACAAATCGCGCTGGTTCTTGGGCCACTGTATTTCGAAAACGGGGAGAAGGTTCTGCAAACGGCGTGGAGTTTGATAAACAGCGAGTGGCCGAAGTTGCGCGATTTGTTGATGGTGGACACTGGTGGCGAAGTAGAAGGTGCCGGAAAAAATGGAAAGGATAAAGATGATCACTTTCCCTGCTTGAAAAACGTTGAACCTGCGGCAAGCGCAAGAAGTACGAGGAGCCCAAATCTTCATCCTGTGATGGCAGGCTCTTCCCCCGTAGATTCCTCTCCAGCGTCCTCCTCACCAAAAGTCAGTGCAGAGCAAGGCCCTGGTGCAACGGAAAATGGTACAACAAGACCTGCGCGAGCACGTGCGCCGGGAAATAAAGATATCAAGGGACAACCCGCCGAAGACCGGCTCGAGGACGAGGACCCCCAAGCGGACACTATCACTAGTGACAGCGAGGAACAAAAAGCAGAAGCAGATGAGCCATCAAGTAGCAAGCTCACCGTGGAGCTGAAACTTTTCTCCGCGACCCTGCGGATAGACTTAACACCGACGGAGCTGCACACGGAGTGTCAGACAGTTACAGTAGAGGATTCTGGTGGAAGTTTTTTGAACGCCCGCCGGTCCACCTCGAAGGGGGGCAGCTCCCTAATAATCCCTCCCAGTCCCAGCGCCTTACTGTCCAAAATTACCAACTTTTTCTCGCACGAACAAATGCCTCCGTCTTCTTCACGACAAGCAGGTAATACTGGTCTTGCCCACAAGCTGCAGTCATCGCAACAAGGACACGGGCACGACCAGGAGCATCTTGTTCCCGCTCAGGCACCTCCGCAGGAGGCGCAGGCCTGTAATCATGATTTAATTACACATCACCAACGCACTAGAACGGCGAGCAAAACGAGCAACTCTTCGACGTCTGCATCACCCGTGTCTTCACCCACTTCCCCGAAAACTAGTGGTAGCCGCGATGGAAGAAACGCTGCTATAATTACTGCACCCACATCTGCAGCAGCCACGACGAAGATGACGACCAGAGACGGAGAAGTTGAAGTTGTATCTGCGACCACGCCCGCAACAAGTGGAGAAATCCAGAAGCAGCGCAGCAGCGCCATCAGCGTGAAGAGCGATGACAGCGGCGGTGGACGAACAACAAACCAGGCGAGTCTCCTGCCGCTTCATCCCAGTATGTTGACATCAGCCGGACCTCCACTACGGCGCTCCGGCTCAAAGAGCCCAGCATCGAACGTGTCGACGAGTGCTGCCCCTGCTCCGTCATTGCACCATCGCGAACAGAAAACCAAAACCAAACTGACCGTGCACTCCACTTTCGACGCCAGCACCCTGCAGTTCCGAGATTGGATCTTTCCCAAGTGGGCCATTTTGCAGGCAAAGACCGGCGCAGCTGTGGGGCTGGGCACCTCGTGCGGGTCGTCGACTTCCAGTTTCAACCCGGCAAGCAGAGGACAGACCAACGGAATGAATTTTACTAAAAACGCAGGGGGCGTCGGTGGGTCAGCGAAACATCCTCATAATAATGCCACCTCTAGTACTTCTTCTGCTTACGGCGGCGCAGCTGGCTCTACTTCCGCTTCCCGAAACGTGGTCCCTACGAATTCTGCTTCATCGGGAATAAATATCATGGGCGATTTTTTCCGGACCTTTGTTGCCGCAAACACCAGCAGCCCTGCCAGCGTCCAAAAAACGTCTGTCATCCACGACGAGGAGCTTCTGGTCGTTTCGCAAGGAAATAATACCAAGAATGAGGCTGCAGCGGGGATGAAAACGAAAATCAAGAAACTCAGCCCTGGTCGGACAAGTTGTGAAACAGGCGAGGACGGAAGAAATTCAATTGGCACAGATTACAAGGACACGACTTGTACTTCGGGAACTACAAACAATACTGCCCCCGACGCAGATGTTGAATCCATCAACAGAGGAGGTGGAGTAGTAGCTGGTAAGACTCTATCAGCACCACAAGGTAAAGCGGGTGGAAGTAGTATTAGAACAAACGGGAAGCAGATGAAAACCGACGGCGCAGTAGTTGTGTCCACTGTAGTACAACCGCAACCGCGGCCGCGCATCATTTCGCCGCGGAAGCACTCCGTGCAGTACGGGGTGCAACGGAAGAACAATTCGACCCGGGAGCTCGCCCTACATCTGACGCAAACCCAGCACGAAAACGCGGCCACCAATCTGTGGACCAAACTCGCGGAATTTGGCCCGGAAGCCTTGTGGACTCTGTTATCCAGCACAGTAAATTTCCCGTACACGTACAAATGCGGTCTGTGCATCACAAAAATTGGCTTCGAACCTAGTTTAGCATGACAAGTTCTACCCAAGAACAACTTGGTGGAGTTCCTGATGCATTATGTACATGCAGCACGGGAAATTTGTATTGCATATCTGTGGCAGCTGTGCATCACCGGGGAGCCGATCGTGATTTTTTCGCAGGACAGCACCATCGTCGACGACGCCGTCGGGGCGTTTTTGCAGCTGATTGCGCCGCTCGTTATTACAGAAACAAGTGGAGCAGAGGGTAGTGGAAGTGCCACTTCCAGCGGCAGCAGGAAAACCGGCCTGCAGTACGTGCCGCACCTCACCGTGTACGATCCTGATTACCGGGAGATTAGAAATCAGGTAGTTGTGGCCGCAGCTCCCGCCGCCACTTCAAATAATTTCCACGGAGCAACAAGCAATGGCGGAACTTCTACATCAATTATGACCTACAACGGCGAAACAAGACATCAACCCGGAGTTGTACTAGCCACCTCCACCTCATCCAGTACATCACCGCCAGTTCTACCCTCGTCGTGCAACCTCGTGCTAGGGTGCAGTAATCCTGCCATTTTTGTCGATTTGACCAGAACTAAGTCGCAGCTGAGCAGTCTAGTGTTGCAGCACTCCGCAAAATACGTGGTGGCGACAAACAGTTCAGGTTCCTCTGCTTCGTATATGAGTGTGCACAACTTCTCCTCCCCCTTATAATTTGTCATGCAACATACCCAATCCACCCTTTGACTCTTAGCACTGTTTGCATGGCAAGTAGTTCTGGTTGCCCAAATTATAGCACTACACTACAGGAGTGCAAATTTGTCATGCAAAACCGGCATTCTTGCTTAGGCTTGTTTTGCTCTTCATGCGATACAAATGAGGGGGAGGGGGAGTTGTGCACTGTCATATCGTGTAGAAGTTCCTCGTCTGGGGGAGCGTCGAGTAGCAACGAAGATTTACCAGGATTAAACTTGGCTGCTGGTGGGGAAGGACCTGCACCAGCTGTTGTGGTGCCATCAGGTCGTGAAAACCAGCCCGCGCCGTCTTGTTCGAGGACAAGCAGTTTTAGCTCTTCGTCGACTAGCGGGTCTTCCAATACAACGAGTACCACGACCGTAAAAAATGCGACCGATTATGTAGCTGCCGCTGGGGGACAACAAAAAGCTGAGACAGCAGCAGCAGCTAACACTCCCGCGACAGCAACGTCGTCCCCTGACGACGCAAAGCAGCAACGACTGCTGCGGTTAGCTAGAGCGCAATCCGCAGCGGCAGGAGCGGCGGGCTCCGCTATGGAGGTGGTCGTGGGAGACAAATCTAGCAACCACATAAGCTACAGGCCCGGCGCAGTGCCCGAAAAGAACGGCGAAAATGCTGGTAGAGCGTTTTCATCGTTCTTGCAGAAATCCGCAACAGTCGGCGCCGCCAGCAGCACGGGAAGAAGTGCTACAGGGTCGTCTGCTTTGAGGCCCAATTTCTCATTTTCTAACCCAACCAGCAATAGTTCTACTTCTCCCTCAGCGACATTCGTAAATAACACAACTACCCTGCCCTTCTCCCCCTCGACGCCGCAGAATCTGATCAAGCCGGGTAATTTCGGGCAAGCGAAACTGATCTGTAGCGACACTTCCTACTTGTACACCGAACACAGCGGGTATGCAGGGCATCGAATTTCCAGATCCGCACGTCTGTCACGTCGTACAAAAGGCATCACAAATATTTTCGCCAACTGAACAAGGAGTGTAGTCAACATCCTAATCGTATGTGATCGAACGAAATTTGATTTTTTTGGCCATGCAGAAACCGCATAGATACGTACGTCGTGATGAACTATCGTGTCGTGGGAAAATGAATTTCTTGTGGATAGCAGAATCGTGCCAGTGGATGAGGAGTTGCTGTCGAGACTACTGCCACCCACCAGTCACTCGGCAATCATGATCAACAACTTTTTGTTGTGTCAGTACTTCTACGAACTAACCTGTGTTTTCCTGAAGCCGTTTCTACCCTACTTGGTCAGCAATGTTGGCGTACTATCTTCTCATGCCGGTGGGGGCGGCGGAAGGAGTTTAAGTAGAAGAGAAGTCGGCGAAAGCAGCAAGAAGAGTGAAAATTCCAGACCGGGTGTTGACCACCTCGACGAAGGAGAAGATGCGGTGCGCAGAACACGAACAGGTAGCGCTGCTGCTGCATCCTCCACCTCGCCGCCGCTGGAACAAGTTAACACCACCAGCAAAGGAGATGATCCTAGAGCAAACCGAAAAATGAAAATGAAGTCGAATTTGGAAGTTGAGACCACATCTTTGCAGAAGATGAGCGGCGAACAAGCAGACGACTTCCAACCCACGATGGAAGCTAATGAATTTAGATCGTCCTCGCGAGGACAAATGAACTTAATCGTAGGCGGCCGCGGGAGTCGTACATCCTTGCAAATACTGGAGCAACAGGCGGAAAACTTGCACCTGTCACTCAGCAACTACGACTACCACAGCCAATGCCGCAGTAAAATAAATCCAACTTCTACTGTTTCGCCCAGTACTACTACTTCAACATCAGCCCGGTCAGGAGGAGCTTCTGGTGTTGCGCCTACCACTTCTTCCAAAAAAGTCCACGTCACGCTGCTGCCGGCGTTTGTGTCGCAGGAATTTTTAAATGGACTGCAACCGGAGGGTGTTTTTCAGCAATTGCCGATCCAAAAAGTGAGGAAACTGTACACCAAGTTCATAAAATCGCCGCACTTTGAGCCCTGGTTCAGGAAGCAGAGAGACCAAGTGGTCGCGGAATCTCTGGCGTTGCACAAAAAAAGGAAAGAACAAGCAGGGATGAACAAACAGGGTCTTAAGTAGCCTTACGACGCGGAAAAGCGAGACGTAGATCGGGCCGCTGAGGACGACAAGCCAACCACTCCTGACGGGGCGGGCGGTGGTTGTTGGTGTGGTCCTAATTTCGAGGAGTGTGAAACTTTTTCAAAGAAGTTTGCATAAGTTTGAAATTAAATACTACTGGGCGGGACCACCTTGCGCCAGAACATGGTTTCCTCGCTTTGAGTGGTTTTTGATGGCACAGCCATTTCGAAATTGGAAGTACAGGCACCACTTGCAGATGGGTTTTTCCAATTTATCTGATCGTGATGGTGATCTTTAAAACTCTTACACTATGTCATGCTAGGTCAAAGAATTTTTCAAAATTGTCGTACCGGGGAGCGCGATCGCCAGGATTTGTCGCGGTCAGCCGAGGACCCTTTAGATTCTTTAAGATAGCTTGCTGCAAAAGCATCACCCGAAGAACCGAGTTTACCTACCTCTACTTGGTTCTCACATCTCCACATGTTGGTCGTGTTTTGTTGCGTCGTTGATAAGAAAGAAAATCCGTCAGTGTTCGTGAGTGGTCGGTTCATCTAAATACGCGACTTCAACTCCTCTCCAAAAGAAGACAGACTCAACAGATCCGGACCAGTGTTTCTCTCCTCGGTTCATCTTTTGGGTCTCAACATCCGTTTCACTGCTTTTTTGTCCTGATTTCTCTCTTCGGTGAATTCAATTTGACTGAACAAAAACTACCACGATTGCATGGTCGTAGAAACTCAAACCGTGTTGGTTTCTTTATGGTTCACTTCTTCGGCTCTACATGTACTTCTGTTCCCAACCACGTGACACGATAAAAAGTGAATGAAATTGAAATGTAGGCGCAGGTGTGAATAGGGAATACAGATAGGTAAAATGCGTCTAAGGAGGACGGTCCTCGCGACCGCCGCCTCCGTCACTTATGTTTCTGCCACCGAAGGATCGCCCTTAGCGAAGGTACTTGCCCTGCTGAAGTCCATGCAGGCAGAGGTTGAGAAGGACATGGAATCTGACGCCGCTATCTCCAAAAAACTGCAGTGCTGGGCGGCCACCAATCGAAAGGAGAAGGAGGACGCCATCGCAGCCGGGGAAGCCTTTATCGCGTATGAGTTGCAAAAGTTGTACTAGCGTATTCGTAGGGATTGCATTATTGTACTAGTAAGGTGGCTCAGCATGAGTATGACATGAAAAGTGGAGTTTCTTATGCTGATTCATCTTTAGAAAATTGAATTATAACGCATAAGCAAACTGCAACCCGTACAAGTGCCGCAATAACCTTTTGCAATGCATATCGCAGAGACGGAAGCAAAAATTACAGATTTGACTGCAGAAACCAAAGCACTGGACGTGACGGTGAAAAAGCTGACCAAAGGTAGGACTATTGCGTATTAGCATGACAAGTTTCCATTTCAAATTCTGACTTTGTGTCGCTGGGTGTAGTAGATCTACATGACTAGTACACCTTCGAGCAAGAAGATCTGTAGTGGATGCAACCAAGAAGTAGACGAGTACGGGCGAGTTTTTGTTTGTGTCGTGCTGAGGGGAAGGTTGTCATGCAATTTTCAGAATTTAAATCATGAAAATCTAAATCAGACCTCGCCGAGGACGAGCAGCAGCTAAAAACCATCGAGAAAAAGAGGGAAAAGGAAGCTGCGTCTTTACCCATTGCAAAAGTGCAGTCTTTTAGATCATTTAGTGGAATTGGCAATATAAACGTACCAAGTCGTGGGAAGATTTTAATTCAGATTTTGCATATGCTGATTCATACAACATCTTAAATTTTTTATCATGTCGGTTTATCATGTAGTATTTCAATCACACACTATCACTGCGAGACTGGTGCTCTTCCGATGCATAATCTTTCACCCAGTACCAGAAAGATACGATCAAAGCCATCCAACAACTAACCGGCGCGCTGACGATTCTGAAGAAGCACCAATCGTTCCTTGAGGTCAGGAGAATACTGGAGCTGAACAGGTATGACCTTGATCAACATGCCGATGAAGTAGAGTGCACCACTTCTTTGATCGATCTTCCATTCCTACGTTTAGGTTTTGACAAGCGATTTTTCATTTTTTAATACTTTTCTAAACAACAGCGACTACCTTCCTAAAGACGACCTGCGTGGCGCTTTATCCCTGCTGGACTCCGGCTTGCCGGCACACGCCAGCGCGTCCGGCGAGATCTACGGTATCAAATGCAAAAATGTCTGGGTCTGGAACAAAGCAACTTGTCATGCTAACTCTGAATCATTTAAAAATCTGTGTTGCATCATTACCAAACGCTGTCCACTTTAGACCTAATCGAGATGCAGTTTCTCATGCAGGAGTGGCATGATAGAACTCTCACAGAATCTGTCATGCTATGTCCTACATGCCAGACCTCACGGGTCATGGAAAACCTGCGTGACAAGTCTGGCACTCTTCCAGACCCAGACACTTTTACATTTGATATACGGCATTTTGTCGCAGATGAAGGAGACCATGTCCGCTGAGCTGAAAATATCCAAAATAAATTTCCCGTACACGTACAAATGTGATTTCTGCATGACAAACTTTTCTTCCAATCCTATTCAGCATGACAAGTCCGACTTGGTAAAATTTGTCATGCATTTTGTACATGTACAGGAAAAATTTGCCATGCATAAAAAAAGGCCCAGGACGACGAGGCGTCCAACTTGCAATCCTTCGAGTCGTATGCATAGGAAATATGTCTGGGTCTGGAAGAGTGCGTCTTGTAATGCTAAAGCTGAATCATGCAAAAATCTGTGTTGCATGATATACCAATAAAGCTGTCCACTTTTGAGCAAGCCGAGAGGCAGTTTCTTATGCGGAAAAGGCATGGAAAAGATCTCAAGTAATCTGTGATGCCAGGGCATGCCTCGCAGACCTGATGCGTCATGCAAAACGCGCATGACAAAGACAAACGTTGCACTTTTCCAGACCCAGACATATTTGCATTTGATAAGTCGTTGCGAAGGGCCAAGCGCGAGGAGATCGCCGCGGGAAGGGCGGAGCTGCACAAGAACAAAGAGGCGCTCGCGAGGGGTCTGGAGGAGCTGGCGCGCAGCAAAAAGGCGCTGAAGGAGGCCAAGGACACGTTAGAGGCGGACAAAGCGTTTCTAAAGGACGTCAACGAAAGATCCGCAGCCGACAAAAAGGAGCTGGAAGCCAGGACGGCCGCCCAGACCGAGGAGTTGAAGGCGCTGCAAGCCACTGTGGACATCTTGACCTCTGACGAGGCGCGGGACCAGTTTAACAAAACTTTGAAGCCGACGCTGTTCCTGCAAACGAAGCTCAAAACCAGAAACACGCTCAGTTCCATGAAGCAGAAAGCCGCGAGTTTGCTCCGGCAGAAGGCCTTCCTCGCCCCGGAGCTGTCGCTGATGGCCACGAAGGTGCAGCTGGCGGCGTTTGAGGAAGTGAAAAAGATGATCACGGAGTTGGTTGCGGAATATGCAATGCAAATTTACTCCCGTACATGAACAAGATGCATCACAATCAGTTTCACCAATTTCAATCTGGAGCGTTGTAAGTAACACTTTTCATGCTAAACTAGGATCGAAGCCCAGTAAGTTTGTCATGCAGAGACTGCGTTTGTACGTGTACGGGAAATTTCCTGTGGATACCGAGCTGAAGCAAAAAATGAAGGACGAGGTGAAGAAGCGCGACTACTGCCTCGCCGGGTTTGACAGCAACGATAAGGAGACCACGCAAATGAAATATTTAGCCGAGGACTTGACGGGAAAGAAGACGAAGCTGGAAAACACGATCGCGGAATTAGAAGCCACGATTGCGTATGCAGTGCAAAAGCATCGCAAGTACCCGGGATAAATTCTTGCAGTCATGCATGACAAAACTCTTTCCAGACCTACAACAGCATTACAAGTTCTGTCTTCGTTCTGGCCGACATAATTTGTGGTCCTATAGTTTACACTTCCCAGTACTGCGATACTTTTGCATTCCACATTGCCAACACCAAGAAGGAAATCTCCGAATTGCACATTGACATCCAGTCTGCGACCAACAACCGAAAAGAAGAAAACGCCGAGTACCAACAAATCTTCTCCGACCAGAAGATCACGCAGAAAATTTTGAAGCAGGCAAAGGAAAAGCTGAAGTCTTTCTACGACAAGGACTCCGAAGAATTCCTGCAGCAGCCCGGGGGCCCGCTTGGCCTGGAAGCTGGCGGATATAAAAAGAAAAACGGCGTTATCAACTGCAAAAATGTCTGGGTCTGGAAGATTGCCAGGCTCGTCATGCATATTTTGAATGACCCATGATGTCTGTGATGCATGCCCTAGCGTCACAGATTTCTAGAGGACTTTGCGCTGCCTCCACCGCATGAGAAATACCCTCTCCGCGTAGCACAAACTGGAGTCTTCTTGCTGGCGATGCAATGCAAATTTTCTTAGCATCGAGAGACAGCATTACAAGTTCAGTATCTTCCAGACCCAGACATATTTGCAATGCATAGGCGTGGGCATCATGGGCATGATTGAGGAGATCATCATCGACAGCGAGCAGACCGTATGAACTGCAAAAGTATCGTACTCGTATAAATGCATTGCAAATTTTCTCAGCATGAGAAATAAAATTTGTAATGCTGATTTGCCTTGACAAAGAAATTTGTAATGCAAGACCTGCATTTATACGAGTACGATACTTTTGCAGTTCATAGACCGTCGGGAAGTCGCAGTTGGCAGAGCAGGAGGCCCAGACCGCCTACGACAAGTTCATTGCGGATTCTTCCAAAGATATGCAACGAAAAAAGTGTTACAGTTACATAATGTGTTGCAGACCAAGCAAGCCAGACGGCCTCTCTCGTGCTGGAAAGGCATGGTTGTGTTGCAGAATTCACCACAAAAGTGTGTACTGTAGCACTTTTTTCGTGTGATAAACGACCTTGCCGACAAGGAAGCGCAGCTGAACACCGCGATTGAGTTATCCTGAGTAAAAACGTCCCCACCCCATAGCTGTCATGCAGATTTGCAGCTGCAGGAAGATTTGTAATGCGCATCCCCATGAGAGGCGTTTTCTATCGTGTTTTGGACTTTGTAATGCTGGAAAGATGATGAGTAGCTGGATTTGTGTTGCGGCTGTACCTGCTACACTGCACTACAATACAGAGAGAAACTTGCCATGCTTGGCCCCCAAGACTTCTCGATTTCTGTTGCGAGATCCCCATCTTGACTCTGGTATGGGGACATTTTTACTCAGGATATGAGTCCAAGGCCGAGTCGGAGGGGGACCTGCACCAGTGCAAGGCCGACCTGAAGTCCACGCTGACCAAGATCGAGGAACTGGCGGAGGCGCTGAAGGCCCTGCACATGGAGTGCGACTTTGTCGTGCAAAACTTCGACCAGATATGCAATACAAATCTCCCGTGGTACATGTACAAGATGCATCACAAAGCTCACCAATCTGGGGCGTAAAACTTGTCATGCTAAAGTAGGATCGAAGCCGAGTTTTGTCATGCAGAGACCGCATTTGTACGTGTGCGGGAAATTTACTGTGGATACCAGAGGCAGGCAGCCATGACGCAAGAGATCGAAGCCGTCCAGCAAGCCATGGCCATCTTGAGTGGGGCGCAGTGAGGAAGATGGAGTAAAGTGCAGTTTTCTCTGAGTTTTAGATATAACAAGCACTTTCGCTTTCGATTGGAGATTTTCTATTCCGACACGTTTCACACCAGCACGTAATGCGCCCACGGCGATTTGGATCGACACCAGAGATGGTCTTGACGAACTAAACTTCTTCGTTATTTAAACTTCTTTTTTTCATTAGCGATAGCGATACTTCTTTACGATTTTTTTGTGACATAAGATCTTTCTCGGACAACTTTTAAACTTCTTTTTTTCATTAGCGACAAAACTAAACTTGTTTTTTTCATTAGCGATACAGAACTTAGGATCTTAAAGAGTCTTGGCCATCTGCTGTCGGTTCCTAACAAGGGCGGTTTGCTGCTGAAAAAGAACTGTGTGTGCTGTAAGATTGAGGATGGAGTGACTCAGAAAAGAAGAATTGAACCGCCTGCGTGCTACCACAAAACTGAAAACTTGCATACGGAAAAAACACAGTGCGTTGTTGTAGCTGTGCGTTGCAGTACAGGTACAGCACACGCATCGCTTCTGGTGCTAACTTTGCGTTGTTGTGTTCTGTGTATAGACTCCCGCTCATCTTCCAAACGGTATGCAAGTGGTCCTCGCGGAGGAGTTCCGCCAATAATTCGGGTTTCTCCGTAGGACTTCGGTGGTGCAGAGAATCGAAAAGATCGGCCAGGCGAACAACAACGGCGCGCCGACGCCGCCGCCGCGGCCGGCGGATGACATGAACGACTTCTGAGCAGGTCATCTTGTCTCTGGGGTTGTTGCGCGACCAACAGTGAAGATTTTGTCTGAAGTGAAGAAATAGCGCGTTGCTATTGTTTTGGTTTCGTTCTTCTGTATGATGAATTGAGGGAAAATCTAATGAAAAATTCAAGAATCTCACCAACCTAACTGTAAAAATTTAGTATTTGAATGTCCGACAAGATCAGACCAAAGCTTCGCAGGGAATAGCAAAACTTAATAAAGGATCACTTTTGTCATAGGGGTCACAGTGGTTAGTCCAGTGCCCCCAGAGGGAGTCTTCCAGTCAACGTCTCAATTTCGGGAAACGAGGAAAAGTAAATATAGTAAAGCAATAGGAGTATCCAGTAAACCACTCAGAAAATATAGGGAATAATTTGAAGGGAGGCTAATTTGTAGGGAGGCGTAACAGAAGACAGCGCCACTATTTGCATGGCGGGGGGATGCGCATCCTCGCAAAAACAACGCATACAACTTCTAATGCCGCTACGTTTTCAGCTTTTTGCATGTTTGCATGAGACCCAGACTGGCCGCTACCCAAAGCATTCGGTTATGGTTTTTGACTCACAACCAAATATGGTCCCGCTTGGAATAGAATTTGCGCCGACACAGAGGAAACCACGCAAAAATGAATAAAGAACAGAGAAAGGGAAAATAACGGAGGTTCATTTAGTGGGTCAGCTCCACCTGCATGAAGGGAGAAAGACTTTTGAAACAAATCTCGAGACATAAAATTCCACGAAATTCCGCTTTTGGCTATTTCATCGGAACGCGTCTCAGCGAAGGTATGCAAGTGGTCCTCGCGGAGGAGTTCCGCCAATAATTCGGGTTTCTCCGTAGGACTTCGGTCTTTCTATTCAACGCCAACCTGGCGTTGGCGGCCATTGCACGAGCACGACGGCACATAGTCCTGCGGTTCTTCTCTACTTTCAAAACTCGGAGAGAAAGTACGAGCGACAACTAGTAGCAGAGTTGTAGGAGAGATTTTTCTAGGCATATTCTTCTCTGAGCGAGCAAGAGTATCGCAGTTGGCTATAATTCATCGCACGAGGAAGTAGTTGTTTGATATTGATGTGGGAGCTGTAGTACACCGACTTCCGACGCGAACAAAGATGCCCCTGCGTATCGCACCAAAAATGCGAGTCGAGGATGTGCAGCAAAACCACGGATGGCGACGACAGGAAGATCTTCATGACGATGATCGTCATCACAAAAAAGAATATTATGCATGATGCATATAATTTTAATTTTCTGAAGAACGTGAAATAATGGAAATGTGTGGTCTTGCATGGGGACAGAAGTAATCATCGACGAATATTATCCGCTGTGATACCTTATCAAATGCAAAAATGTCTGGGTCTGGAAGAGTCGGGGCTTGTCATGCACATTTTGCATGACCTGTCAGGTCTGTCATGCTGGTGCTAGCATCACAGATTTTTTGAGAGCTTCTTGATGCTAATTACGCATGACAAATGCCCTCTCCGCGTGCCAAGAGCTGACTCCTCTTGCTGCTCATGCAACACAGATATTTTTAGAATCCGCAGACAGCATTACAAGTTTCACTCTTCCAGACCCAGACACTTTTGCATTTGATACACACCGAGGGGTTTTACCCGAAGGGGTACTCGCTGGAGAAGGCGCTGGATGTCGGAATGGCTTAGAAAAGGAAAACTTAACCGCCTGCATGCTAA
The DNA here is from genome assembly GCA_905178155.1 of Amoebophrya sp. A120. Classification (NCBI taxonomy): domain Eukaryota; class Dinophyceae; order Syndiniales; family Amoebophryaceae; genus Amoebophrya; species Amoebophrya sp. A120. The sequence goes on along the minus strand of CAJINV010000012.1, from coordinate 2,574,309 downwards.
CAGAAAGCTTGTTGTATACGGAAAAAACACTGTGTGGTCCCGATGTAATTGTGTGTTGCAGTACAGCAGACCCATCGGCATCGCTTCTGGTCCTAACTTCGCGTTGGTGTGTTCGGTATTTAGACTCCCGTTCATCTTCCAAGAAACGGTATGCAAGTGGTCCTCGTGTAGTTCCGTGTACGGTTCGAGTTTCTCCGTATGACTTCGGTGTTTCTACTCCACGCCAATCTGGTGTGTTGGCGGCCATTCCACGAGCACGACGGCACATGTCCCTGTGATACTTCTTGTCCAACTTAAAACACAAACATCGGAGAGAAAATACGAGCGACAACCATTAGCGGAGTTGTAAGAGAGGTTTTTCTAGGCGTCTTCTTCCATGAGCGAGCAAGAGTATCGCAGTTGGCTATAATTTATCGCACGAGTTAATACAATTAGTTGTTTGAAATTGACACGGGCGGAGCTGTAGTACACCAACTCCCGACGCGAACAAAGATGCCCCTGCGTATCACACGAAAAAGCCGAGTCGGGAATGTGCAGCAAAACCTCGGACGACGATGGCAGGAAGATCATGACGATGAAAAAAAAGAAAATTGTGCATGATCCATATGAACGTGGAAAAATAGAAATGTGTTTCTTGCATATTAGGAACGAAGAAGTAGTCATCGACGAATAGTACCCGCTGTGACTCCTTATCGAATGCAAAAATGTCTGGGTCTGGAAGAATTCATGTTTGTCATGCTTGTCTAGCGAGACTCTTAAATCTGTCATGCACGTTACCCAAGAGCTCCGTTTTTCTGTGATGCAGAAGCGCAGTTTGTCATGCAGAATAGGCAACACCTAGGAGCTCAGAAGCTTGTCATGTTGAGCCAGCATTTGTAGCCTCATCATGAAACGCCACCCAGCATCACAAGTCTCCAGACCCAGACATTTTTACATTTGATACACCTAGTACTCCTGCATTTTGCTTCCATACACACCGAGGGGTTTTACCCGAAGGGGTACTCGTATGGAAGTGTCAGAATCGAAATTGACAAAATCGAAAAATTTGTGATGCATAAAATCGATACCAGTTGGAGCCTCAGTTTCCAAGTGGCGCATCACAAATTTCGGGAGCACCGAAATCCAGTCTGTCATGCTGTTTAGACAAAGAAGACTGCCCCTGTCATGCTATTCTGGCAGCACATTGCATACCCCTAAACAGGCTTGCCATCGGTCTCATTTGCATGCTCCCCAAGACAGGCCTTCAGTGCCCTACATTTTATGCATCACAAGTTTTTCGATTTTGTCGATTTCGATCCTGACACATCCATAACTCACTGGAGAAGGCGCTGGTAAAGAATTTTGCGAACCACATGGCAGCAGTAGGATTGATCAGTACGATGAGATTCGTGTGCATGGGAGAAAGACAGGACTTAAGCATAAGGAAGTTCTTGTATAAGTCTTGGAAAAAATAAATCAACACCAGGGCTCTCCCGCGGGTTGGGACTACGTGACCGCCTATTTTCCGTACAGCGATGATCCACGGACAATGTCGCAGAAAAACCACGTCAACAGCTGTCTCATCCGGTTCTCGGTATATCATGACTGTGACGGTTTTGGATTTTTACTTGTCATATGTGATCGCGTTTCTCTCTCTTTGCAGGTGGTTGTGGTTGTTACGCGTGAAGAGGCAATCAAGAACAAAAACAGCAATTCTGCCGCTGCGCCCGTGAACTAGGAGAGGAGGATCCGAGGTGTCGCTACCAGTATTTCCGCGCGGAGTGCAACTGTTTTGGAGGTAATATCAGTGTGGTTTTTAAAAACCCGCATAAAGTGTTTCTCTTGCAAAAACTAGAAAGGGTAAGTCGTTTATTGCGTTTCTGATGCTTGAGAGCCGTTGCAAAAAATAGTTGGTAGGCATGATCCGACAACAAATATTTACAGCCGATCTGGATCTCTTCATGCGGAAAAGGAAGGAGGGTAACTGCAACGTGGATATCCTGCCGGATCGCAGTACTAAGAATCAGAAGGGGCACTAGATGGTCGGATTATCGTTTTGGAAAAAGAAGAAGTTCTTGGTGCGGTGGCAGGAGCACATTTTTTCGGCATGATCATCATCAAAAGAAAGACACGATCGACGTACCTAGAAAGACAGTAGCGCTAGATTTGTATTTCTGGCTCAGACACACGACAAATACTACCGTCGATTGTCGCAGTCGCTTATGCAGCTGCGACAGCGTTGTGGCGCAATGCCTCGCCTAGGACGTCGACGTGCAGGAGTAGAGGTACTTCTAGAGCACAGATGGAATCGTCGCACTAGAAAAAAGTTTGTTCGTGCATCGGTCCATTTTTAGAATTAGCAAGCTACATTTTAGCACCAGCATGCGACGTATATTGCTTTGTATGTGAAGAAATTTCAATTTGGTGAAGATGACGTCTGGTGGTCAACTGCAACAGCGTCTTCTACGTGTTCACTTCGTGTTCGAATATAGAAACAGCTGGTTTTTTGAGAGCGGATCATCTTCGTCTCGTCGGGGTTAACTATGTGTCGCGTTTGCTCTTTAGATCCTCGGAGAATTGAGCCAAGAAAAACGTAGAATTTCGTCCACAACCACAACATCAATAGCACAAGTATAACCCGACCACAATATATTTTCCGCGACTATAATCATTCTTTTTCTTTCACTTCCCCCCAACACGAAAAGAACAAACCCTCAACCTCATTTCTCCGCATCATGATGAGCATGGTTTTTTTTACGCACTCGGAACATTTACTTTACACACCAAGAACACTAACACAAACAAAACCGTCCGTTCTCTCGTCAACATATTATCGTCGAAGTACGTCAGAGATAGCGCTGTATACTTCAAGAAAAACGCACTGGTCTAGCAAGCTCCTGTCCATCCCGATTCATAAAAATTGCTTTCGCTTGAATTTTCGAAAATCTGACTGAAAAATCACAGCTGAGAGATTTTTTCTTGAAGGGGGTTGTGTTTACACGACAAACTACACGAGCAACGAACAAACCGAAGTTCAATTGTCTTCGTCGGACAAAACTTAAAGACAAAGTCCTTTGCTTCATCTTTTTTTGAAGCAAAAAACACCAACCCAAAAAATGGCCCAGTCTGTCATGAGCCCGATGGTATTCTACTTGTGGTTCTTGGTTATTAACATGGTGAGACATTTTGTCATGCATAATCAGCATAATTGGTAGAGATCGTGCAACATTTTCACTTTGTCATGCATAATCAGCGCGTCCATTTTAGACTGTGATGCAAACACCCCTACACACATCAAAACGAAGGTCAAGAACTCGCCAATGGCGACGGCGGAGAGCTTTAACAGCATGATGCCGACTATGCACTGCAAAAGCAACGTTGTACTTCTACTTGTCGTAGTAATTGCAAAAATGCATGACAAACCTAGTTTCTTAGGTCATTCAGCATGACAAATTATCCCATTTGCCATGCTGAGAAAATTTGTAATGCAAAAACTACGACAAGCACGAATAAACTTTTGCACTGCATACTGACGGGTTTGAAGGGAAAGCTTGCTTCGTTGGAAGACTTCATTTCCATGCAAAACGAGGAGCTCGCCGCCCAGCGACAGGAAATCGAGTCTCTGCGTACTTACTAGATTAGAGTTTGATGTTTTTTTCGGTTTATGGTACTTTCGCATGACAAAGCTGTCTGGCTATCTATTGTCTTGTTTTTGCATGACAAATCAATCTATGACTTTTGTCCTAAAAAATGATCTCCAGGTAACGACAAGCAGAACATCGAACAGCACTACCAGGCCCAATTGCAGGAGTTATCACAAGTGAACAGGTTGATTCGATGCTTTACTCATGCAAGGCTCATCTTGCGCATGACAGATTGTAGATGTACTCACTGTCATGCGTAGCAAGATGAAAGTAGCTGCATGGTAGTAGAAGTACTTTGAATCGTTTTTAATGCTGCATAGCATCTGAAGAAGACAATGGTTGCCGATGTCCAGCGGATGCAGGATGAGGTCAAGCGCCACTTCGCCCAGCAGCGCGCGGTATCAATTGTTCTTTGTCATGCAGAACGACGCATATAGAAATATCGTTTCTCATGCTGGAAGTTGCATCACAATTAAATTGAAATTTGTTGAATTATCGAAAAAATCACCAATTTCCAGGACAACGCCCGACTGCAGCAGCAGATTACCACTCTGAAGGGCGAGAAGACGTCCCTTATGAAAAAAAGAAATTGTTTACAAACGCTAATTTCCCATGCTGAAGTTTATTTTCGCACAGAAATTTATTGCACGCATGCCACAACTTGCGACGGGCTACGGCTACCAGAGCACACAGATAAAGCAACCATTTAATTATGCTGAAAGAAGCGAGAAGATGGTGATGGTCTTCATTATCGTGCGAAATAAATGTGCAAAGGAAGTGATCGTTTCCACAAGTTTCGCGTCATACTGGTGCAGCAACAAATCCTGGGCTTGCAGCGCCGCATCCAAGAAATCGAGGAGCAGATCGGTTGTGATTAAACGGTATCAGTTTCCGGATTTATTTTGTCATGCGGTTCAACAAGGTTCTGATTCATGTCGTTGCTTAAGTAGGTAGCCCAACATCGTTGTCATGCAAGGACAGCATTACAGATACAGACGTATGCTGTGTCTTGTTCTAGTTGCGCCGCCCCTCTTCAAGTGAAAGTGCTTGCCAAGTGGAGAAATGATCGCAAAACACGCCTCAGGTTTTCTGATCGGAGAAGAAAAAAGTTTCGGGAAAAAAGAAAGGATCAGACATCATCCAAGTTTCAAGAATAATCACACAGAATAAATAGTAGAGACGAGCAGTTCGGCTGTCTCTAACTATGAAAAACCGATTTAATGTTTTCACACCTAGATTTTGCGGACCATCACACAGGAAATGATATTGATGTGTGTATGAATAAGCTTGTAGGCCGATGTTGACAGCTATTCTACCGCATTCGAAGTCTCGAAGTAAAAATGCTTTGTATGGACTGGAAGAAAGACAATTTTATGTTTCAAGATTTGTTGTCAAAAGTTTCGTATTGTTGTTTTACTATCAGACACTTTATTTAACAGATCGTTTTATTTACTACTAATTGTCACAGTTATTTTATCAGTTATCAGACCTCCTATTTATTACAGCAGATCAATTGCACAGCAGAGTATCAGACTTGTTTCGCAGATCAGACTAGTAATCCAGTCGGAGTGGATCATTATTTTCCACGACTGAGTTACGAAAACACCAGTTTCAGAAGTAGCAACCTCATAATTGTGGCTGAAGATGTTGACAATAAATGCAAGTTCAAGTTGATCTTCACTCTCGTGGTGTTTCACCAAAACGAACAAACTGTATCGAAAAAAATTACATATGATCAGGGCGCAGGAACGCAATACAATGGGTTACTAGATACCTCTTTCCCATAGCTGCAGGTAGAAATAAAACAGGACTAGTTGCAAACCGTGACTTCTTTTTACCACGCTAGGAGCCGAGCTTAAGCGGCGAAATACAAATATGATTGACTGTAGCTCCCATGCCTACCAGCATGCAGCTGCGATAGCGAACTGTTATTTTCGCCTCAAAAAGAAAATCCCGAACCCGAAGCTGCATTTTTCCTGCACAAATGAAGAAACGCAGTCTCATCTTACTTGCACAGAATCATACAGAGAAAGAATACAACTAGCCGACCAAAGAACGCTCTGTAAAAAGTCACGACACTATCGCCACGAGGTTTGCTAACAGGCATTATTCAGGGCTTCTAGTTATACTAAGCATGATATTATCGTCAGCTCTACTCTGATAATGAATTTGCAAAAAGCACTCTACTTCTAAAATATTCTGTAGTTTTGTAAATATTTAGGAATACAGTACAAAATTTTTATACCGCTATTGTAAATGAACCTAAAGTTGTGATCTCTCTCGCGATGAAGCTGCATCTACTAAAGGTCTATCAAAAGTAAAAATGTCTGCGTCTGGGAACTTGTGATGCTGGGTGGCGTCTCATGATGAGGCTACAAATGCTCGCTCAGCATGACACGTTTCTGAGCTCCTAGGTGTTGCCTATTCTGCATGACAAACTGCGCGTCTGCATCACAGAAAAGCGGAGCTCTTCTGCAATGTGCATGACAGATTTAAGAGTCATGCCAGACAAGCATGTCAAACATGAATTCTTGCAGACCCAGACATTTTTACATTTGATAAGGTCGCGGCTACAACCAAAGCAGATCGAGCGCCCCGGCTTTTGAGCCAAAAATATTAACTGCCGGACGACCTCTACATGCTCCCCAGTCCGCACCTAAAAGATAATAAAGTTTGACTCGATTTGCATTTGGTGCCTCAGTAGAGAACTACGAAGACCCGATCTTTATTTTGCTGTTGATTCGCGGGAAGGTTAGAACTTCTTTCTCAAACCGCTCGAAAATTCTCTACCTGTACACGACTTCAAGCGAAAAAAGATAAAATGTGGTGATGCACTCGTTTACTAGTGCAGGAAAGTAGGAGCGCTCGCGTTCTGCTGCTGCTCTAATATGGGTGCCTTCGATGTGCTTTCTTTTGTTCCGATTTCGCGTCATTTTCAATAATTGATTTTATGTTTTTGGGATCCGCGACGTAGGAGCATTCTCGAAATTATCGAAAAGTATAATGTCCCTTCAATATCGTCGTGGCAGTTCGAATCTTGGACTTGCTTATTAAGAAAATCATGATCATCTTTTCCCGGTTCGTAATCGTGAGAGTCTTCGAAATCGTGGAGAGTGGAGCGACCGCTAATATGTGGGTAGTACTACAACATGCTGAGCGATGCTATTGGAAAATCGTGTTTCATCTTGCATTAAGCAGCTAGCACCAGCAACAGTGAGGTGCCATTTTTACTTCGTCCTCGGTCGGACCAGAGTTATATCGTCGAAGCCGTTTCGTAATATCGTCTCGTCGTTTCGAAAGCAAATAGTTCGCATACCGGCAGCGTCGTGGTGCGAGTGCCATTAGAAAGAACCTGATAATTGAAGCGTGATGTTTCTGGTTGCGACCAGAAGACGAGGTGGTAATCTAATTAGCCCTATCTACATCTTGTATGATTTTTCAGTAGGTACAGTTACAATGCTAGCATCATCTCCTCCGATGCTGATTAATGCAGCAGCGGCTGGAGTTCACGTTCAACTTCAACCAGCTCAAGTGCAAATGAATAAAATGAGTTGCGCAGCAGGAAGATGATGTGCATGCCGCGCATCTTTGACACCAGGATGAATGCGCGGCCGAGGGCGCAACAAGGGGAATCTGAGCGAAGTGAAGACGAAGAGGAGCAGCGAGAAGATCTCACTGCTGCTATTGCGCCCCGGGCGTCTTCCGAGAAAATCTCGCGTCTTCCTGTCGCTCTCCCTTTAGTCCTTCTCTCCAAGCAGAAGGAGAAAGCGACGAAGACTTCTGCCTGGTGCTGCAACATCCACCAACGGCGATGTGGTCCTTGCAACGGCGGAACAAGATCAATTTTCAAGCGAAGCTACGAAAAATGCTCCGACATGATCGTGGTATCCAGTTCTTGTTCATCCCTCTGCGTGCGTGGTCTTCTTGCGCGGCCGTTGTTCACTCTTTCTAGCCGCTGGTGGTGGTGGTCGAAAGGAAAGGCTGGAGGAAACAAGCCAGAACTTGTTCTCCTAACGAAGAAGTTTGTCAGCGGCAAGGACAACCAGGAGCGACAAGCGGGAAATAACCCCCAAGTAGAGCCGCAAAGAATACATGCCCGCACCCGCTCCGAGGACGACGCCCGAACCCAGGAAGTTGCAGGGTCGCCGAGGGTGTTGATGTGCGGAGCAAGCGCAAGCGAAGATGGCCATGAGCACGACTCGCAGGGTCATAGTGGACACGACCATAATAATCATGATCTCCCAACAAGAGCCGAGATGATGACAACTGGACTGACGGGGGCCACGACGAAGAAAACCAAAACCTTTTGGCGCAAGAAGAAGAAGAAGAACGGAAAGAAGCGGGGCATAGAGATGAAAGATCTAGATCGCGCTGCATCACCATCGCAGCTTCCGGAGGTGGAGCCAGTGTCCTCGTCTGCTGTTCAGGACCAAAAGGAGAACTACGTGGTGGAGGTGAACGACCTCAAGGAAGAACAAAAGAAGCTCCCTGCTGGAACCGGAACGGGTAAGAAGAACACAACTGCAGATCTTATTTTGGGCGACGAGGGAATAAAATCAACCCAGGAGGTCATGCTCATGGATCGGCTCGCGGTTGATGTGTCTGACCACACAGCACCAGCAGCTTCGCCGTCCTCACAAGACGAACCCGGAACAACTGCTTGTTCTGGATCTAGTACATATTTTTCATCTGCTGAAACAACTACTACCCCATCCTCCAGAACAACAACGCCGGCGGCACTGCAGGTCGTGGCATCACCACTTCTTGATGTTGGCGACAGCTGCTCAATCCACAGCCAAAGTTTTTGTACAAGTAAGAGTAACAGAAGACGGAAGAACAAAAAAGCCGGGACGAATGGTAAAACAACTACAGGAAATAATAAAACTTGCGCGCATCTTCGCGTGAAGAGGAGCTCCTGCAGCGGCTTGACGGTGATGATGAAAAACATCAACTTTTACAAGGAGAAAATTGAAAAAACCGTGAAAAACACGGTGAAGATGCCAATGCGGTTCTGGCTTCTCCAGAAATTTGTCTGCACCCCCACCATTTGCCCAACATTGGTTGCGCTTGCGACCCCCCCTAGCCCCGGACAGGAAGGTCCGGCCCGGACTCCGGGGTTGCCCTTTTTGATCTCCTTCAGAGGCCCAGAGAAAGGTGGTGAAGAATGAGAAACGCAAGAGAGTTAGGCCTTCAATACTCTTGAGCAGCCATCCCCGCAATGACGCACTCCCCCGTGTAAGCCATGTCGCGCATGAAGTGTCCTGATTTAACGGGCGAAGTCGCAAGAACTCCGCCACGTTTCGGGCAGCAGTCTTGTTCCCAGTAGCAGGAATAAAGGCGGCCTCGCGCCGCCGCAAAAGTGAATTCTTGAATTTCGTTGAAAAAAGAGGTAAACGTGGACACTCAGGTGCAAAGTACCAAGAAGGAGAATATCAAAGTGAAAAAAGCCCCCACCCCTTATCGGAAACGGAACATGCGCGAATGTGTGATGCTGTATTTGAGTACACAAGTCGACTTGTATTGCTAGAAGTCCAAGAGACGACGCCGCGGCCTATATTGCAGGTAATCTGTCATGCTGTTTCCCACTTCCAGTTGCCTCCTGTCATCCTGGAGCTGCAAGGCTCTTCCCAGCTAGGCAGCCCTACAGTCCGCATCTTTTGCCTTCTAGCATCGCAAAGCTGATTTGTGGCCACAAATCTGCATCACAGATTTCCGCTTTGATATTTTGGGGAGGGGGCATTTTTCATGGTCATAGAAAAGAAGAAGTCCTTACGTGGTAGCGGTAACGCGAGGAGCAAGAAATCGAAGCGCGGGAAAAAATATAAAATGCAAAAATGTCTGGGTCTGGAAGATTCTGAGACTTGTCATGCACGTTTTGCATGGGCCATGATGTCTGTGATGCATGCCCTAGCATCACAGACATTTTCAGGGCTCTGCGATGGCTAAGTATTCCGCATGGCAAATGCCCTCACCGCGTAGCTAAAATTTTTGCATTCCCTTTGCTGCTTATGCAGATTTTTTTGGAATCCAAATGCAGCATCACAAGTTCGGACTCTTCCAGACCCAGACATTTTTACATCTGATAAAAAAAGCAGAGCGAGAGCTGACGACGAGGACGACGACGACGTGGACGGGGAGTACCACGTGTACCAGTATCATGATTATGACAACTATCGCAAGAAAAAAGTGTTACAGTTACACATTGTGTTGCAAGACCGGCAACACAGACAACCTTTCTCATGCAGGAAATGCTTAGGAGCCGCGTTTCCTTCCTGTTTTCCCTTATGATCTTCGCATTACAAGTTTTCTCTGTCACGACACAGAGAAAATTTGTGATGCAGAAACTCCAACAAATGTGTAACTGTAACACTTTTTTCTCACGATAACAACGACGGCGAGTGGGACTGGGAGCACCAGCTATGGAAGCGTCATGTTTGAAATCGCCAAAGTTGAAATAATCTGTGATGCATAAAATGCATAGCGCGAAATACGTGTGTTGCAGAGCAGGCAAGGGAGGCCGATTGTAAGCCTGTTTGGGGTTAGAGCTCGAGCTGCTAAAGTAGCATGAGAAAATCAGTCATCTTTGCCTAAACAGCATGACTAACTCCTGGATTTAGGCATCACCAAAATTTGTCATGCGCCGGTTGAAAACTGGGTTCCAACTGGCATCCATTTTATGCATCACAAACTATTTCAACTTTGACGATTTCAATCCTGACAGTTCCATACCACCGCCGGCACAAGCACTCTTTTCTGGAGCTCGAGGACGTATCCAAAGTTGTAACTTTCCCTCGATGTTGTACAAACGTAACGCGTGAACGTGATCTTCCATGTTCACAAACCTTTCCTTGAAACGTCTTCAGCATGACAAGTTGCTTCTTCTAGGTTGGGGAAATTTCTGATGCGATGTGTACATGTACGGGAAATTATTTGTATTGCATCCGACGAACACAGAGGCGACGAACTCCCGGGGACTGCCCCCGGGAGCTCTGGTACAAGTACGACAAGCAGCATATTATCCTGTGCAAAAGTATCGCGCTCGTAGGAATTGCAGTCATGCAAATCTTTTAATCTTGTTCTTCAGGTACATCAGCATTATTTTATGCTGAGGAAATTTGTAAATGCATCTATTTTTATACGAGTGCGATACTTTTGCAATTCATACAGCACGCCTGCGGGCAACATCGACGAGGCAAGGACATCAACTGGGGCTGGATCATCGACGAGGAGCACAAGTAGAGATGTCTTGTCGGCCGCCGGCGAAGGTGTCCAGATGGGTCCTCGTGGAACCACTATCAAATGCAAAAATTTCTGGGTCTTGAAGAATGCATGTTTGTCATGCTTTTCTGGCATGACTCTTAAATCTGTCATGCACGTTACCCAAGAGCCCCACTTTTCTGTCATGCAGAAACGCAGTCTGTCATGCAGAGTAGGCAACACCTAGATGAAGCTCAGAAACTTGTCATGCTGCGCCAGCACTGGTGGCCTCCCCATGATACGCCACGCAGCATCACAAGTTTCCAGACCCAGACACTTTCGCAATGCATAACCACATCAGCAGAACAACAAAAACCGTTCACCGCGTCCTTCCGGGGCACCTGGGCAGCGAGGCAGCATATGGATTGCAAAAATGTCTGGGTCTGGGGACTTGTGATGCTAAAATGTGGATGATGGAAACAGTTTCGAATGCCACCTAGCATGACAACTTTCCAGAACACTTTCTCATAGGTAATCCGCATGAGAAACTGCGTGCTTGCATGTACAAAAGAGGCTGGGACTCTTGTTGGTGAAAGCTAGCATTACAAGTTCCAACCTTCCAGATCCAGACATATTTGCATTTGATACAGCAGCGAAGCAGGCAAGAAGGTGGCCCCCGCGTGGGGGGAAATCATGGTGGAGAGCAAGAGCAACCCCCGACAACTACAAAAGCACAAGGTGGGGAGGTGGAGAGGACCAGCAGCGCAAGTTTCTTCAAAAACCTAAACCATCCGCAAGAAGAGGTGGAGCCGCTCATTTCAATTGCGGGAAATAAAACGGCCACGCTTCTCGACTACTTCCGCACGGTACTTGCATCTTCTCGAACCGGGGGTGCTCAACATCTTCTCTACTTCGTGGTCGTGGCCATGATCTTGCTCCTCATCCTCTTTCTGCTCCTGCTGGGCGGTGTGGCAATCCGCAACTTCATCTCGTGGAGAAACAATGCACGGAAGATAAACTTCTACCGGCAAGAACAAGAAGAAGACGAGGAGAAACTGAAACACCAGCACGCTGGCCACACAGGAACTACTACGAAGCGCTCCGTCCTCGATGCGGACGGAAAATCAACACGACCGGCGGAAAGAACACTAGCCAGCATGGGCGCAACGAAGATAACTGGAAACGAGCCGCTTTTCGCTGCGGCTTTCGTTGGCAACGATGGGGATGACCGCGAGGACGGGGATGAAACTGGAGGCGATCTGCACTACGAGGCGACAAAAGGAGCGGGATCGCTAGTATTCTGATTTCAAATCTTGTTTACACGAATTACTCAACACGATCACAGACGAATACATCGATCACAGACGAATACATCAAAAAACCGCTTAATAGTGCTACTTACTTACACTGTCGTCTGCAAAGAACTAATTGGCACAAATAAAGAACAAGAAGATAAAAAAGCGTACAAAATCCTAAAATTGAAAACAAAATTAAGAACGTTGTGTGAAGACATCTCGTCATTCTCATGTTTTGATCCACAATCTGTTGACCGTTATTACAGTTTCACGAATAACTTAAGCACGACTTTTAAATTAACAATTATCATTGTGTATCAACAAGCCACGACGTCGTCGAGACAGAGCTCCATTTTGATTTTGTAAGTAAAATACCGAGGAAGCACCGCCGTAAAAATCACTCAATATGAATAGAAATTAATTCGCATTCCGCCCCTTCACTCAAGAACTGAAAAAACGTAACTGACTCTGCTAAATACAACAGCAACGTGTGTATGATTAAGTACCCCGATAGAAAAAAAATTAATTAAGTATATTTCTACTACTAGCTACACCTACATCAAAAGGTTGAACTTGAACACGCTGTATAGTAGGAGCTCCACTTTGACAAAACTAAAAACCAATACGCGACGAGAGCTAGTATCGTTGTATAACACTCTCACTCTCTCACAACTAAAACGCGGCTCCTAAGAAAACAAAAATTAAGTTTTGATCTTCATTTTCCACTTTTCGCAAGTTAAGCGATGAAGCTTTCATCTGCTTCATGACGTGTCGCCAGCTTCAATATTAAAGCAAACTACGCAACAAACTTCTAGCAGTGGTTGCACGCGTGAGGTACTTGAACACTTCAACAAGCAATCGATAGATAGAAGGCACAGCCTTGCCTACCTCTTCACGCAACTCGTTAAAGAAGAAGTAGAAGAAAGAGATATCTTTGCAGCTAGTACTTGTTACAACCTCCAGAAGTTGTAGGACCAACGATGATAGAACGCAGGTGCTGACCACGAGAGATTCGCTTTCTCGAGTTGTAGCAAGACAGACTAGAAAATCAAAATATGAATAGCAGAAAAATTAATTCGAAGAAAGAAAGAAAAATCGACGGCAGAAAATAACAATAAACTTAGCGAACGATGAAGCTAGCACTTGTACAAAATAAAAGACCGCCAAGATCATCTATCTTCGAGATAGAACAAAGAAAATATGTTTGTTTGACTTTACAGCAGCGAATAGCAAAATTATAATTGCAGCGGAAGAGCTGCCTCTGCAACTGTATCGATGTAATAGTCAAAACGAAAAGCGCGGAACAAAATTGATAAGAAAAATAAGGCAAAATAACGAACCTGCAACTACAAAAATTACTCTGTACACCTACAACGATTTTCCTCACAGAGGGGGGTCGAAGATTGGATGAAAATAGAAAAATCGTCGAACATTCGCTGCTGCGGGTGTGTTGGAGAAAGTGCCGGCGAAACTGTTGTCGTGTGTTTGTGGCTGGTGCTACGTCGTGTCCACAATGTAGAGAGGACGTTGTTCATTCGTCACAGTGGCCTACAACCGGGACGATGACAAATTGCAATGGCCTTGTGCCGAGAACAATTATGTTGTTGAAAAATGGAGTTCATGGCACCAAAAAAATTGAAGAATTACATGATGATCTAACTAAACTTTCACTTTGTCTTTATTTGACTCTCGAAACGGTGTCTGCGCAAAACCAACTCCCTTCCTGGTGACGACTTCTTTTCAGGTACAGGTGTCAGTTCCCACATAATTTTTCTTGCGGCTCTCGGAGCTGCCACCCGCGCCTCGGCCTCGCTCCGTTGAGGGGAAATAAATCTGTGATAATAGTTGTAAACTCAGAGCTGTCTGTGGTCTATGCAAGGACGGTGCTCATCGGTTGTGCTACGGTTGTAAAAATAAATCTCTGCGAACTTCTATTATTAAGCCGGTTCTTTTTATCACCAAAAAAAATCTATCACGCAGTTTTAAAACGCCTGATCCCCATCAAAAATATGTCCTCGTCTTCGGGTTTTCTCGGCGACCTGTCGCCCGAGCAAAATGCGGCACTAACCGCATTTGAGGAGCTTGTCTTGACGGACAGGACGTTGCTGTCTTCTTGCTGCGGGGGACACGGCTCTTCGGAGAAGACGAAGAGTGGCGAAAGAGGAGCAAATAATAAGCCGATTCTGTGGCATATCCACCGCAAACCAAACCTGTATGGAATCTGCTGGGTCTGGCTGAAAAAGGAAAAGGTTGTAATTGACAGCCTCTCCTGCAATCATTCGTTACGTACTTCATCTATTCGGCCATTTGCAAACAAGCCAAGCATGATGCGTTTTGCTCCGATTTCCTATTTCGGTTCGCTGCAACAGGCTGCAAATCCATCGTACTCATCATGAAGAAAGTCGCAAGCTGGACGAAATTTTAATTTAGTATTCGCCGCTTTGTGTTGCGCAAGCACAGCAGACTCAGTGAAGGACCACATGCCGAGTTCTTTAGAATGTTCCATATAACAATGCGATTTGAGCGAAAAGTCCGATTCCCGTGACATCATTTTCCTGAAGTTCCTGCGGGCAGAGGAGTTTCAGGTGGAGAAATCCTTTCAGCGATTCAAGGACACGATGCAGTGGCGTGTGGAAAACGATGTGGACGGTCTAGCGGAAGCGCATCTCCCGGAACAGTTTCTATGCATTGCAAAAGAAAAATCGTACTTACTAGTTCTAGTAAATTTTCTTCGATTTCCTCCGCATGCTCCTGAAAAATGAAATTTGTTTAATCTGCGGATTTACCTCAAAAATAAGATAGAGATTTGCAAATGCAATGCAGGACTGTATATTAGTTTTAGCATGAGCACGATACTAGTTTATTTGCAATGCATAGTTTCTAAACCACGATATTTTCTATGGATTTGACATCACCGGGGCGAGCACCGTGGGAGGCGAAAGTGCCGCTGCTCCCGCTGGCACGACTGGTGGAGCCAGTATTCGTACGCAAGAACACAAATTCATTTTCACCGCACACGACGGCGCACCACAAAAGGAAAAATAAAAATCAAAATGCATCGAGCTGGCTAGGGGCCAAGAACGCTCGCGATGAATAAATGCGACGTTATGAAGGAAAACAAAAAGCACGCAAGTTGCGTGCGGTGAAAAAAACACATTTTTTGTTTTTGTCCTCTATAATGCGGCACGACGAGGCGAAGCCGCGGCCGATTTTGAGCTCACACTTCGGAAACATGGATTTGCAGAAAGTGTTCGGAAACACCGACCTGTTTGTTAAGTACCGGGTGGCCATAATGGAGCGAGCGATCATATGGATGCGTCAGGATTGAAATCGACAAAGTTGAAATAACTTGTAATGCATAAAATGGATGAAACTTGTAACCCAGTTTCTAAGTGGCGCATGACAAATTTGGGTAGAGCCGAAATCCAGTTTATATATCATGCTGCTTGGGTAAAGAAGACGCCTGCTGTCGTGCAACTTAGGGAGCAGCTCAGTTTCTATACCTCAACAGGCTTGCTTGCCTCGATTCTATGCCTCTGCCTCACTTGCCTACTCTGCAAGACAGGCACTTTGTGGGGTGCATTTTATATATGCATGACAAACTATTTCAACTCTGGCCACGATTTCAATCCTGACTCTCCCATAGGTCAAGCGGCTGTTGCCGTTCCAGCGGGGCAAGGCGGAAACGTTGTTTCAAATTCACGACTACAAGGACTGTCCTGTTATATCCTGTGCAAAAGTTTTTGTACCATCGTACTCCTAGTCGTTGTACAACTGATGGCAAATATTATGCTGGGTCGTGACTTCTACGCTAGCCAGCTTATCACGCATGTTGACCGAAGTTGTGATGCGATTTCTACTACAACTAGTACGGTACTTTTGCAATGCATCCGTTATTTTCAAAGACAGATCCGTGGACCAGGGTGTGAAGGCGATTTCGAAAATCCTGGGGGACCACTACCCGGAGTTCAAAGGGAAGACGTGCTTCGTTAACTTCCCCGACATTGTGGCCCTAGCCTGGAAGGCGGCGGCGTTGCTGCTCGTCCCCGAGAAAACTGCAAAGAAGCTGGCGTTTTTGGGCAAGGGAGACTTGCTCCCGCTGCTGGACGACGTGCCGGCGCATGTACTCTCCAGTAAACTCGGCGGGCTGGTGGAAATGAAGAACGTGGGAGTTTCACCCGATGGGGCGGAAGGTACTTGTTCATGAATATTGGAGATAAAGAAGATACAACCTCCTATTTTTGCCATTTTTATTTTTCCGTCGCTTTCAGTTTCATCGGATGCCATGTGTTGATGCTGACTCCCGATGAAAACTTGATAACGCTTCATGTCACGAGTTGGATATAACGCATGCGACAGCTAGGCACTGACCGCATTTGCATCACAAAGAGAAATGCTCGCTATTCTTCATCACCTTTGAGCGAAATTTGAGGGATTCTGAATAAACAACTCTTGATGTTACGACAGCAACCCCTTCGACCTTGTTCGATCTGTCCAAGACTCCACGTCCCGTCTCCGGCACCATCGAGCTGAGCGCGCGGAGCGGCAGACTGACCATCCCACTACGGCGGGGGCAAACCTTGTATCTCCGACTGCGGGCCGCTTTCGACAAGGATTCCGTCCGCATTTCCGGGTTTTCCTGGTCGAGGTGCGACCGAGCCGGTGAAATAACGCAGGAAGATGCCGTTTATGACCTGCACAGGCGTTGCAATATCTTCTCAAGCGTCACACTACAAATGAAAATTTGTAGTGATGCAAAAAGTGCATTATCTAGTTCTAGCGTAGCTCACTGTTAGTTACTGCCACAGGATTGCGCATGACAAGTTTCGGAGCTCCAAACCGCATGAGATGACTTTGCATTTTTGCAGAGAGCGGAGCCCTCATGATCTGTGGGTTTCTGATGCTGCTCGTGCAAAACAAAATCCGGACGTTATATATTGTAACGCTTGAGCTCCTTGTAACACCTGTCGAGGTCATACCGCCCCGCAGAGTTTTTTCGAAACCGCTATGAATTGCAAAAGTATCGTACTCGTAGTAATTGCAAACATGCATTACAAATTTTGAACTTAAGCTAAATCCGCATTACAACTTTTTTTTCTCATGCTGAGGAAATTTGTCATGCATTTATACGAGTACGATACTTTTGCAGTTCATAACCGCGCTGCAACATCAAGATGCCGGGTCGCTCTCCGAGCTTTCTCTCGTCGATATCACAAGAAAAACTGTTAATAAACGTTAACAGTTTTCATAGATTGCAGTCATGCATCACAAATGTAGCCCAATATGCCTGCTATGCATGACAAATTTTGGCGCGTTTAATTAGTGATGCATTGCTGTATCACAAATTCCGTCAACGTTAACACTTCTTCCTGTGATAGTCGACCCAGTCACCTTGCTCGACGGGCGAAAAATATTTTTGACCGGAGAAAACTATCCCAGGTGCAAAAGACAAGTATCGTCCGATTACAGCAGCTTGTACAAATCGCAGTCATGCGACATCATGAAAGTCTGAAAGGTAAGTACGTTTCTTGACCTGAATCTGCCGCACGAGTCAACATTCTGAAGAACTTTGTCACGCGAGAATTTGAATTTGTACTACTGCTAGTAGAGAAGTACGATTCTTTTGCCCGTCTGCATAACTAGCTCGACGGTTCGCCGAGAAGGAGCGACAGTGTCAGCCTCTTTTTTTCTGACCTGAGTACGTTCGGGTTGAGCAGGAAAGTCATCGTTTACGCGTACCAGCTTTTTGACGACTTGAATTTCTCCTCCTGACGCCGGCGGTTCTGCTAGACGGAGCGGTACTAGCTGTTGCCCTTTTGGACGACATCTTCAAGTCTGTTTGCGACCGTGGAAGAACAAGAGCAAGAACAACCTCCGCAGCAGGACGGAAAAGTTTAATATGTGCGACAACTACTACCACGACCAGTGTGAGGATCATCTCAACTGACCGGCTCGTCTTGTGTTGCAGCTGGCTGCGGCTCTTGCTCCGTTCTACTGCTGGTTTTAGTCATCTAAACTGCTTTATTTCTTCTTTTACTTCGGCGAAGAAGATGATGAGCTCTTTTCCTTATGTGCTGGAGATGGCCGGGGCGGATGCGGGGAGTAAAGAGATCACGCAGATGAAGATAACACCAGCACCAGGGGATGATTGTGATGTTTTAGGGGACGTCGACGAAATCAAAGAGCTTGCTCCGGCGCATCCAACTCTGGACCTCGTCGTGATGTGCAGTAGAGCTAGGTTCCAAGCGCAGCCGCTCCATAGCGACGGAGACCATCAAAGGAGGTTACAGCCGATCTCTCACTTTTCTCGAGTTGTATTTTTAACCACGAGCTTTTTCGGCACGCCGGCCGGATTGGGATTTCCATTACTGTTGCGTTGGAGGTAGAAAAGAAATCTTTCATCGTGGATACGACTGTCGATTATGTTCTTTTTGTCTGATGGATTACGATTATCATCTGGAGCAGTGTTGAACTTCTCGTGCTGTCAAACTCAAATTAACGATGGGTTTCCTCTGCGGAAAGTCAAAGAAGTTCTTTCTGGACTTCTCCGATTTTACTCACCTACTTTCTCAAATAGTAGAATTGCCCTTCAGAAGATTATCCGACTTCTTCGAAAAACAAGAAAGGACGATGGCCTCAAACTCAATACCACGCGGCTTGATGAAGTAGATCTGCACGACGACCGAACAAGCCCCGCTTTTCTCATTTGAGCAGCTTGCCCAGAGTATTGCACTAGAGAAGTTCTTGCGTGTTCTCGATGTAGACTCAAATATAGTTAGAAGAAGACGAAAAAAAACCTTACTTCCATTCGGTCACACTTTTCAGATCTCAGTCACCAACTGCCTCCTGCTGGTACAGAGAAAGTCATGTGCCGATGTAGAAGAAGTCCCTTGCCTTATTGCCTGTCCTTGTGTTTGTGGACTTCTTGAATTTGGGCAAATAAAAGTGCGATATCACTCTTCGGTCCGTTCTAACGTGCAAACGAAAAGGACTACTTAAGGAGCCTTGATTACGTCGGTACTTGCTAGAATGTCGAGAGAAAATGACTCTTTGATATAGAGTCTAAAAATAAAGGTAAGTAAAACTCAAATCAACAATCAGTGTCGGTTGTCATTCGTCCAAAAAAAAACTAGAGTCATTTGTCAACATTTTCGTGCGACCAGAGCTTGAGCTCAATTTTCGTCTTCGTCTCATCGTTCTACTACGCACATTGTCTGGTAATATGGTAATATCGTCCACTGAAGCTGATGGCACATGTGAAATAGAATCGTCCGATACGTTTTGCAATGTCTGCTCCAGGTTACAAGTCCCTGCTCAAGATCGATATCACCAGTTGTACCCCCTACTTACTTATTTTAATCAAGAAGGTCGTTCTTCTTCTTCTATTTTCTATCACGTATTGAATAACTCCTTGTAACAATCTGTCAAAGCACCATGCCGCAAAATGCAACAAGAACTCCTGTGCGATTAGAACTACTCCAACTTCATGGCTGTTCGACCACATAAAAAGTGAAAGAACAAAACAAAACTAGTCCCAACCCGTCTATACTTTCCGCCTCTAGTACTTCTTTATCCTCTTTGCCAGCTTTGGACTTTTACTTTTTCACAAAAACATCAGGACTTCTTCATCAATAGTCTTTTGTCGCAAACCACAATATTATGGCGGACCAGGACGGGAACCCGTTGCAGGGGGACGACCTGACGACCAGCAAGAAGCGAGGCTCCACTATGAAAAAGAAAAATCCCCCCTCCCCATATCAAAAGGAAGTTTCATCTCATGCTGGATTTGCGTACACAAATCAGGTCTGTCTCGCAGTAGGGGACTGCAGGCCCATACCAAGCCTAACCCTAAGTAGAAGGGTTTTGACGTAGGCTCGTAGCATGGCAAATATGTTGTACTCTGTAGGCCCCGTAGCATCACAAACCGCCCGCACAATGTGGCGGAGTCTCCGGAGCCGGCGGATTGGCCTTCTTGCAATACAGAGACGACTTGTGGCCACAAATCAGCATCACAAATTTTGAGAAGTGTGAGTGCCCCTTTTTGGTATGGGGAGGGGGGATTTTTCCTCACGATATCCACCCAAAGCGTGAAGACCATCCCGAAGCAGGGGCACGATTTTGACGGCGAGTCCCCGGTGCATTTTTCTTCGAAGGTCTACCAGCTATGCATTGCAAATATGTCTGGGAGGGCTGGAAGGAAGGATGCAACTTGTGATGCTGGATTTGGACTCTAGATAAATCTGTATTGCATAAACAGCAAAAGAGGTCCAGTTTTTGCCACGGCGAATGGGCATTTCTCACGCGGTATAGGCATCAGGAAGCCCCCACAGAATCTGTGATGCTAGGGCATGCATCACAGACATCAGGGGTCATGCAAAATGTGCATGACAGTCCAGACCCAGACATATGTGCACTTGATACCAGCCGCCCACGCCCAACTTGACCCCCCGGTCGGACATCGCGGCGGAGCCACCCCCGCACGAACTATGAGAGTGCACAACTCCCCCTGCTTCCCCTCATTTGTATTGCATGAAGAGCAATACAAGCGTCAACAAGAGTACACGTTTTGCATGACAGATTTGGACAGGAGTGTAGTTCTATTTGGACTGCCAGAACTTGCCATGCAGATAGAGCCAAGAGGCAAGACGTAAGCTAGGTACTTTGCATGACAAATCAGGGGGAGCGGAGTTGTGCACTCTCATACGAACCATGGAAACTGGAGAAACAGTTGCTGGTCATCTACGGAGCCACTAGCCGGACGGGGCAGTGGATGGTCCGAAACGCGCTGCAGTCCGGGATTTTTAGGGTAATAAGACACCTGGCGTTGCAAAAATGAATGTGAAGTAGAACAATCTTCATGTAGAAGGGCTGTGGGTGACACCCACAGCTAAGGGCAATCTTCAATAGTGCGCAGGAACTGTAAAACGAACGGTCCCGCTGTCATCGCTCTCAGCCCAAACTACATTATCTCCGTTAAAGTCAACATTAATGAGTTTGTTTTTTTTTTTTCATGATTCTCGTTCTTGTCACGATCTCCTTCTCCATGAAACAAGAAGATCATGCAGCAAAGAAACAAGCCGTAAAAATTCATCACCTGAATAGGTCCGCGCCTTTTGCCGCAGCAAGGACAAGCTACAACAGCAGCAGGAGGAGCTGGACAAGAAGCCGCCGGGCTACGAGCCGCCCAAGGTGAAGACCCGTGCGCAGTTGCCCGGGCTCGACGACATCTTATGAACTGCAAAAGTATCGTACTCGTACAAATGCATTACAAATTTCCTCAGCATGAGAAATAAAATTTGTAATGCAGATTTACCTTGACAAAAAGATTCGTAATGCATGATTGCAATTATACGAGTACGATACTTTTGTACAGGATACATCTTGTTCGGAGCGCATTTAGAGGAGGAGCGCCCGCAGAATTGCAGTATGGGACTCTCAAATCGGTTACCTTCTCAACTGTTACATGAATTTGTCATGCAAAAGTACCTTAAGCCGGCAGATGATCAACCTGCTTCGCATGACAAATTTGGGAAGGGCTAAACAGGACGTAAATCTGTGCCAAATCTGTGATGCGAAAGCAGCATCTTGCCTCAGCCTCTTCGGTTGTTCTTGCTGTTCTTGCATTACAAGTTCATGTAATAGTTGAGAACGTGACGCTTGAGAACGCCATATGCAGCCGGTCGGTGGTGGACAAAATCACCCCGGACTGTCTGGCTATGCATTGCAACAAATGTCGATCTGGGTCTGGATTTGTGATGCGAAATTTGAAGGACAGCAAGGATTTGTGATGCATGAGTGCGATAATTAGCCACGCCAGTTTTTTGTCATGCGAAGCCAGTCTCTCGCATTGGTTGCAAATGAATCTGTATCTGCAACAAGCCTGGTGAAACTAACTTCTCATGCTGATTATATGCCGTAGTACGGGTGGGTACAACAACTCTGTGATGCGAGGGTCAGCAACACAAATCTGACGACCCGGACACAACATTTTTTGCATTGGATGCTGGCCATGCCGGAACTCCTGGAAATCATCGAGGGCGACATTACGGACGTGGAGAAGGTGCAGACGACCATGCGCGACGCCAACTACTGTGCGATCCTGGTGAAGCCCGACGTGATATCACCTGTAAAAATGTCTGGGTCTGGAAGAGTGCAAGTTTGTCATGCTTGTCTGGCATGACTCGAGAATCTGTGTTGCATAGCCACGAAAAGGCCCTCTTACCTGTCATGCAAAAACGCAGTTTGCCATGCGGAATACGTAAGACATGGCAGCCAAAAAATTTGTCATGCATAGCTGCGTATTGCAGTGCGTTTATCATTCACTTTTAGCATTACCGACCCAGACACTTTTGCAGTTCATACGTGACCGGAAAAACCAAAACCTGCACGGAGGCGGAGTACCTGCAATTCATCGCCGCCGTGGCGGACTGCTATGAACTGCAAAAGTTTCGTACTAGTATAAACCAGCCATGCTCCGGCTGCCGCCGGAGCGCAAGGCTGTTGGGCCGGGGCAAGACTGCTTGCCGATCGGACCACAACCCCACGGGCCTATGCAAAACGAAACATACTGGATTCCTGCCCCCGGTTTGCGCCGCGCCAACCCTCAGGACCACTTGCGCGCTTCCCGCGCCTGTAGGCGCTCTGCGCAGGGAGCAGCTGCAAAGAACAACGGGGGCGAACAGAAGCCGCCCGACGGGAGAGGGTAGCGCGAGAGGGTGGCGCGGGAGGGTGGCGCGAGAGGGTGGCGCGAGAGGGTGCGCGAGAGGGTGGCGCGAGAGGGTGGCGCGAGAGGGTGGCGCGAGAGGGTGGCGCGAGAGGGTGGCGCGAGAGGGTGCGCGAGAGGGTGCGCGAGAGGGTGCGCGAGAGGGTGGCGCGAGAGGGTGGCGCGGAAAGGCGCCGAGCCAAACAAGTCCGCGAATGGCCTGCAATGCCAAATATGGGTAGCACCATGCGGATTCGCGCCCGCTTCTTTGTGTTTTTACCCTCTCGCAGACCTCTCGCAGACCCTCTTTTTGACCTCTTTTGGGGGTCCCCGCTAATAGTCCGGCTATACTCGCGGGGAGAGGTCGACAGAGGTGGCCGAGAGGTGGCCAAGAGGGTCCGCGAGAGGTCGCCCCTTATTCGCGCAACCTCTCTCCACCTCTGTCCCCCTCTCGCGCCCCCTCTTTTTGACCTCTCTGCACCCTCTGTGCCACTTAGGCGGCGCCTAAGGGTGGGCGCTTACTGCGGGCCTTATTCGCGCACCCTCTCGCGCACCCTCTCGAACGGGGTCCCGCGCCACCTCTCCACCTCTGTCGACCTCTTTTCTACCTCTGTCGACCTCTTTTTTACCTCTCGGCCACCTCTCTGGGACCCTCTGTCTACCTCTTTTTTCGCATGAATATAATGTATAGTAATAGCATGACATCAAATAATTCCCTCGGCATTAGAAATGGAATTTGTAATGCTGTTTTACCTTAGGAAGAAGATCAAGATTTGTCATGCGTACGAGTACGATCTTTTTGCACTGCATAATTGCTGCCGCAAACCCATGTGCAGCGGGTTGCGGAAATTATACGTGCAATCCCACGCCGACCTCCCGGAACCCGCTGAGGAGGTCCCGGAGAAGGGGGACCCCAAAATCAAGGCGGTCACGGGCCTGAAAAAGGAGGAGGCGGAGGCCTTGTTCAAAACCATGGTCTTTCTCAAGCGGATATGCAATACAAATTTCCCGTACATGTACAAGATGCATCACATTTGGAGTGTAATAAAACTTGTCATGCTACACTAGGAAAGAAGACAAGTGTTGCCATGCAGCGACCGCGTTTGCACGTGTACGGGAACAAATTTACTGTGGATAAAGGGAGTGCAAGGACCTGCCCTGGTTCTGCTCGCGCGCGTTTCCGCTCGTGGAGGGGCCGACGGCGTGGAAGCAGGTGAACAACGTGATCGGGTTTCCGCCCGACAAGAAGCCGCAAAACAAGGGTATGAAATTCTCCGGCATAGCGCAGTGGTCGCTGCTCATCATGCAGAACAGAACCCTGTGGATAAGACAATTTCCCTACATGGGCTACGGGACCGACCATCTGCAGTACTACCAGACGGGGGAAAAGGCGCTCGCGGAAATGGAAGAAGCCCCGCCCGGGGCCACGGACGCCGAAAAGGCAAAATTTGGGCTGGTGTGAGAAACAACAAATTTATTTCGAAGTAAAGGACAGTCGACGTCGTGGTCTTTTCCTTCACACCTCCCATGATGAAGAAGGCCCGGATATAGAGATCAGCCTACTGCAATCAAATCGACGAAGTTCCCCCTTTTACTAACTTCTATCTACCAGTACTAGTGCAGTGTGCTTGCTTTTTTACCTATTGCTATTGTAGTCGTATCTATCAGGAGCTGCGCCAGCAGGGTCGACCTCCTGTTAGACGGAGCCTTCTTCTACACCAGGGGTTCCTATGCAAGGAAGAGCAAAAGGAGCGGGCTGCTACTGATGTGGACGAGGCGGAAGGAGCAGGTCGTGTTTCTAGTGAAAATCACAATTTGCAGCTTCACCTGTCTAGATTATCGCAGCTCGCAGGGACGTCGACAGTGCTGCACAGTCGCATGTTTTTCGCGAATTTCAGTGTACACAGACACACGTCGTTGAAGCCCCCATCAGGCTTAACATTCTTCCCTGCTCTTATTGTTATTTGAAATAAAATCATGTAACATGGTTTCATCGAGCGCCAGCGCCACCGCTAGTCCTATATTTAAGTAAAGTTTTCCGCGCGAGAAGAACGAGAAGCACCTCCATGATCCAGAAAGGGGAAACTACAAGCTCCGCGATTCAACATCTTGATTCGACTACAATCCGCTTTCAGATATAGCATAAAAGCATGTTTTATTTTCCTCCTTCCCCTCTCCGTACAACTAGAACTGCTCAACAAAGCACCACGTTCCTGTGAGAACACCAAGAAGTAGAGTACGTGTAGTAGTAGATCGACGCAGACGCTTTTTTTTGTATCACACTCATTTTTAGTTTTCAAGAAAGCTCTATTTAGTTTATGTTTAACCGCCCTAAGTGTGCGATGTTACAGTAACAGTATTAGACGAAGTACATTTGCAAGGACATTAAAAGGCTTATGGTTGGTAGTTGAAAGAAACGGAAATGCGACCACTGCTCTTTCCGTCATTGCAAGAAGCAGGACTGCTCGTAGTTCGATTTCTTTGAATCATCTGTCGGGAAAAAATCGTAAATTGCTCGTCGATGGTTCTGGGTCTGCTTGCCCCGGCTCTGTTGTTGTAGTGGTTCTACGTCTTGTTCGCAAACTACACAGCTCGTCTTGTTGTTGATACGTGAAGATGTCATCGTTGTATTAACAATGCCAAGGTACGACGACCACGCTAGGTGTCGTTGGTCCGGAGACCTCGCGGAGTGAGTCATCTGTGTCGGTCGTGTTTCCCTTTGCGCAATGAAGCTATGCGCAGAAGATGAATCTGAATTCTTGTTGAAAACAGCAAATTGAAATTTGTGTTGTTGAAGCGCGTAAGTAGCTTCTTCATGGAGTGCGAGTGGCTTGACCTACACGGGGAACTTCAACTACTCCGCCAGGTGCAAGAACATGCTGCTGCAGGAGCACACCTGTTGCGGCCGGCGCAACAGTTCTGAAGATCTCCACCTACTACATTATACGAACGTTGGACCATATATTTTTGTCCACTACAACTGGTTCTCGGCTCGTGGTTGTGCGCGCAAAACTTTCTGAGTAAACAATAAATACAGTAAAACTTCTACAGAAATTCGTTGTAGTCGCGAGTGTGTTTTTGCACAAGCGCCGTCAACATGGATTGCGGTATCGTGTCCATAATTTTTTGACTATGTTCCTCTGAGGTTGATGGCATTTTGTCAGAAAACCAGGCAGGCTTTCGCAGTTACCGGCGGGCGATAGATAATACGCTGGCGCTACGGATCGCGATCCAAAACCACAAAGAAAAAGGCGGGCAAGGAAATGCGCGCGCTTTTCATCGACCTTGCGCAGGCGTTCGATACCGTCCCGCGCACGCTAATCGCGCAAGCGATGCAGCATTACGAAACGCCGCAACACACGCGGGGCCGGTTTTGGGCCCTGTACGACGGGCACAGTTTCGCGGTAAAAAGGGAGGGCGAGCACAGCAGCAAAACCGAAACCAAAACAGGCACAAAACAGGACTGCCTGCTGTCTCCGTTGATTTTCAACTTGTGCCTCCAGTACGTTTTAGATAGAGTGGACTTGGGGGAGGGGCTACACTTTACGCGCGGCAGACTCCTGGACGCAAGCGAAAGCCTGCACACCATGCAGCTAGGCCATCTTCTGTACGCCGACGACCTTGCAGCTTTTTCGCAATCTCTAGATGAGCTGAAAGCCACAACAAAAACCCTTTGCGAAAAACCCGCGGGCTTCGGGCTGCAGGTGAACTTCAAAAAAGCGAAGCTCATGAGTTTCAACACGCCGCACGACCAAAGCGTAGCGGTTTTAGAAGTAGAAGGAAGTAAAATCGAGCGGGTCCCCGAGTTCTCGTACTTGGGCTCGCTCATTTCCGAGGATGGCCTGGACGAAAAGGACACAAAGCAGCGGATACAACTAGCGCAAAAGAAGTCCGGCGAGCTGTCGAAGGTCTTCAACAGCCGCAGCCTCGCGCCCGCTCGCACTGAAGGTCCGCACTTTGAACGCTTTCATATACCCGGTCGTGGCCTGGGGGTGTGAGACATGGACTTTGCGACAAAGCGACGAGCTGGCGCTCAACACGTGGCGGAATAAAAAGCTGCGGCATTGCTTGGGAGTAACAAAATCCGATCACATAGAAACAAGCAAAATCCATTCCAAACTGCAAGAGCGGCCGCCCGCGCTCAGAAAAAATCCGCGAGCGCCGGCTGCGCTACTTCGGCCACGTCGTGCGCTACCCACCAGATGACAGGTGGACAAAAGTAATGCTTTCCGCGACAGTAAAAAAGACCCAACGCGGCCAGGCCGCAACGACGACGTGGATAGCAGAGATCAACAAAAATTTGATCAAGAAAAGGGCAACAGTTCGCGACTGCCTGGATAGAATCCTCTGGAGAGACATAACGCGCGGAGTGCGCTACGGCGCCGCAGGATCAGTAGTCCCTGCCTCTTCTGCATCTTCGTCATCGTCTTCATCTTTATCATCTTCCACTACTACCACGACTTCTAGATCAGCAGCAGCTATGTAGTACCTCCCAAACCACAAATGACAGCAACAGCTTCAACTACAGAAATAGTTCTACTTTGTCATCATCGTCGTCCTCTTCTTCTTCTTCTTCTACATCAGCAGCGCAATCTTTTCAATCGATCTCAGCAGCAGACAGAGTACCAATCCAGGCGATAATGAGAATGCAGGGCCGTAAAAGGATATTCTGAGGCGAAAGCGCCGAATAGAATAAATTCATCATGTTCCTCTGAGGTGAACCTGAACGAAACCCGCGTGGTCGCGCATCATGTTCTTCCTGTCGAGGCCGTTTGCGCCGCTCAGGAGGATTGTACTGCTGGGAACAAGTTCTCGCAGCTTCTTTTGCAGCCTACTACTAGTCGTTGTAGAAGTTGTTCCGGGCCTCCAACAACACGTCGACGACAGCTCTACCTCAAATGCCACAGCGACAGCCGCGACCGCCGGAGCATTTGGAGAACAACTTCTTCTTCACGATCACGATATCAATTGCGGCGCTCCTCTCACCCTGACCAAGTCGAAGACTGCCCGCATGCAGTCTCTGTCGGGACACGCGGAATCTCTGTTGCTGGTAAAACTCAAAAGAAGTAGCGCGGAGATGAACAACAAAAATGAATCGGGGCTCGACGTCTCGTCCACCGCGCCGGCGCAGGTCGCTCACCTTCACAACAACCACAAGCAGCGACCACTTTCGACGAGGCCGATTCGAGTTCTCCAGATTGGTTGCAACCTGGGTGTGGAAGTGCTATTGGCGATGCGGGCTCTTAGTGACGATAGCACGTTGCCTGAAATCCTGAAAAAATACGTCGAATTCGGCAAGAAGCACCATCAAGAAAAAGGTCTGGATGAAACAGCTACCAGTGGTTCACCTGAAGACGAAGAAGTTGTAAAACTTGGCTCTCCGTATGTGATAACTTCGGTGGACGAGCTGGAAGCCGGGGCAGAGTTTCTGGACCGGTATTCAAATTCATCTCCGAGACACGTTGGGGAAGGTGAAGACAAAGATGAAATAAATCGCGCTAGTACTGCTGGTATGCAGCAGGAGCAGCCGCAGCCCGAAGGAATTTGCGTGGAGCCCTTGCCTTCCAATACTCGGTTCGTAACAGCGTTTCTGGAAGAAGTGAACAACAGGAAACAAGCAACTGGTGCTGCGTCTTCCACCTCGTCGCCCTCCTCCTCCTCGTCTTCACACGGTGCAACTACTAGCAGAACTCCCTCTGCTCGCTGGAGCGAGACCACGAGGAAAAAAAACCTGAACTTCTCCGTTTTCCGTGCGGCGGTTTCCAACGAAGCTGGGTCCGGCATCTGGCGCCAGTATGCAATACAAATTTCCCGTACATGTACGAAGATGCATCACAAATTTCACCAATTTAGAGCGTAAAACTTGTCATGCTAAATTAGGATCGAAGGCAAAATTTGTCATGCGGAGACCGCATCTGTACGTGTACGGGAAATTTACTGTGGATAGCCAGTGGCCCAACAGCACGCGGTACGCCGGGCAGCAGGATCTGCATATCGGGTCCTGTCTCGACTTTCGTTCCCGCTCGCCGAAAGCGCTATGAATTGCAAATATGTCCGAGTCTGGAAGATTGCTAGATTTGTCATGCTCGTCTAACATGACGCGGAACTCTGTCATGCGTGGGTGCAATGCAAAAAAATCGATGTGTCTGAGATGAAAAAGCGCACTCTGCCATGCGGAATACGCTACACATAGCAGCTCAAAAACTTGTCATGCTTGGCCACGTATGACAGTGTGCCCACTATTCCCTGGTTTGCAGCACAAGTTTCCAGACCCAGACATTTTTGCATTTGATAAGCACTCCAGCGGTACGAAAGTTGTGCGCGCGCTTCTCACAATCGCGTGCCGACGCACTCCGCCGTGGAGATGCTCCAAAGGCTGAAGCGGATGCGGAAATTAGAAGAGAGGACAGATGAGGTGGAAAACAGTCTAGTTGTAGCCGGACGAGATGAGGGCGATCATGTTGATGGAAAAAAACCAAAAAACACAGCGGCGGTTGTGTCGGACGGATTTGCGGTGGATCTCCTCCGCATTGACACCGAGGGGTATGACCCTATGAATTGCAAATAAAGTATCTGTATGGTACTCGTATTGCAATCATGCATTACAAATTTTTTTCTTAAGGTAAATCCGTATTTCTTATGCTGGGGAAATTTGTATATGCATTTATACGAGTACGATACTTTTGCTATGCATAGACCCTGCTGTGCTGCAATCCCTCCGGGAGGACAAGACCCGGCTGCTAACAAAGCTGGTCCGCTTCCTGGTGTTTGAGAAGCATACGCGAGGCGTCTGGGAATACACGACCTTGGAAAGAGAAACGAAACTCTTGTGGGAGGAGGCGGGATTTTATGGAGTTCTCAAATGTTACATTCTCAACTGTTACATGAATTTATAATGCAAGACAGGCAAAAGTGAAAGGAGGAAGATTGCGCCTTCTGCATTACAAGTTTGGCGCAGATTTAGGCGCGGCTTAGCCCTTCGCAGATTTGTCATGCGGAGCAGCTCGATCGTGAGGATGATGATGGTGTTTTTGCATGACAAATTCATGTAACAGTTGAGAGTGTAACGTTTGAGAACCCCATAGATTTCGCTGCTTCATTGTGGACGTGGTTGATAGTGCAGGAGCAGCTGTTGTATCTACTTCTTTGTCGGAGGATGATGAAAATAATGATGTTCCTCCTGCTCATTCGACGTCCCCAGCAGAACCAGAACTGAGGGTCTACGCGTTGTCTCCGAGCCCCTGCTGGCATGCGTGTTATGAGGGTACTAATAAGATGAAAAACCGAGAGGACCACAGTAGTTGTCCGGAAAATGTCCCGGTAGTGCCGGCGGTGGAAGATATTTTTTGCGTCAACCGGCGGGACCACGCTTGGTCGGCGGTGATGGAGGACCTGTTGCTTCGTGGAATGGAACATCAAGCCGGGGATGTAGGTGAAGGGAAGGGAAGAAAAGTATAAACTTCCAACAGCGTTGTTTTCTCTGGGGATAGAACAATCGTATATTATGGTTGGCGACCACACAGCGGTGCGCTTGATATTGATTACACCGCGCTCAGTGCTGTTAGTTCTTCAGAGAAGCTACATCTGGGAGCGATCCCGATCCTCGCGTCGATGGCGACCATAAGGATTATACGACCGCTCTTGCAGTGGTTCGTCTCCCCTTTGTTGGAAAAAAGCAGAAAGACGGAAGTCGTGGTCGCAGATAGTGCTGTGGTTGGCGTATTGAATTCATATTAATTGTCATTAATTGTCGTTAGAAAGAAGCGTTTTCGTTCAGATCGGTTTCGCACAAGTGATTTGCAGATTGCACGAGTAGTTTGAAACGTTTATAAAATGAGGATGATCTTTGCTCGATTCATCGATCTTGCAGCTCTTCGGTTCAACTTCAATCCAGGATCTTCAGCCTCAAATGTTTGCTTTCGTTCAAGTATAAACGACCAAGGAAGATGAAAACGGGAAAAAAGTTCTTCACATAAATCGGTATAAAAGTTCTTCAAATGGCGACTGCATAATCCAAGGATCCATCTCGTCGGAAATAAATTCGATCGCCGATAATTCTATTGTGCGAGTATACTCTTATTCGAAGGCCTTGCCTCGATCAAGCATGGGTGCCCAAGCATCTGTATAGAAATAGATGTTGAAATACAGGCAGTAGAATTCATTTCCATCAGGAGCGATTGACGCCATTAATCAAAAGAGAGATATCCTTATCCCCGGGTTGTAAAACCCTTCGTCCACCAAGTCAAAGTCTCTCATCCTTCTGCTTTTTTACTTTATTTTGTTGCATTGGGAGCGAATCTGATCTAGCGCACAGAATAAGTATTCTATGCAAATTTTAATTTTCTTCTGGCCTGGAACGAACAAATCATTTTTTTGTAAAAAAAGCAAGACTACTTTGTTTGCTACTAGTACTACGAAGGACTACTACTACAATTCAAACTCTGAACCCACCGATAGTTTTCGGAGGCGTCTCCGTCTGCGCTTTTAGTTACAGTGGAAGTCGAATGGTGGCTACCACGAGAAATAAGTTGCCTGGCGGGGTCATGCTCTCGGCCCTGGCCGTGTTGGGAGCCGCGTACAACTTTGCGCCCGGCTTTGTGAAAGGCGTCGGCTTGCGCCCGGCCGGCTCGACGTCTAATGCAGAAGACCCACAGGAGTGGATCCGAGTACGTGTTGGACTTGGCGGAAGTAAGGAGCCAAAGACCTTACTTAGGAGCCTCGACGGTTCTACGGCGGCACAAATGCTGCACGACTGGGCTTCGGGGCTGGTACCAGCAAAGGACAAGATCGTTTACGGCTGCAGCTCTACATGCGAAACGGTAACAATTGATAGTTTAGTGCAGGGTCGTATGAGGAACAAGGAGTTGGGCGCTATCCTCCCGTCCGGTATTGAGGAGATTCAGTTAGTCGCTGGAAGCCCGGACTTGTTTGAGGAGATGCCTGTCGAAGGTGCCAAATTTCCTGACGGTGAGTGGAGCTACGCAATGGGGTCAATCCGCAAGGCTTTGGGAATCAACGCGGACGATTTGATCGAGGATCGGTACGCCGCCGCGGCTAGAAAGAAGCACAGGCCTCCGGACAAAACCAAACTCGACAAGTATCTCGAGCACCTGCGCACGCAAGCGGAAGAGGCCATTGGGGACGAAGTCAAGAAAATGGATGAGGACGAGAAAGATGACCCAGGACGCAAATTAGACCACCAGCGCAAGTTGGTCAAGCTTATTTTTGCTTGGCGGAATTTGAACGGGCCCAAGGGCTGGGAGGGGTTTCCGGAGATCGACAAAAGCAAATTGATCCAGATTAGCGTCAGTGCGGTTACGGCGCTCGTCGAACATGCGCAAGCCAGCTATGGCGTTCTCAAACGTTACATTCTCAACTGTTACATGAATCTGTAATGCAAGAATGGCAAAAACAAAGGGGGGAAGATTGCAAAAGTTGCATTACAAATCCCGCGCAAATTTAGGCGCTGTTTAGCCCTTCGCAAATTTGTCATGCCCAGCAGCTTGATCTTGTGGATGATGATGGTAGTTTTGCATGACAAATCCATGTAACAGTTGAGAATGTAACGTTTGAGAACTCCATACCAGCGACGAAATGGCCCGGCCACGCCGGTTCGTCCCACGTGCGTTCAGCTTATGGGAGTGTCAGGTTTGAAATCGGCAAAGTTGAAATAACTTGTAATGCAGAAATTGCAAGGCATGAAGTGCCTGTCTTGCCGGGATGGCAAGTGAGGCCGACCGTCAGCCTGTTTAGGGTTTGAGATAGAGCTGCTAAAGTAGCATGACAAAAGCAGTCTTCTGTGCCTAAACAGCATGACAAATTGTATTCCGGTGCTCGGAAAATTTGTCATGCGCCGCTTGATAACTGGGCCTCCGACTGGCATCCACTTTATGCATGACAAATCAATTCAACTTTGACGATTTCAATCCTGACGCTTCCATACAGCTTCTTGTGCCGGTACTACGGCTTGCTGGGTGGGGAGTTTCGCGACGCTTTGAAGTCTGCCTGGGTCGCCCCGTTACCGGAGCAAAATCGTCTTCCTGCGCAGGTCTTCAAAGATCTGGTGTATTTGGTGGAACGTGAGTTGACACATACCCATCACACCATGCGTGCGGTGGTTCAAGGTAGCCGGAACGTAACGCTGCGAACCGTGAAATTTAACCAAGCGATCGCAGCAAGCCATCTACAGGACCTCGAGGCTATGGCGTCGAAGGTTGAGGCTGGCGGCCCCGTCCGCTTTTTCGATTCCTTTGGCGAGCTGAAAACGGAGACCCGGGTGGGCTGGCCCCAAAAAGCCCTCGACGATTTTGCAGACCAGTTCTACCGCCGCGGACGAGGAAGTAAGATCGTGCTAGTAGAAGGCAAGTCTAAGTTCCGACAGCTTGTGCTCGCGAAGCTGAAGAGCGATCTGGCAACGACGGTGAAAAATATCAAGACAGCTGAGGGCCGTTTGAAGGATGAGCCCTTAACTTCTTGTATCCTGAGTAAAAACGTACCCACACCAGAGTTGTAATGCAAATCTGCATGCTGAAAATGTTTCTCATGCGGAGCCCCATGAGAAGCATTTTCCTATCGTGTTTTGCAATTTGTCATGCTCCAATCGGCATGGTATGCTAGATCTGTGATGCTGCTGAACTAGCTCAAACAGCACTACACTACGAATCCAAATTTGTCATGCAAAACAGCCAAAACTTGTGGACTTGTCTAGCCGATTCCCCAACTTGACTATGGTGTGGGTACGTTTTTACTCAGGATATCTTGCTCGCCGTGTGAAGGATGGACGCCAATCACCGCCGATTTCTTTCTATGAAAGCCTCAGGATGGAAATCCTCAAAGTGGAAATGATTTGTGATGCATGGAATGCGACGCAAAAAAGACTGTATTGCAGAGGACGCAATGGAGGCCGACTATTATCCTGCTAAGGTTGAAGAATTGGAATGCTGCTTAGCACGACAGAAGGGCACCCCTTTGCCTTAGCCTGCATGACAGACATGCTTTAAGTGCCCGGGAAATTTGTCATGCGCCGACTACTAATGCCGCTTCAACTGGAGTCGTTTTTTTGCATCACAAATTATTATTATTTCCACTTTGAGGATTTCCAACCTGAGGCTTTCATACTTTCCTTACTGCTTTTTCGACTCAAAGTCACACATAAGTCAGAACAGGGGAGGCGCCGTTTACCCTTGGAGGCGTAGGCCCGAGGAAAGCCGTACCTCTACCTTTTAAACAACTTGCACTGCGTCGGTTATCTTCTTTCGAAGATGAATTTGCGTACAACAACCGAAAGAGCACTGCGCCAAAGCAGAGCTTTGCAGGTTTTTTATCTGCGGTCAGATCGTAGCAAGCTCATACGGTTTGCTTGTAAAGAAGAAAAAAGTGATGTTTGCGAGGGGCCGGCGATGAAGTGGTGGCGAATGTATGAAGAACAAGAAGGATTTTTGTGATCTTGATCGAGAATTACTATGTCTTGGGCGATGCACCAGCGAAAAAGCGCGACGATGAAAAAGAAGAACGACGTTCAAAAATAAAGTGGTGCCCGGCTCTCCGCAATTTGTTGCCAGTCACGAAGAAGCAGCACCGCGCACTACCGAATCACGAACGCAGCGGCGTTTTTGCGTTTTTTTCCTTCGGGATAATTAAGCAGCAGCTACTCCAAGAACTCGGCCTCGGGTACTAGCAGGATAATTCAGCGCCTGAAGAAGTTCAGGCAGCAGGTACAGGATAACTCAGGGGGCTGCACTTGCTACTTAAAACAATTCAATGCAGCCTGGAGTTCAGGCAACAGGATAAGCAGCAGTTACGAAAAAAATATAGAATTCCTTCGAAGATGCCGCTGCGTGTCGCGATGTTCAAGATCTACTAGAGCTAAGGATATCAATGCGTCGTCGTCGTAGTTTGTTTATCGCTTTCGTGAGTGAGTGCAAAGCATCTCCGGTATAAGTTCATTCAAAACCCCCCGATGCTTCTTTCTCCCCTTTGTGCTTCATCTCAGGCCTAAAAGCAATAACTAGTGTTGCTATCGTTTTCGCTTTCGCAATCTTCGAGGCGCGCTTGCTATTTCGAAAATTACCTGAGGTTAGGATGAATGTAACTACCGCCTGCTGATCGGTAATCAATCGCTGTAGCGCAAGTTTTAGCTCTCGGCTCATGTCGTCGCTTTTGGTGCATACTAGCAAGCTCATCTGAAGATTCGTTGGATGTCCAGCTCCATGTTCTCTGTGGAGTATCGTCACACCAGAAGAGGAGAGCTGCAATGCTCCTCATGGATTTCGTTTTGATTTGACACCGCGCGCAGAGTTACACGAACACATAGACAGTTTCTGGCTCGCCTGATAGTTTTTCATCTCTTGTTCCTCCGAACTATCAAAGAAGGCTGTGTCCGCCTTGTCTTTCTAGAAAAAATAAGCAAAAGCTAAAGCTTCAAGCGATCCCGATCCTCGCGTTGATGGCGAGCATGAGCAGGATTCGACTGCTCTTGCAGTGGTTTGTCTCCCATTTGTTGGCAAAAAGCAGAAAGACGGAAGTTTTGGTCCCAGATATCAGCACTGCGGTTGGCGTATTGAATTCATATCAATTGTCATCAGAAAAGATGGTTGGCTTCTTTCGTTTTCGTTAAAATCGGTCTCGCACAAGTGATTTGATTACACTAGGAGCAGTTTGAAACGTTTGTCAAATGAAGATCTTTGCTCGATTCACCGATATTGCGCCAGCTCTTCGGTTCAATCCAGGATCTTCAGGCTCAAATGTGTGCTTTCGTTATAGTATAAACCAAAGAAGAAATCGGTAAAAATGAAAAAGTTCATCTTCACATAAATCGGCAAAAAAGTTCTTCACATGGGGACCCCATGCAAGAAAAAGGATCCACTTCGCAAATAAACTCGATCGTCGATAGATCTGCGCGAGGGAGTATATTCAAAGGCTTTGCCATCTGCCGACCAAGCTAGCATGGACGCCAAAGCATCAGTATAGATGAACAGGCAGAATCCAACATCTCCATCAGGAACGATTGACAACGAAATAAGACATCCTATTCCTAAAATTATCCTCAGATTGAATAGCTATAGGTATAGCCCTTCCTTCTACAACTAGTCTCTCTCTCATCCTGGTTCTGCTTTTTTATTGTGTTGCATTGATTGGCAGCGACTCTGATCGAACGCACAGAGTACTTAAGTATTCTTTTTCTTGCAAATTTTCTTCTGGCCAAGTCAGTGGCGCGCTAGAGCGAAATCATTTTTTTGTAAAAAAGCAACGCTGGCTTGCTACTACTACTAGTACTACGGAAGACACCAATTCAAACTCTGAGTCCATCGATAGTTTTTGTTTTCGTTGGCGTCTGCGCTTCTAGTTCCAGTGGAAATCAAATGTTGGCTACCACGAGAAATAAGGTGCCTGGCGGGGTCATGTTCTCGGCCCTTGCCGTGTTGGGAGCCGGGTACTTAGCGCCCGGCTTTGTGAAAGGCGTCGGCTTGTTGCGTGCGGCCGGCTCGACGTCTAATTCTGAAGATCCGCAGCTGATCCGCGTATATGTTGGGCTTGGCGGAAGTAAGCTAAAGACCTTGCTTAGGAGCCTCGACGCTTCTACGGCGGCACAAAAGCTGCACCACTGGGCTTCGGGGCTAGTACCAGCAAAGGACAAGATCGTTTACGGCTGCAACTCGTCTACATGCGAAACGGTAACAGTTGATAGTTTATTGCAGGGTCGTATGAGGAACGAGAAGTTGGGCACTATCCTCCCGCCCGGTATTGAGGAGATTCAGTTAGTCGCTGGAAGCCCGTACTTGCTTGAGGAGATGCCTGGCGAACATTCGAGCATTCCTGAAGTAGACGGTGAGTGGAGCTTCAGAACAAGTCAAATGCGACAGATCCGCGAGGCTTTGGGAATCAACGCGGAGGACTTGAACGAGGATCGGTACGCCGCCGTGGCTAGGAAGAAGTACAATCTGTCGGGAGCTAAACTCGAGGGCTATCTCGCGCACCTGCGCACGCAAGCGGAAGAGCACCTTGGGCACACGCTTGCGGCCATCGGCAAGGAGAAAGACCCAGCCCACCAACGCAAGGTGGTCAACCTTGTTTTTGCTTGGCGGAATTTGAACGGGTCCGAGGGCTGGGAGGGGTTTCCGGGGACGATCCGCAAAAGCAAACTGATCGAGATTAGCGTCGATGCGATTATGGCGCTCCTCGGACGATACGCGCAAGCCATCGAGGCCGAGGAAATCGCGCGGGGGCCACGCCGGTTCGTCCCGAGCCACGAGCTGTTTCAGTTCCTGTGTAATTCCTACGGCTTGTTGGGCGGGGAGTTTCGCGACGCTTTGAAGTCTGCCTGGGCCACCGCCCCGGAAGAGAATCGCACTCCTGCGCAGGTCTTCAGAGAGCTAACGGAATTGGTGGAAAAAGAGTTGAGCCTTGCGGGTGCGCATAATATCATGTCTGAGGAGCATTTCGCGTGTTCGCGTCGCGCAACATTGGAGCGTCTCGCAAGAGCGAAAGACGCCCAAGCGCTTGCAGCCAGCCATTTAGAGGACCTCGAAGCTATGGCGTCGGGGGTTGAGGCTGGCGGCCCCGTCCGCTTTTTCGGTCTCGTCGGCGGCTTCGGTTTCTTCGATGGGCTGAAAACGGAGACCCGGGTGGGCTGGTCCCAAAAAGCCCTCGACGATTTTGCGGACCAGTACGCTTCTGAGGAGTATCAGAACGATTACAACCGTGTCAGGCACGGAATCAATAGGAAAGGTGGACAACCTCTCTACAGAGCCAATAGGAAAGGTGGACAATCTCAATCTATAGTGGGCGAGGCCTCGCTACCAGAAGGCAAATCTAAGTTCGAACAGCTTGTGCTTAAGCAGCTGAGGAGCGATATGGCCATGACGGTGAAAGATATCAAGACAGCGGAGAAATGGTTGAACAAAGGGCGCTAGTAGATGTAGACTTCTTCGACTCAAACTCATGGCCCACCAGAGTGGGGGGTTGCCCTTGCCGCACTTTTACGTATGGACATGGAGGCGTAGGCCCGAGAAATAAAGCCGTGCCTTTTACTTGTAAGTACTACGATCATCTTCTTTCGAAGAATTTTTTGCGCACAACATCCAAAAGAGCACTGCGACATCAAAGCAGAGCTTTGCAAGTTTATCTACGGTCAAGCCGTAGCAAGGAGCTCCTACGGTTTTCTTGTAAAGAAGAAAAAAGTGAAGATGCTTGCGAGGAGCCGGCGGTGAAGTGGTGCGGAATGAAGGAGGGTTTTTTTGATCTTGATCGAGAACTACTAGCGTTTTCGTCTTGGGCGATGCAGCGAAAAAACGCGACGATGAAAAAGGAGAACGACGTTCAAAAAAGGTCTGCCCGGCTCTCCGCAATTTGTTTCCGGTCACGAAAAAACTGCACCACGCACTACCGAACCACGAACGCAGCGCCGTTTTTGCGTTTTTTATTCCTTTCGGGGTAAGCAGCAGCTACTAAAAGAACTCCGGTAGCAGGATAATTTAGTGCAGCCTGAAGTTCAGGCAGCAGGTACAGGATGATAACTCAGATAGCAGCAGTTACTAGAAAAATTCAGCACGACCTGGAGTTCAGGTAACTGGATAGGCAGCAGCAGCTCAAAGAAATTGAAATTCCTTCGAAGATGGCCATGCCGTTGTGTCTCCCGACGAATGTTCAAGAACTACTAGAGCTGAGGATATCAATGTGTCGTCGTCGTCGTTTATCGCTTTCGTCAGTCGTGAGTGCAAAGTGTCTCCGGAATAAATTCAAAACCTCCCCGGAGCTTCGTTCTCCCTTATTTGTGCTTTCTCTCAGGCCTACAAGCAATAAGTAGCGTTGCTATCGTTTTCGATTTCGCAATCTTCGAGGCTCGCTGTTTGTTATTTCGAAAATTACCTGTCGTTAGGATGAATGTACTTAACCGCCTGCTGATCGGTAATCAATCGCTGTAGCACAAGTTTTAGCTCTCGGAGCATTTCGTCGCTTTGTATATATGGTGCATATTAGCTCATCTGAAGATTCGTCGGACGCCCATCTTGTCTGTGGAGCATCGTCACATAAGAAGAGGAGAGCTGCAAAAATGTTCCTCATTTACAACTAGGTTGTTCCGACTTCTAGCCGCGTAATTCATTGTTATATTCAGATCATGCCTGCTTCCCAGTACTTCAACTTATGTTGTGTTGGTGGTTGCCGTTGCATGTGCCTCCAGTTTTTCAGTCAGTCTCAACAGTCTCTCATGTAAAGGCAAGTAGGTGGTTACACTAGGGGCACCACTTGTAATCTCCTTGTTTGTCATCTGGTGTTACAGCTATTACTCCCTGCTCCCGTCGAGCAGAAATATATAAGAAAATGCCGCCCAACATTATGACCTGCACAAACGTTACAATCTCAAGCGATACAATAGCATCTGGAATTTGTCTTGCATAATGAGCATGACAGACTCGCACACCATTCCACTTTCTGCAACACAAATTTCGGCGCATTGTAGTGTGGTTTGGGACTCCGGAACTTGTCATGCGCAGTCCTATGAGACTTGGCTAGATCATGATCATGCACTTCTTGCATCACAAATTTCCAGATTCTATTGTAACGTTTGAGATTCTTGTAACGCTTGAGCAGGTCATAAACATCAACCCCGCGGCTCTCTTCTCGATGGATGGTGCCACCAGTCTCGCGCCCTACTACCCCGTGAACATCACCAATCCCAAAACCGCAGTGGACTACCCACCTGGAACCCTGATTCCCGCCGGCCCGCCGGACGACAAGGGTTTAAACAAGCTTCTCCGAGAGTTGATGGCCGTTCCGAAACCGAAACCCTACCGCGACGGCGATCCCAAGTTTTACCAGCTGATAGACCAGGCCAAGGAACGCGACCCGGCCTTCGCTAACCCGCAGCTAAACGCCGACGACGTTGACAAGGTGCCGGGCGGGGCCATCGACCTGGCGGGAGCGCGTTCGAAGTGGGATTTCTTCCACCTCCGCGGAGGTTATGGAAGTGTCAGAATCGAAATTGACAAAATCGAAAAACTTGTGATGCACAAAATCGATGCCAGTTAGACCCTCAGTTTGTAGTCCGCGCATGACAAATTCCCCCCGTCCTGGAAGCGAATCTGTCATGCGGTTTATGGCAAAAGAGCTGGCTTTTGTTATGCTAGTCAGTAGCCCAACGCTTAACCCTTACCAGGACTACAATCCGCCTTCCTTGCATCCTCTGCAATAGAGTCGCTTTTTGCGTAGCATTTTATGCATTGCAGATTATTTCGATTTTGTCGATTTCGATCCTGACACCCCGATAGAGGTTTTCAGCCCCCTAGTGTGGAGAAAAGCAGAAAATCTGGCTCCACCTCATCTTCGGGACATCAACTGCTGCCCAAGCTCGGCACGAGTAAAAACCTGAAGAACCCGGAGGGGCCTTTGGTGCCAGGGTGCGTCCACGGAGATTATCACAAGAAAAAGTGTTAACGTTAACGGAATTTGTGATGCAGGAATGCACGAGAAATGATGCCCAAATTTGTATTGCATAGCATGCATGATAGCGAAAATTTGTCATGCATGACTGCAATGCCTCAAAGCCGTTAACGTTAACACGTTTTTGCTTGATAGAGACAAGGCGTATATCATGGACGCGTGGCATATCCAGGAAAAAACTACACCCACTCAAATCCAATTTGTCATGCAAAACATACATAAAGTTCTCTCTGCGCTTGTCATGCAAAAAATGGGCGTGGATGGGTTTTTTTCTGTGGATATAGCAGCACCCGGTGCGGAATCGGAAAAACGAGCCGAATGAGCCATCGTTTGAAGAAACGATCGAGGCGTTGAAATCTGGGGACATGCGGATATGGATTGCAAATATGTCTGGGTCTGGAAGATTCAGACTTGTCATGCTAAATCCGAATCTTCATGCATCAATAAAAATCTGTGTTTCATGAGTGCCAAAAGGTGTCCACTTTTGACGAGGTTCGTTGGCACGGAGTTTCTCATGCAGGATAGGCATGACAGAGACCTCACAGAGACAGAGTCTGTCATGCTAGGTCCCG
Source organism: Amoebophrya sp. A120 (assembly GCA_905178155.1). Lineage (NCBI taxonomy): Eukaryota > Dinophyceae > Syndiniales > Amoebophryaceae > Amoebophrya > Amoebophrya sp. A120. The sequence continues at coordinate 2,533,481 of CAJINV010000012.1, read as the reverse complement.
CATTCCAGACCTCATGGGTCTTGGAAAACCTGCATGACAAGTGTACACTCTTCCAGACCCAGACACTTTTGCATGTGATAGCGGATTCCCGGAAGCAACCTGGATGTTTCGGCTGTGCTCGAAAATTTCGCGAACCCCGGGGTGGACATGTGAAGATGTTGACAAAAATAGATGGCCTTCTTTTCTTTTATGATTTTTAGTGCGGGCGAGGACTACTTTTCGTTTCCCTCATGAACTTGAACTACGGATGTTCTTCCATGATTCCTCGCTCACCTCCTCGTCTTTCTCCCAAGCGCAAAGCATTCGTGACTTGATTTTAGGCAAAATACGCCGGTAATAAAACGAGGCGCGAAGAGGTGGAGGAGCGTTGCGTGGCCGACGTCGACCGAACAGAGTGGACGGCATCACTAGAGAGTTGTGAAGGCGCCTCGTCATTCGTGAGAGTGATGAGAGCAAAAGTGACTGGTCCTGTAGTTGGCTCGTCGCTCCTTCATATGAACTACAAGTACTTCTCTCATCCATTTAATCTACTTCTCGTAGAGCATGGCTGTCGGGGTCGCGCGAGCTTTAGTATCGCCAGTAATGTCAAGTACCTTGAGTGAGGTGCTCGTGCTTGCTACGCCTTAAGCTTGCAGCACACATAGAGGTCTACTAAGTTCTACAGTGAATGTGAGGGCGCTGCTCGCAACAATTTTCTTTGAAAAAAGCATTCAACATCAAGTTGCATTTTCCAGCTAGTAGAAGACGAAGCGAAGTTCTTCTTCTTGTATATAATCTAGAAACTCCGAAACAAGGTTGAACGCCAGGAGGACGGCGTACCACCGCGACAAGAAGTTGGCTCATCTTGTCAACTACAACTTACTTCAAATAACCTCAACCTCTTCTTGTTCGGCTCAGCATCAAGATCAAGAGTCACATTTGCATTTTTTCGAATTCGATCTTCAAAATGGGTCTTTGTCTGTTTCGGGAGCAGGAGTCCGATGCCCGCATCGAGAAGCTTGCGGAGTATCGGAAAAAATTCGCGAAGGTATGAGAGTGCACAACTCCCCCTCCCCCTCATTTGTCATGCAAAATACCAAATCCAAGCGCTGCTGTGTGGTACTGTTTGCATGACAGATGCCGGAAGCCCAAACAGTACTACACTAGGCGCATGAACTTGTCATGCCCAGGCTCCACAGGTGGGTGTGTTTGCATTGCTGTTCATGCAACGCAAATGAGGGGGAGGGGGAGCTGTGCACTGTCATAGAAGGTGATGCTGAACGAGAACAACCTGAAGCAGGAGTGCAGCGTGTTCTGGATCCAGATGCGGGCGCAGCAGCGGCAGAACTTTATCAACCGTGCGGACATCTTGACCTGTACGCAGAAGTTTCTGGACCAGATTGACGCCGGGGAGGAGAACACCTTGTCCGCTTTGGACAAACTGATAAACCTCCTTCCGGTGGAAAACATCAGCTTCGACATGTTTCTATGCATTGCAAATACGTCCGGGTCTGGAAACTTGTGTTGCTATTTTGTGAATTGGATGGACAATGGAATAGGCAGCCACGCATGACAAGTTTCTGGGCTCCTTTGTGTTTCGCTATCCGCATGACAAACTTTTGCATGACAGGCAAGAGGCTCTTTTCCTGCTCACGCATTACAGGTTCAAGAGTCATGTGAGACAAGCATAACAAACTTGCATTCTGCCAGACCCAGACATATTTGCATGGGATAGCTTCGCTGCTACGTCCGGGAGATGATGATGATTCTGGACCTGGAAATGTCAAACCGCTTGCAGTATGCATTGCAAAAGTTCTGGTTGTGCCTACCTTATTACTCGGAGCGATTGCATGACATCAATAAATTTGCTGAGCATGGAAAGTGAAGCTTGTAAATTGTGCTGATTTTTCATCCTATGAATGTATGAGCGACATCGTCATCGTTTGTCTTACTGCATAAAAGTTGTAATGGGTACGAGTGCGAAGTAGATCCTTTTGCCATGCATATCCAGCAGGCCATCCTGGACCGCGATGCGCTGTGTGCGGTGGTGTTCGATAGCGGAGGGAGTGGAGGAGGAGCTTCCCAAGTACCGTGAGGAAAAATCCCCCCTTCCCATATTGAAAACGTATGTTCCGAAAAATTTGTGATGCTGATTTGTGACCACAAATCCTGTCTCTCTTGCAAGAAGGCAAATCCAAAGAATTCGCAGCCTTATGGAGGCGATTTGTGATGCTGTTGCACGTACATGGCAGGCCTCTGTCATGCTAAGCGCCGTCAACAAAACACCCCTACGCAGGCTGAGGCTTTGCTTGTAGTGCCTCACTGCAAGACAGGGCTGATTTGTGTACACAAATCCAGCAACAGAAATTTCCGTTTCAATATGGGGAGGGGGGATCTTTCACTTTGATACCAAGGCGCGATGTACACGGCCAGAAGGAAGATACCGAAGAAGAGAACAAACGAAGATCTTCGCAAGCAACAGCGACCCTCGTCTGGTGCGAACGAAGAGTCGAACGATCCCCGTCGTGAAGATGATCTTCGTCCAGAAGACGAGGACGACAGTTCCCACCGCGGAGATGGACCATCAAACGAAGACGAGGAGAGCGAAAGTGTCGAAAGCGACTCCAACTTTTTTTACCCCCACTACTGCTACCACGCCCGGGACAAACTGAACCGTGAAGCGTTCAATTTGGAAAAGTTCGTGCCGACGAATGAGGGCTTTGCGGGGGAGGAAAACTTCGACTTCATTTCCGCTTCGTTATGAATTGCAAAAGCAAGAAGTATCGTACCTGTACCAGTCCTTGCAATACAAATTAGCTCAGTGTCAGTATGACAAATGGAATTTCTCATGCTGATTTCGGTAAAAGAAGAGATTTGTATTGCATGACAACGAAACTTTTTCTTTTGCACAGGATATTCGTTCCAAAACAGCAAGGAGCCGTGGTCGATTACCGCTCGGACGGGGCAGGATGACAGTGCCGGCATGATTACAGGAAGTAGAGGCGCAAGCGATGGCATCAACATGAACTATCAAGAACATCAGGAGCTGCACCAACAATCTGTTCCACCTGGGTTGCTGTACCACAACAGCAACTACAGTGGCCCCCACTCAGCTGCTGGTGCTGCAGCTGCCGCCAGCAACTACAACAACATCGCCATAAATCACCAGGCTACTGCTTCCTCCTCCCCGGGTTTCTTACCCGGGCACTTGCTGAGTAGCCCACCGGCGTTTCTGACGCGCACGCAACGGTCTTCCCCCTCGGCTTCGAATTCCGAATTCAGCAGCCCAAGTCCAACACCGACCCCGAGCTACTTGATTCAGGGAAGCAAGCTGAATCAAAATCGGGCGGGGTCTCCATTAACACGGGGTGGTGGATCATCGCCATTCATTTTGCATGGCGGTGCTGGCACTTCTAGCGCTGACGGAGCTCCTGGTGCAGTTACGGAGCAGACTAAAGAATCCAGTAATTCTATCGAGGAAATGAACCTCCCGAGCAACAATTTGATGAAATTCAATTACTACCATGCTGCAGGATATGGAAGCGTCAGGATTGAAATCGTCAAAGTTGAGATAGTTTGTGATGCATAAAATGCAAGGCATGAAGTGCCTGTCTTGCCGGGTTGGCAAGTGAGGCCGATTGTGAGCCTGTTTAGGGTTTGAAATAGAGCTGCTAAAGTAGCATGACAAAAGCAGTCGCCTGTGCCCAAACAGCATGACAAATTGATTTCCGATGGTCGGATAATTTGTCATGCACTGCTTAAAAATTGGGCTTTCAATTGGTATCGATTTTATGCATTGCAAGTTATTTCAACTTTGACCATTTCAATCCTGACAGTTCCATACAGGAGTGTCCAGTGGGGCGAGCACTGCGACAAATACAGTTCCGCCAGCACCGCCGGCGCAAATCATCCCCGGGGGTCAACAAGAACAAAAAATAACAGCCGCACAGGACGTCCTCGTCGGACCCAATCGTCCAACCACGAATAAAAAACGTAGTTCCCCAAACACACTGCACAACTTGGTACCGCTGCACACTCCGAGCCCGACGAAATTCGTGAAGAAGCAAACCACCCGGCCAAGCATTCAGCAAACCAGCGTGGTTGTAGGAACGCAGCAGCATCCGCAGCAGGCGAGTTCTACTCTGGTTCCGAACGTAACAGCGAATACCACCTCGAGCAACAGCAGTCCAAAATTGTCGTTTAATGGTGTTCAAGCGGTAAGTCCGCAAAGCAGGCTGCAGAAAATAAAGAGTCCGGTGATCTCTCCGAAAGTGAATCTCGACTACGAGAAAACCCAGGAAGTTAAAACTTCCAGATTGGCACAGCAGGTCGAACAGGTCCTGTTTCAGCACCAGAGCGGATCAGCAGCAGGTAGTGCCGAGGACGCAAGCAGTGGTGACGCATCTTCTGCATCTAGTACTTTTGCAGCCGCAAAAATTGTTTCGGGAGTAGCTGCGACTTCTGCAACCGGCGTTGACGAAATGAACACCGGCAGCAACAAATCCGAGGTTCTCCTGTCCCCAAACAAGGAAAATCTTCCCCCTCCAGCGCCTCCGGTACAAGCGACCCGTTCTCCGATGAAGTTTCTCGTTCCAGCGGGGAGCCAAGCGCAAACTCCTGTCCACCCTGCTGGAGGGAGTAGTGGCACCACGACTAGCACCAGTAGTTCATCTACCCCCTCGGCGGAGGAGCAGCAGGTGATTGAAAAGATCCGGCAGTTGATGGGAAAAATTTTGCTACTGGAAGAGACGGCGAGTGAGATGATCACGTCTACAGAGAGCGGAGACGGGGGTGAAGCTTTTTCCCCCTTCGGCAACGCGTCGGTTTACAGCTGTTTTGAAGAAATTTCGCAGATTCAAAACATGACGGTCGCGGTATTGCGGGAGACGAAAATCGGGGTTTTCACGCAAAAGTACAAAACTTACCAGAAGAATCCGAAAGTGGAGGTACTGGTCCGGGCACTGCGTCAGCGGTGGACAGAGGTATTGATGAAGATGAACTCTTGCGTGCTAGTCATTCGTTTCTAGTAAATGCTGCAAAAACCTATAAACTATGAAAAATATGCAAAAGTGAAGATTTCTTCATCTTCTATCATCACTTTTTGTGTGTTTGCTTCTGGCAATGCATGACTCGCCTCTCCACATCAAGGTCGTCCGCGGATCTGCCCCTCCGGATAGCTCGGGTTTCGTACAAAACGGCATCACCCCGAGGGTCAGCACGCCTGCGAGTAGCATCGGTAGCTCGTCCCTGTTGCCGCCGTCTTTTGGGAATATCAGCGAACACGTGAAGATGATCAGTGTGGAAAGTGCTGTTGAAAAAGGTGCCGGGACTACGAGTACGACGACTACAACCTCGTCCCAAAAAAAAATCACGGTTGAAAAAATGCGGGAGCAACTTCTGTCCACCATCGGAGTCGGCACGAAGGTCTTCAACAGTGCCGGGGAATTGGAGTCAACCAACATCCGCGTCGTTGCAACTACAAGTAAAAACGCTGTGAACAGCAAGAGTAAATCGAAGAAGAAATCGAACTCGAAAAATACAACCACAACAACATCTTCCAAAACGGAATTCAAACTAGAGATGCGAAATACGACGACGACGAGCTCTGCCTCTACGGGTGAACCACAAGAATCGCAAAAATCCATATCCCCGCCTATCGAGTTTTCTCTTTCCGACTTGCAGAAGGTGACTAAGGGGTTGGTGAAAAGCGAAAATTCGAAGAAGCAAATCGATCTCCCGAATTTGGAAAAGCACGTGAAGCTGCCGGAGGAGGAGAATTTGGTGGTCTGTTTCTCGTTCGGGAAAGCGAAGGGGACTCTGGTGTTGAAGTTGGAAAGCAGTGAGGCGTGTGAATACGTCTGCAAAGCGCTGAAAACCTTCGGGGTGGAGGTGGAGTAGTGGGTCGTACTAAGAAAGCACTGCAGGGGCTTCTACAGGGGGGAGCGAGGGGCACCAGAATATTCAATATTCGTGACCAATTTGCAGAACAAAAGTATTGGTATTCAAATTCACAAATATCTAACATTAAACCGAACACGAACTTTTCTTTTCTAATTCCTTCTTTTTCGTCACCACAGATGAAGATGCTTGAGGCTCAACAATGGAAATGGATGCGAACGTGTCGATGTCGTTTTAGTCGTGGGTGATCCTGCAACGTTTTTTGTCAGACAGATTCACGAAAGAAACTGAAGCAAGACAAGAAAAAGCGTCTCGATCATTTCATCTTCGTGCAGCAATAATTCATTCATTCTCTTCGGTCGTCGATCCGTGTTACGACCAAATTACGTCTTGCAACTACTTACGTTAACACTCAGTAATTTTCAGCGACGTGCGCTGGTTTCTATCTTGCTTATGATTGCGTTTCTGACGTCGTACTAGATAGGCTGATGCCTCAGTATTGTATCGTTTCCGAAAATATTAAAGATGCAAAAAGTACAAAGCTCCAAGAGAAGCTAGCTGCAATAGAATGCGGTCTGCTTTTGAATAAGGCGGTGGACTTTCAAGATGAACCCGCAATAATCAGATGCAACTGAAGATGGCTCTGGTCGGCGACTACGACTGATGCAACACAAAGGAGAACTTGGACGAAGACCACCGTCTGACGACAGTAGAAGCAAGAACTCATCTTGCAATCGTGTGTAAAAATTGTGGAACTCCGATTCGTAACACCCATGATTGGCTGTGGAAAAATAGCGCAAGAACTGCAGCTTTTTATCACCTCCATTTACTGCAAGTGAAATCTTCCAAAGCGAGCCACGACCTTTGTTCTTCGCTGCGTCGAATATTCACAAAAGTTAGGGCTTTGTGTTCTTGAAAAGTCGGCCTATGTCAGTAGTTTTGATTTGGCATTGCAATTATACATACATTGCCATCTTCCTCTTCGCGGTCGTGCTCGTCGGCGGGGATCATAATCATACGATCCATTTTTACTTATCACTCTTGCAAAGTACGCAGTAGAGGGGAAACGAAAAAGAATTTCCTTTAGAGCCTTGTTCGAAGGAACAGAAAGATTAACTAGACCACGTGCCAGCGCCAGCTCGGTGGTCGAGTTAACTACTCTGTTGCTTGTATATCAGCGGATGAATACGATGAATTTATCTGTATTGAATTTAGGATAGTTCGTTAGTTTCGTTTGGCTCATCGGTCGTGCAAAAGATATCAGTGGTCGGTTCGTCCTTCTTTCATTTGGTCGTGCACCACCAGCGACGTATTCACTATCGTACTACACACCAAGTCCTTGTCGGTTCTTATTCATTGGGGTTCTCGTTCTTCATCGTTGTGGTCTTGCATCACCAGCATCTTCGTATTGGGAGAATGCAAGTCGAGCGCGTCGTAAGACCAAGCGTTTGATGACCTTTTCATCTATCGTGCAGTTCTACGAAAGGAAAAGCGCCACGATATCATTTTCAAAACGCAAACCATTAAAGATTGCAGGAAATTACTTATGGGCTGACGCTAGTATTACCTTCCAAACCCAAACCACATGACAAAGAGGACACCCATAAAATTCCTGGTCGACCTCGACCCTCCCTAGAAGTATTCTAACTACTAGAAATTATCATCCTGTAGTACACCAAGAATAAAAAAAATGCCTTTCGGCGGCGGCGTTGCGACGGTGCAGATGCGCACCATCAATTGCTTTGCCGCTTTCCTGAACATGCTTGCGGTCACGGTCAACGTAATTTGCTCCTTTTTTTGTGCGGCCTTGACGTGCTGTAAAAGACGGCAGTACCACCAGCGGAACGACGCGGACATGGAATATCTAGTGAAATAATGTCTGGGTCTGGAAACTTGTGATGCTGGGTGGCGTCTCATGATGAGGCCACAAATGCTGGCTCAGCATGACAAGTTTCTGAGCTTCTAGGTGTTGCCTATTCTGCATGACGAACTGCGTTCCTGCATCACAGAAAATTGGAGCTCTTGGGTAACGTGCATGACAGATTTAAGAGTCATGCCAGACAAGCATGACAAACATGCATTCTTCCAGACCCAGACACTTTTGCACTTGATATGGAAGCGAAGAAGTTCATGTGTGCCCAGGACAAGACTGCGGACGTGGTGAATGCCGAGAAGGAAGGGCAGCGCGCGGCCGCGCGGCAGCAGCTGGACGCCGTGGGTGCGGACGCGCTGAACCATATCATATGTAAAAGCGTCCCCATCCCATAGTTGTGATGCAAATTCGCATGCCAAAAAATTTTGTTATGTGGAGCGCCATGAGACGCATGTTCTAGTCGTGTTTTGGAATTTGTGATGCTATAGTCAGCATGTTGCACTAGATCTGTGATGCTGCTGAACTACCTAAACAGGACTACAGTACGAGGACAAATTTGTCATGCCAAACGACCAAAGCTGGCTGGTTTGTCTAGCAGATTGCCCATCTTGACTCTGGTGTGGGGACGTTTTTGCAAATGATAAACCAGCTGGACTCCTTTTCCGAGGACCTCAGCGTGTACAAAAACCTCCCCCACGGGGGCCAGTGGCGCCGCGCGCGCGACTTCATGCCGGCGCTGAATGACGGGAAAGAAGTGTGTGACCCTGTTCGGCGGCATGTCCCGGGAATCCATTGCGCAGGCGAAGGTGGAAAGTGAAAAACAAGAAGAAGAAGCTCCTGCCTCCCCGGACGATGTGGCCCTGCAGGCGGTGGAGCAGCAAAAGATGGAGGAAAACAACCAACGGGGCCAGAAGTGGAAGAACAAGCAAGGCCCGACCCCGCTGGACCTGGGACAGGGCGAAATCGCCAACTGCTATTTCATGGCCGCCCTGTCCGCGCTGGCCGAAGAGCCGGACCGGGTCACCTATCAAATGCAAAAATATCTGGGTCTGGAAACTTGTGATGCTAAAATGTGGATGATGGAAAGAGTTCCGAATGCAGACAGGCATGACAACTTTCCAGAAGGCTTTCTCGTAGGAAACCAACATGAGAAACTACGTTTTTGCATGCACATCAAAAGAGGCTACGACTTTTGTTGGTTCTGCAATACAGATTTTCTAGGTATGGAAAGCCAGCATTACAAGTTCCCGGACCCAGACATATTTGCAATCCATATCACCAGCTTGTTTGCCAACTCGAAAATGACCCCGTCGGGACAGTACAACGTGGTTCTGTTCGTCGACGTATCAACTGCAAAAATGTCTGGGTCTAGTTAGAAGATTACCGGGCATGCATATTTTGCATGACCCATGATGCCTGTAGTGCACGACTTAGCTGCATCACAGATTTTTGGAAGGCTTCCGATTCCTAATCCGCATGACAAATGCCCTCTCGTCCGCCTTGCACAAACTGGGCTCCTCTTGGTGGTCATGCAATACACATTTTTTTTAGAATCCAAAGACAGCATAAGATAACAAGTTTGGATCCTTCCAGACCCAGACATATTTGCAATGCATAGGACGGAACGTGGCAGACCTACACGGTGGACGATCAATTTTACGTGAACAACGAAACCAACAAGTATGAACTGCAAAAGTATTGTACTCGTAGTAATTGCAGTCACGCATTAAAAATCTTCTTCTTAAGGTAAATCCGCATTAGAAATTTTATTTGTCATGCTGAGAAAATAATTGTAATGCATTTATACGAGTAGGATACACTTTTGCAACGCATAACAAGCCAATGTTTGCGAATTCCAAAGGCTCCTCGAAGCTGTGGCCGCTTTTGCTGGAAAAGGCGTACTGCAAGGCGAAGTTCGGCGGGGACTGGGACAAATTCGGTTCGGGCGGCCAGCCGTACGAGGTCCTGCATGCGCTCACCGGGTTGCAGACGGGGTTGGTCAGCACCTCCGGCCTCACCCGGATATGAACTGCAAGAGTATCGTACTCGTATAAATGCATTACAAATTTCCTCAGCATGAGAAATAAAATTCGTAGTGTGGATTTACCTTGAGAGAAACATCTGTAATGCAAGACTCACATTTATACCAATGCGATACTTTTGCACACGATACCGGACCTTCACCGACGACGACTTGTACGAAATTCTGAAGGAAACCATATCAAATGCGAAAATGTCTGGGTCTGGAAGAGTGCAAGGTTTGTCATGCACATTTTGCATGACTCCTGATGTCTGTGATGCATGCTCTAGCATCACAGATTTTATTGCGAGGGCTTCCTGATGCCTGTACTGCATGAGAAATGCCCTCTCGCCGTGGCAAAAACTGGACCTCTTTAGCTGTTCATGCAATACAGATTTATTGTGGAATCCAAATCCAGCATGACAAGTTCCAACCTTCCAGACCCAGACATTTTTGCATTTGATGAACCATTGTGGACAACGACAACGGGATGGCGTGCGCCAGCGTCGAATCCTTGCCGTTTCTGTCCAACATTGTCTTTCCGGCCATTGTGTACAACATGGTAGTGTCTGTGTGCGTGAACCCCTGCGCCGCGGTGTGTCGCAAGAGCGTCCCCATCTGCTTTGACTGCCTCTTCAGCCTGTACACGGTGGCGAAGGAGACCGCGAACTGCTTCTTCACGTTGGTCTGTTGTCCCGTCTGGGACTGCTACTCCATCTGCACGATGCTGTGGAACCTGAAGATGACCGGCCTCGTCGCCACCCACGCCTACAGCATTCTCGACGTGGCGACCGTGCCGGTCGGGTGTTGCTGCGGGCTCGGGTCCGGGACCCTGTCCGGCGAAGTCCGCATCGTGAAGCTGCGCAACCCGTGGGGAACTGGGGAGTGGAAAGGCGCCTTTTCCGACACCTCCTGCTGCTGGAACGAGGAAGCGTCGAACCAGGTCAAGCTCGTTGCGGCGGACGATGGCGCGTTCTGGATGCGGCTGGGCGACTTCCGTCGCTACTTCTCCCGGGTCTCGGTGTCGCCCTACCGCCTGGAAATGCAACAGCGCAAGTCTACTGCTGCGAGCGAGCAGTGAGGGTACAGTTGGATGTGCAGGTTGTAGCAGAAGAAAGCCACGTCGAGGTCGTGCGCTTAAGTTTGAGTTTATCCAAATGTAGTTTTCAAAATGATAAACCTTTTGAAAATAAACTGTCGTGCCAAATTTCTTCGTACTTTGCTGGGTCGTCGTCGTTTCAAAGAAGTCTTCAACTTTTCATGCACTCCTAATTTTCGTTTTTCTCCGTCTGGCTCAATCTATGTGGTGACTGAACGAGATTTAGATTTCACAAGAACATTTACGCAGTTTAGTTTATCTTCTCTACCCGTAAAATTTACTCCATCCTAATGTTGTAGTTTACTTACTTTATTGAACAAGACATCGATTTTATCTCCTTTTGTTGGTGGTGCCTTTTTAGGGTCCTCATGCTCACACTGCATCAAACCAAGCCTATGCCTATTAGTTTTTCATTTTTATTTTGTAGTGAAGCAGCCACAGGTCGTCGTCTTTATCTGCATCGACCTTAGCGCGAGCTAAGTGCTCTTCCCTTCGCACTGATAAGAACTGTTGTAGTAAAAATCAAAATGGTAATGGTATATCGTTATCTCTGCTGGGGAAAATGATATAGGAGCCATTAGGACTCCCAAGGATCTTCTTCAAGATGAAGCTGACTTATGACAAAATCACACTTCCGCGGTGTCGTTCTGTTGCTGTTCAGAAATGAGTAGAACGACGCCTGCAATTGCAAAAATGGCACCAGACTGCGGATCAATCTGTATCAGCCCAGCTCTTCCGACGTTCCCACGGCGATCCCCTCATAATTTTTCAAACGGTGCGACTTCATCGCGAAAACTTTCTAACTATGGTTCGAATCTTCGAAATGAAAATGTTAAACTACAAAAACAAATAATTATGAATCAGGAAACTTTATCTGGATTCTCAATTTCGATTTTTTTTGCTCGCGGGCAAAAAATTATCGGCTTCTTCAAACACTACACTTTCTCCCTCCTTTCAACCGAGCTTTATTGTCCTCCTACACAACGAATTTCTAAAAAAATGGCACCCACTGTGAAAAAGTTGATCAATCCGGCTGCCCCCGCAGCTGCGGAAATGGACATGCAAGGGGACATCAAGAACCCGATGACCAATGCCGCCGAAGATGTTGATCCTACCACCACCACCAAGCCCCGCGTTCTAATCACCGGTGTGACGGGTTTTATCGGAGCCCATTGCGCCCAGCAGTTATATTTGACGAAAAAGTACCAGATTGTCGGCACTATCCGGGCAGAACAATGGAACAAAGACTGTGACCGTCTGGTGAATGAGGTCGCGCCGGATGGAAGCCTAGAGCTCATCGGCGGCCTGGACTTGGTCGCTTCGAGCCTCGAGGATTGGCGGGAGGCTGTGAAGGGGTGCCAATATGTGTTGCACGTGGCGTCGCCGTACTTTGCGCAGGAGAAAGCCGTGGATCCGGAGAAGGAGTTAATTCTACCCGCGGTTGAGGGCACTCGAAAGGTTTTGGAGGCGTGTTGTTGTGAAAACGTCGAGCATTGCGTCGTGACCAGCTCCGTGGCCGCCGTGATTGCCGGCCACGACATTCAGCGGGATTTTGTAAACGCCGGGGTTGCCATAAACGCGAGCAAGCACTGGACCAAGGAAGCAGAACTGGAATCCATCAGCAAAAAGCGTTTCGCGTACCCGCTGGGGAAAACGAAAGCCGAGAAAATTGCGTGGGACTACTACAAAAAGAAAAGTAAAAACAACCTGAAAATCTCGACCATTTGCCCGGCCGGCGTGTTCGGGCCACTGCTGTTGCCGAAGGCCTGCGAGTCGACGGCGCTGTTAGAGCAGTTCTCGAAAGCACCGCTCGCGCCCCCCATCGGAGTGCAGATTGTCGACGTGCGGGATGTCGCGCGCATGCACGTGGCCGCTATTGAGAACAGCGAAGAGGCGGCTGGGCACCGGTTTTTAGCGTGCAACGGCGGCGTCAACGCGGTCGAGTTTATTCAGTTGGCCAATGCGGTGTTGAGCAACGGAGGACGTAGCGGAGGTCGTAGTGGAAATAATGATAAACAAGCATCATCTACTTCAACTTCTATCTTCCCCACCACCCGCCCGTGGTTCCGGATTCCGGCGGGATTACTCCGGTTTCTGCGCGACTACTTGAAGATTGAGGCTGTGGCGGACATGCTGCATTTGCAGGGCTTTGACGAGGTCGAGGTGGACATGGGGAACGTGGCGAAGGTGTTGAAAATGGAACAAAAAGACTTCCGGGACAAAAAGAAAGCTATTGTGGATATGGCCATTTCCATGCAGGAGTGGAAAATGGTCTGAAATGGAAGATAGAGTGAGGAGTTGTGCTCCTCCTGCCTCGAAGATGTCATCGTTTGGAAAGATGACCTTTATTCTCTTCTGTATGTCAACATGTATGATTTTTTGTTTTTGGTTATTTTTCCACCTGTCATGGATGAACTTCACGATCTTGATCTTCACGACGTTCTCTAGTAAGTACCTATTGGACAGATGTTGGTGTTTTGACGAGTTGACTCATGTCTGTTGGAGCCTCTTCACTTGTGGGCGCCGGACTTCGTTTTGCTTTCTACTAGCACAACACCGGGCATGATGCTTCTTCATCAACGCCAGCAGATAATTTTAAGCTTTATAGTTTTCTCAAACTTCCCAAAGCCCGCATGACATTTATTTTGAGCTCTGACTTTTTCCAACACCTGTATGATATGATTTTGAACTTCTTTCTCTTCGAGCTCTGAAGCCTATTGGTCAACACGAGCTCGCCTGTCAACCGGTGTAGCGTGCTACACTCGATGAAATCGCAATCGGAGCAAGACCCTAATAAACCTCACACACGAGCACGCCCCACTTCCAAATTCTTTGTATGATTTATTGGCAAGCAGGCACAACACCCAATTGTTTTACTGAAAAAACCATATACTGTTGTAACAAATGTTGAATTTGAAGACTGAAAGCACAAAGGGCATGAGAAGCCCATGACATAACTGATTGGACTCGGGTTCGGGTAAAAATTTTCGTGTGTCTGTTGGTTTCCAGGTGGTACTCATGATATTCATGACTTCTCTGGTGTAGTGACGAGGAGCAGATGCGCTCAACATTGCTTAATATTGTCTTGTGCAACTTCAAGCCGCACCATTGGTGAAGATGTTCGTCACGACTCTTCATAAAAAATATCGCCCGAACTACGACGATGACACACGCTGGATTTGTTCGTCCTCCAAAACGTCCTTCGAAATGTTGATGTAAGTATTTCGTCGAAAAGACGTTCGTGTTGAATAGGCTCATCAATAAACGTGGAAATCTTGATGCAGTGTGATGAAGATGCAAGGGCCAATCACGACAAAATCTATCACTCTCTGTTGAAGAGTAACGTGGTTTAGAAATAACGAAAAAGCATCTCAATCGCATTCGTTTTGGTCTTTCTGTGGCCTTTCCTCGTCGTTTCATTCTCATCGTACAACATGAAGATAAGTCACGGTGGTCGTGCAGCTTGTATTTGGAGTCGTACGTGAAGTATAATCTTAATCGTGTTGTGAACTGGTCAAGTGATAATTTTGGACCACCGATGAAAGTTCACTCGTTTCCTCTATGATCCTGGTGCGCTCGACGCCATCTCAGAACTACGTGCACAACTTCTGATGCAATTTTTCTGATTTATTGCTTACGCCCACATCAGTGTTGCTTTTTTCCCTGTTGCACGGGTAAACTGCAGTTCCGGGAGCAGCAGTTCTCTGTTTCTTCCTCGCTTTGATGAAAACACTACTTGTACTACTCTATTTTTTTGGAAAATCGTAAACAATCCTCAACCTCAAAGAAAGAACATGTTGTCCTATTTCAGCGCCGTAGAAGGTCCTATGGGACCTACTTCTGCGATGAAGAGAACCGCTTTCATCCTGCTCGTCCTGGCGACGCAGCAGGAGGTCGCCAGAAGGATGCTGGGCAACGGCGGCCAAGGTGCAATTTTCTGTGTGGAGGCTTTCGTGGCCACGCCGAAGAACCTGCTGAAGCGGAATGTCAAGACGGCCAAGGTGGCGCCGGCAGCGATCATGAACCATGGTGCCGAGGGACGAGGAGATCCACAAGCACAAGAGGCGAAGGAGAACATTAAACCGGAGCCTTTCATCGCACCAGCTGCTGCACCCGCTACCACGGCCACGGCAAGCGATGTTGTTGAGAAAGAAAAGCAGAGCTTGCTGGCGAAAAACCGAAACACTGAAAAGAAACAGGCAGGTCAACACGAAAATATTAAACCAGGTGCACCGAAAAGTACGCTACTGCAGTTGCGGAAACAACAGAAAGTGGCAGCAGCTGGCGACTCCAGTAAAACCAGGAGCGAATCTTCTGGGGTGTTACAACTACCGGAGGAGAAGGCGACGAAAATTCCAGGTGGCGACGAGGACAACGACGTTGTAGCAGATCAGCATCAGACTGAACCGCAAAAAGTGCCATCTTCTTCGGGTGAACAAGATGTTGAAAACGAGGCTCATGATTATGAAGACGACCACTCCACCCCGGGAAGTGAGATGAGCGCTACAACATCCTCGTCATCCTCCATGGTCGAGAGAAACTCGAAGGAAGAACAGGAACTCCAGGACAGCCGTCGGCGACGACGCGATGGCAGACGGCGCGACGGGCGGCGGCGAGACGGGCGGCGTCGGTCTACTTCCACAGAGACGGCCAGCACTCCCACCGGGCGGCGCCGCCGCCGACGCAGCACGTCGGAGAGCAACACGAACGAGGATTTCCACCCGAAAAATTGCCCCTTTCTGACGCTGCAAAACGAAGTCCGGACGACAACGAACGAGTACGAAATGGAATGCAACGACGGGACGGTGCAAAACCCCCACTCTTCTTCCAAAGAACAGGAAGACTGGGCCAACGCGGACGCCTGCGTCTCGCACGGCGGCCGGGCGCGATGCCCACTGGGACACGTATGCAATGTAAATTTCCCGTACTTAATACACGTAGAAATGCGGTCCCTGCATGACAAAACTTGGCTCCGGTCCTCGTTTAGCATGACAAGTTTCACGCTTTAAATTGGTGAAATTTGTGATGCATCTTGTATATGTACGGGAAATTTGTATTGCATAACACGGCATGTGTGCGTACGACAACGACTGCGCGGGCGGAAAAGATATCCTGTGCAAAAGTATCGCGCTCGTAGTAATTGCGATCATGCATGACAGATATCCCTTTTTGGGTAAATCAGCATTACAAATTCCATTTTTCTTCTTGAAAACATTTGTGATGCAATTTATACTAGTACGATACTTTTGCAATGCATAAAAGACTTCTGCTGCATGCTTCCAGCGGAGACAGGCTGCAACGAGGGACATGGCGGGGTCCGGAAGTGTCCGGAATATCCAAGAAGAAAACGTTGCTAGTGGAAATTTGTGATGCGCAACATGCAAGATGATTGCGTCTGTCATGCTTGGCATGCATTGTAGGGCCCATTACAGGGCGTTTTCGCATACTATCTGCGCATGACAGGTTTTTGCTGTCATGTCACCCAGATTTGTAATGCTGTTCCGCCAAAAAAGTTACACCTACAACGTTTTTTATTGGATACGGAAATGATGTCATCTACTTCCGCGGCGGGCGGGGGCGCTACGAGTGACCAGGAAGACACTTCTGATTATGGCACGAACTCTGATCTGCCCAGTGCTAACGGCGAGAGCAGCGACTACGGAAGTTCCTCGGAATCGGACTATAATGAGGATGAATACGAGGAAACTCAAACGACAACTGCTAGCACTAGCACAACAACCTCTACGACTACGACCACCACAACTTCGAACCCAGCCTGTCCGTCGGAGAAAAAACTCCAGTGTCCCTGGCAGTGTCCCTGGGATCCGCCGGTGCCCTTGGACACGAATGAAATGCTTTGCGGGGACAACACGGTCTGCAACGTCGGTCTCGAGGGCTGGAGCTGTTGCAATGCCCACGGCGGCCGCAAGGTGTGCCCGAATGGATATCAGATGTGCGCCCAGAACTCCAAATGCAAAACCGACTGCAGCACGGCCGGAGGATTACGCGCGTGTGAGGATAGTACCACCACACCTCCTCCCCCCGTAGTGCAGCAGTTTTCCGCTTCCGCCGCCGCACCGGCGCCGGTAGTTTCAACATCTTCGAACGCAGTCGTACAACAAAACCGAAACAATTTCGACGATTCCCACAGCAAGTGCAAGATTTTGTCGCAGCACCGCGCGAAATCCGACAGCATCAATGTGGTTTTCCTGCCCTCCGGCTTCAGCAGCGGCGAAATCTCGAATGGGAGCTGGAAAAACCACGCAAAACGGATTTACCGCGAGTTGACGAACCGCTATCCAGGAAAAAAACTGTGTAAGTGTAACTTTGTAGGAAGAGCAGCATCACAAATTCGTTTTGCATTACAGAAAAAACCTGTCATGCGCAGATTGTACGTGAAAACACGTACGAAACACGTCTATGACGCACTTCCAGCATGACAAGTGTAACTGATTTGCGTTTTTTGCATCACAGATTTACACTTACACAGTTTTTTTTCTTGCATAACCGCTACGCCATGTTCAACGCCGACGAGAACGAGGGCTTGAACATGTTTTACGTGAACGAAAAGGCAGCGGAAGACCACGGGCAGCTTATAAAATGTAAAAATGTCTGGGTCTGGAAGATTGCCAGGTTTCTCATGCACATTTTGCATGACTCCTGATGTCTGTGATGCATGCCCTAGCATCACAGATTTTGTGAGGGCTTCCTGATGCCTATACCGCATGACAAATGCTCTTGCCGTGTAGCAAAACTTGGACTCTCTTTGCTGCTCATGCAATACAGATTTTTTTAGGATCCAAAATCAGCATGACAAGTTGGATTCTTCCAGACCCAGACACTTTTACAGTTGACACAGCTGTGCAAGGTGCAATCCACGTTGCTGCTCTGCGAAGTCGAGGTGTTCCAAGCGGTCGCGCGCCACGAGTGCGGGCACGGCTTCTTGATGAGCTACTTATCAAATGCAAATATGTTGTCTGGGTCTGGAAAGTTGAAACTTGTAATGCTGGTCTTGCATTCCTGTGGCTGTGAAATCTGTATTGCATGACCAACAAATGTGGCAGCCTCTCACGTCATGATACAAAAACGCAGTTTCTCATGCGGAGTTCGTATGATAAAGCGTTGCGCAGACTTGTCATGCTTTCCTGCATGAGGAAGTTCTTTTCATCATGCACATTTTAAGCATCACAAATTTCCAGACCCAGACATATTTGCACTTGATGCTACTTGATTGTCCACAACGACGCGGTTTCCTGGGCTGGGGCTGCTTACTCCTGGCTGTCCGCGGCGACCATCACGTTGATGGATCAGGGCATTGACGCCGCGGCGCACGAACTCAGCCACAGCATGTTTGGTCTGGGCGACGAGTACGCGGCGCGGCAATCCACGGCGACAAGAAAGCCCAACTGCGACCACGACAAGCAAGGCTGTCTGAACCGCATCGCGGATTTACGAGCGGTGTTTGGTGACGAGAAGGTGGGGACCTGCGTCTACGGCTACTGCGAGAACAACGCGTACTACATCGCCAAGGAGTCCATCATGATCTACATCTCGCTGCAAGAGTTCGGGTACGCGAGCGAGAGAGTCGGGTGCTGCAAGTACTATTTGGTGTTGGACGTCACGCCACCGTATTGCGAGATATGCAGTGCAAAAGTACCATTGTACTAGTACGAATCGCCGTCGTGCATGACAAATCCATCAACTAAGGGACATCAGTATTATAAATTTCATTTTTGTTTCTTGAATGAAAAATTTGTGATGCGATCTATATTATACTAGTACGATGCTTTTGCAATGCATACGAGAAGTTCAACAGCAATGGTTTGACGCCCTTGAGGGCGTTCTGCAAAGACCTTCAGCAACAGTACGAGGCCCACACCGAGGTCTGGAACTACGACAGCCAAACCAGCGCGCCCGCGGCTTTCGTGGAAATGGGAAAGAAAGAGAACGAACACGATGAAGTTCTGGATAGTAGTACCGTTGATGAAAAAAATCCACAAAAGAAACTCCTCCTTCCACCGGCTGGTGCAGCAAGAAGCGCCGCCGCACAAGAAAATGAAAATCAAATGCCGCGCCGGCGGAACGTCAGGAGAACCAGCACTAGACGAAGCAAAATGACAGGCGAGGAAAACAACAGCTTCTCCCCCCTACACAAAGTTTCGTTCACGTCTTTCGCCGAAGTCGCGAACCGAGACTGTCGCTTTCCGAATATGAATTGCAACAGTATCGGACTAGTATAACTTGCAATACAAATAATTAGCTCAGCATTACGATCACAAATAATTGAATTTGTAATGCGGGTTCACCTTAACAACTAGATTTGTCATGCTTGACCGCAATCAGAAGTTAGTACGAGTGCGGTACTTTTGCACAGGATGCCGAAGCTGGAGCAGCACATTTTAGAAGGTGACGACGAAGCCTTCTCGGAGCACGGCGCCGCCCATGTTTTGGTAGAACAAGCGGTGGAATGGGTGTGTAAGATCTCTTCCGCTTCGGGTTCCGGTGGCGGGAACACCGATCAGAAACCAAAATGCTTCCAAGCGGCGATTTCCGAGGAGAATGAAGAGGGGAGCGCGGACTTGTGTGCGGGGATGTTTCAGCGCAACGAGGTGCATGGGGACGTAGAGGACACCAGTGGCGAAAACAAGCAGTGCACCGAGGAACAAGTCCAAAAAGACAAATCCATCGTGAAAGTTGACGTGTACAAGAAAAAGAACCCGACGAGCGGGAATGCCGACAACATGGGGAAAGAGAGCGCAACATTTGACCGGAGTCTTTGTTTTTACAACTACGATATCGCGGATCCCATGCTATCCATTGCGGAAGTATGTATCTGGGTCTGGATACAAATTGGGAGAGTTGTTTGATGTCGTGCACGTTTTACATGACCCACGAGAATGCCTATAATGCTGATGCATGCTCTAGTAGCATATTCACAGCTTTCGCGAGAGCTTGATGATGCTTAGTTTTCTGCATGAGAAACAGAAAGAGAAATGTCCTTTCCGGGCGGCGATATTGACCTGAGTACCTTTTGCTGCTCATGCAATACAGAACAATGTATGTTGATCGAAGAGTAGCTGCAGATCACACCAAATCCAATTCTTGCCAGACCCAGACACATGATTTGCAGTTGATACATTCCCCCGCGGGACAAAAACGACAAGGTCAGCTTGGAGGAGGTGCGCGTGCCGCGGAAGTCGTTTGCAGTGATTTTGCAGTTCGGGGAAGTCATCTTTGACTGACGTTGTAACCACACCAAGTACACCTACACACAGTAGGAGAAGAGGAAGCAAGCTTTAGCTTTGATAACTTATCGCGAGCGGTGGGAGGACAGCCAAACGGAAGTGTAACTCATGTTGGTACTACTCACACATCTTGTTTACCATATCTAATCATGATCATCTACATATTCGTTTTCGTTTCTGCAGAGTTTTTAAATTTAAAAGTCACTCCGAAATAAAGCATACGCATCCATGATCTTTCACAGTAGACGTAATTCTCGAAGTGACTCGGTCACTTCTTAGTTGCACTTGCCGTCAAGGTTTTTTTGATTTCAAACAAGTTTCGCGCCAGTTGGCTTTTCCGAATTTAAATAAACAGCGTTTTTCTTTTTTGTTTATTCACCAAATTTCTACAGACAATTGCATTCCTATTTAAGTAGTACCTTCACAGCTACCCTTTACCGAATGAAGGGGGTCTCCATGATAAACTTGCTTGCACTTTTGAACATATTTTTTTTTTCTACCCAGAGTATTTTCTAAGCGGTTCCACCAGGGAATGAAACCGTGGGGGCACTACCTCCCCTCATGGTCGTGGTAGTGGAATCATATTAGATGACGCTCCCAACGAAGTAGACGAAGCAGTGGGCATCCCTTGCTGCCTGGCGCAGAGGACGAGATGGAGATATTGTCGAAGTTGTGCGTATCCATTCGTCCTGGAGCTGCAAGATCATTGGAGAACAAATCTCATTTTTACCCGCGTTTTTACACTACTTAAGTACGTTCATTCCACCTCGCATCCGCATCAAAAATAAAAACAATAGACAAATGATCCATGATGGGCAGAAGAAGGTCCTCATGCGGCGCCAGGTGTTGAATGAAATAAACATAGAGTTGCCTCGCCCTCCCGAGAACGTCGCCTTTCACTATATTCACAGATCACGTTGATGTCGCACAGTGTGAGTGTCAGTAGCGGCACAATTGTTAGCCGCAAGTGCTAGAATTTGTAATAGCAGGAGGACGGGTATGTATGATTATTTTGCAGTTCACAACTACTAGTAGCGAAGAGGCGCAGGTGCGAGCTCGGCTATTTCTTAATCGTAAACACCCAGGATGAAGAAATTGTAGTTGTAGAACGATGTTGTAAGCATACATACTCGTGCACCACCGTCGTACACCCAATCGTGCTGACGAACTTCCGTTATTTGCTTCAGCTTATTTCCTATCGTCCGCCTCCGCTCCTAAAACTAGCAACTTCGTTCTTCTCCCATCGTCCGTGGTCGTCACAGCGTCGTGTCATCTTCCGCTTGCACAAGTACGATGTTTCCAGATGTACGATGTGGTACTAGTCGACACAAAAATTCTATGACCTTATTTCTCGACATCTTCGCAGGAACAATTCTACTTGCAGTTGTAACTACCACTTTGGTGTTGTTACTCGCACGTCGCTTTTTTTTAAAAAAAAGAAAAATCGGATCTTTGACTTGGTACTAAGAAAGCGAAAGCCGCACATTTATTTTGCTCCTCCTTGCTTCCACTTTCCGTTTTTTAAGTGAGTATTCGTAAAAAAATCTTCTTATACCTGCTTCGCAAGAATTGTAGCGCGTACATCGAAAAAACCACCAACCAGCATGATGACGCATTCAGTCTTGCGCGGCCAGAACAACAGGTTCGTCCGACGAGCATCCGCACTCGCGTTGTCGGCAGCCGCATCATCCTCGGTGGTGTCCGCTTCCAGTGTGAGTTTGCTGAGCCGGAAGAAGACCTCAGTCCGCTCATCTGCTGGAACTACTACTAAATCCTCCTCGCGCATCACGAGGAAAAATGATGAATCTGCTACAACTACTAGTACTACCGCGCGGGAGGACTACAGCACAAAAATTGTGCTCGGCTTTGAAGGCGAAAATAAACACAGGGCCGCCGCGGCGAGGACTTCTGAGGAGATGACAGCGAACAACAAGCCCATGACCACCTCGACGTTGCTTCAGAAAGCAAAAGATAAAACGACCGTGCAGGTCTTTACCGAAATCTCTTCGAAAAAGCAATCGTTTGCATCCCAGCATCAAGCGAAAATGGGACAAGAAACGACTCAGAAAGCGGAAGCAAAGCGGCGCCGCAGAAGTAGAGGAAGTTCCTCGAGTGGTCGTCGTGGCCGGGCCGCTGCAAAGCCGGCGAAGCCGAAGCCGCCGTCTTACGACCCGGAGGAGCTCGTGCGCTGTCCCTGGCTGGAGGGTTCCAGCCGCGACGGCTACCTCGAGTGCAACGACGGCTCGCTGCAGCAGGTCAGGGGCGGGGGTTGGAACCGGTGCCAAGACCGCGGCGGCCGCAAACGGTGCCCGAAGAACCAGCCCGTGATGTGCGCCAAGCCGAACGACTGCGTGGGCGGAACGGATTACTGCTGCAAGGACTCCGCCTGGGAATGCCATCAGTCCTACGACCACGGAGAGCTCAGGAACCACTGGGGTCCCCGGGGTTGTCCAGCTGCTGCTGCTTCCACTAGTACTCCAAAACCCGCCACCACCACTCCAAAACCCACGACCTCCACGACAAGACCCACGACGTCCACACCCCTACTTCCGACCACTACACAACCCACGACGACTACACCCCTTCCGACGACTACTACAAGACCCACGACGTCCACACCCCTTCCGACCACCACACAACCAACGACGTCCACACCCCTTCCGACCTCCACCACAAGACCCACAACGTCTTCTACACCCGCCCTTCCGACCACGACTGCACCCCCTCCAACCACCACGACACCAAAGCCCCCCTCCACGGCCGCCGTCGCAGCTCGTGCCCCGCCGTCGGCGCCCGCCATGACGATGGCAGTGCCGGCTTCTGTGCCCGAAGCGTCGCCGATTGAGGGGAACCCGCACTGCAAGGCCTTGTCCGCGAACGTGCCCAAGGCAAACGCGGTCAACCTGGTGCTGCTCTATCAAAAGGAAAAATCCCCCCTCTCCATATCGAAAACGAAACTTGTGATGCTGTATTTGAGTAAAAAAATCGACTTGTAATGCTAGAAGGCCAAGAGACGCAGCTGTGGCCTCGTTTGCAGGCAATTTGTCATGCTGCTTCCCACTTCCAGTTGCCCCCTGTCATGCTAAAGATGCAAGGCTTTCCCACGCCAACCAGCCCTACAGTCCGCATCTTTTCCCTTCTAGCATGACAAAGCTGATTTGTGGCCACAAATCTGCACCACAAGTCTCTAGTTTGAGTATGGGGGGGGTGGATTTTTCATTTCGATATGCTCCCGAGCAACTTTGCACACGACGACTTTGGGGACGCCAACGGGAACGGCAACGTTTGGGCGGACAAGGCGCAGACGGTGTTTCAGGGGCTGAGCACCTACGCTCCCTTTGACGCGGCCAACAACGCAGCCTTGAACGTGTTCTACGTGAACCAGCGTCTGGACGAGGAGATGTACGCCTATGACAACGACGGGGACGCGCTTTGCTGGTACGGCTGCCACGACGTGGACCGGTTGCTGTGCTGCGTGATCTCCGAATTCTGGAAGCACGCCGAGATGCACTGCGGCAGCGGGTTCCACACCACCCTCCTCGTCATCCACAACTCGCCCAAGTACGGCGGGGCCGGCTACGCCGCGCAGTCGGCCGCCACCATGTCGCTCGACAATGCCGCGCTGCAGATCGCGGCGCACGAGCTGGGTCACGCCATGTTCGGCCTTGGCGACGAGTACAGCCAGGGCACCGCGACCCCGGACACGAAGCCGAACTGCGAGTTCCGCAAGAGTTGCGAACGCAACCTGAGTATCAAATGTAAAAGTGTCTGGGTCTGGAATATTCTGAGATTTGTCATGCATGTTTTGCATGACCCAGGATGTCTGTAATGCACGACCGCGCATCACAGATGTTGAGCGGGCTTCCTGATGCCTACTCCGCATGACAAACGCCCTTCCCGCGTAGCACAAACTAGACTCCTCTTGCTGTTCATGCAATACAGATTTTTCTAGAGTCCAAAGTTAGCATCACAAGTTCCAATCTTCCAGACCCAGACACTTTTACATTTGATACTGAGCGGGTCCGAGGGTCTGGAAGTGGTGTACCGGCCGCAGGATATCACGCAGTATTGAGAGGAAAAATCCCCCCTCCCCATATCGAAAAGGTGCGTTTCCGAAAATTTGTCTTGCTGATTTGAGACCACAAATCGCGTCTGTCTTGCAA
This sequence comes from Amoebophrya sp. A120, assembly GCA_905178155.1. Lineage (NCBI taxonomy): Eukaryota > Dinophyceae > Syndiniales > Amoebophryaceae > Amoebophrya > Amoebophrya sp. A120. The sequence continues at coordinate 2,509,204 of CAJINV010000012.1, read as the reverse complement.
GAACACAACTCCACACGTTCTGCCGCATTATGCAGGCGGTTTGTGATGCTGTTGCTCCTACAGCGTAGTCGTTTCTCATGCTAAGCGATTAGGCAAAAGCACTCTACTCAGGCTTGGCAGGAGCCTGCAGTCCTCTACTGCAGGACAAACCTGATTCGTATACGCAAGTCCAGCATCAGAGACTTCCTGTCGATATGTGGAGGGGAGATTTTTTCTTGTGATACGCAGGCCGCGAAATTTCCCACGACGGCGGCGGCGGCTTTGCAAAGCAGCCAGATGCACGTGCCGGCCTGCGCGGTATGCATTGCAAAAGTGTCTGGGTCTGGAAGATTGCTGAGGTTTGTGATGCTGTGTCTGCTTGACACGGAAGGTGTGCCATGCAAGGCCTAGCATCACAGGGCTTGATGAGACGGCTTCCCAATGCTTAATCCGCATGACAAACTAACACCTTCTTTCGGCGACAGGAAAAAGAGCTCCCTTGGCTGTCTAAGCATGACAGATTTTTGTATGATCCAAGTATGCATCACAAGTTCGCATCCTTCCACCAGGCCCAGACATTTTTGCATTTGATACGCGGGGCACCAGTACTACACGGCCAGCGTCTATCCCAGGAAAAAAGTGTTACGGTTACACATTTGTAGTCAATTCAGCAACACAAATTTATTCTCTGCATGAGAGAGAAAACAACTTGTAATGCAGAAATCCTACGGGAAAACCAAAACTCCTATGAAACGAGGCTTCCATGCGTATCCGGCATGACAGAGCTGGTCTGTCTTGCTTGGCCTATAAAAACACAATGCGCAACTGTAACACTTTTTTCTTTGCATAGCGTTTCCATCATGGCGGAGCTGGACAAACCCTGGGGCATGGCCAACCTGCGACTGACATGTTGCAAGTGGTACCTACTGAACGAGGGGATTCCCGAGTATTGCATCGAGTACGACCAATTTGGGTTGTCCCTGCACGACTTTTGCCATCACGTCCGAGTGGAATTCGACACCTCGCTCAACATTTGGGACTACAATTCGTTTGCGCAGATTGAAGATGATATTGATGTTGTTGACGGAGATGATATTGGAGCAAGAACAGCTACTGGGTCTCGAAGGAAAAGTACTCTTTCCTCAGGAGCATCTTTGCCATCATCTTTTGGGGGGCAGTTTAGTGGAGAAGGGGACGACCGCCAAGGCGGGGACTTGTTGGCTCAGGAAATTGATGTAAAGGAAAGAACCAGTGTAGTGTCTCTTGACGAGGAAAAGGACATGCAATTTTCGTCGGACTTACGCCAGACCGGTGTTGTTGAAAACAACATCAACAAGAATAATAAAGCTACGAAGACGAGGAACCCGACCGGTAGTACAAGAACAGCAAACCTGTTGAAGAAACCAAGGCCGCTGTCTCTCTTGCAAAAGTCCACCGAGGCGAAGCTGCGGGCGGAACTGGAAGCGCACGAAAAACGAGTAGAACGGAAGCAACAAGCTCGGAAGGCAAGAAACGAGAACTACACAGCTGGTAGTACGCTTGAAACAAGCGCGGCTAAAACTAAACCAGCAGATGAAACGAGCGAGATCCACATGTCCGAAGCGATGCAGAAGAACTTTCTGCCCCTGATTGAAACGAGAACGTTGGAAGGCAACAACGAGCCCGGGCTCGAGGTGAAGCACATTCTGGTGGAGCACCCGGTCGAGTGGGAGTGCGTCGGCGGGCGGGGAAATGACGGCTACGTGTGTGCGGAAGCTGTATCAAATGTAAAAATGTCTGGGTCTGGAAGAATGCATGTTTGTCATGCTTGTCTGGCATGACTCTGAAATCTGTCATGCACGTTACCCAGGAGCTCTGTTTTTCTGTGATGCAGGAACGGAGTTTGTCATGCAGAATAGGCAATACCTAGAAGCTCAGAAACTTGTCATGCTGAGCGAGCATTTGTGGCCTCATCATGAGACGCCACCCAGCATTACAAGTTTCCAGACCCAGACATTTTTACATTTGATAAGCTGTGCAGCTGATCAATGCAGTAGCCGAGATCGAGGCGCAAACCTTCGGGATCGGGCTATCAGATGCAAAAATGTCTGGGTCTGGAACATTCTAAACTTGTGATGCTGTCTCTGGATTCTGAAAAAATTTGTATTGCATGACCAGCAAGAGGACTCCAGTTTGTGCTATGCGGAGAGGTCATTTCTCATGCTGTAGAGGCATCACAAAGCGCTCTAAAAATCTGTGATGCTACGGCATGCATCACAGACATCGTGGGTCATGGAAAATATGCATGACAAATCTAGAAATCTTCCAGACCCAGACATTTTTACGTTTGATACGGGCAGTACCTGAGCAACCTGGTGCACGGAGACATCGACTGTGACCATCTCGACGACGACATGCTTGCGGAGGTGGCCGAGGGACCCCTGAAAAAGGACGACGTGGTGAAGATCGACGTGTTTATGCAATACAAATTCCCCGTACATGGATGTACAAGGTGCATCACAAATTTCACGAATTTGGAGCGTCAAACTTGTCATGCTAAACTAGGATCGAAGCCAAGTTTTGTCATGCAGAGACCGCATTGGCATTTGTACGTCGTGCACGGGAAATTTACTGTGGATAGTGTTCCGTGCGGGGGGTCACCAAAACAAACAAAGTTCTTCTTCTACGGGGCAAGATGAACCTGCTGAAGTAGAGCAGGCTGGCGAGATGAAGGTGTTTGTCCGCAGCATGTGCTTTTTCAAATTTAACAATGTGGAGCAACCGCCGCCAACCGGCGCCGACGACCACTTGGACCACCACGAGTTGCGGGTCTCCCGCAAGAGTTTCCCGGTCATTCTGCAACGCGGGGAAACTTATGCACTGCAAACATGTCTGGGTCTGGAAGATGAAAAATGCCGGACCTGTCATGCTTGTGTGGCATGATTGTAAGCTAAGGTCTGTGATGCATGCGCACGAAGAGCATCTCTTGCCTGTCATGCAAAAACGCAGTTTGCCATGCCGAGTACGCAAGAACACATAGCAGCTCGAAAATTTGTCGTGCGTGGCTGCTGCATATAATTCAAGTCCCTCCATCAGTCGCATACTTGCGTCACAACTTCCCAGACCCAGACATATTTGCACTTGATAAAACCTGTGCACAATCGAGGTTCGACGTGTAGCTGTAGATGAAGTTGACCGGCGGGATTTATCCGTTGAAGAGGAGGCGACAAACAGGAGATACCAACTTTTTTTGGCGGAAAGAAGGAAGTAGACATTCATGATGATAGCAAGAGAATACGTCAGCAGTGCGATTGTGATTAAGGTCTACCTTTTCTTATACTTTAGTTGTCCTACGCATGACGTAAGTAGTAGCCTTTCGCTCTCAGTTTTGCTTTTGCGGCAGCATGGGTCGTTTTGCCCTCTTTGTCATTGTCTTAACTCGTCAGCATTTACATAATTTTTCTTTTTTGATTTTTTACATTCCGATTCTTTTTTAGCTTTTTACTTGCACGACATGGACATCCCGACGTCTCGTTTTCCTTTATATTTATACGTTTTTTCATGTGTTTCATTATTTACTTCGTTGTCGTTGCGAGTGTTGTGCCACCTGGTTTACTTTTGCCCCCATCATGATTAGACGACAAGACGAGCTCTTCTATTGGGTAAAGCACGTAAGAGAAAAATGAGTCTCCGCGTAGAGCCCAAAGCACTTGCACTGTAGAAGGACCCTAATTTTTGCTACGTCAGAGCAGCTGCATTCTGATAAATACTTCTGTGCGCCTGCTGTAGATGTAGTGTAAGTGTACTATCTTGAAGATAATTATTTCTGTCGCTTTTTCGTTCTGCATCTTCACCAACACGAAAACCTCATCTCGAGGACGAGCAGCGACAGTTATATAAGTAAGATCATTGTTCAATTTGAAACTCGGTCGGCCAAGATCAAGAAGGTAAACAAGAGGGATGAAACAGAAAAACATAAACAAGTGAAAGAGGAGCGATATCTGTACTGATACATCTCGTCGTCCCGGTCCACCTTTATTGCCTCGGTGCGTGGTCGTGGTATCAACATACATGGAAAATAAAGCTAGTAGTGGATCAGAAGTGAAAGCAAAGCAAAATGCGATGGATCGAAATTGTTTCAAGTCAGTGAAACTGAATAAATCAAGAACATTCCGTCGAGACAGTAGCTCAACAGTGACGATCATCTCGGTGGATCATTTCTTGGAGGGTCTAAGTAGGATACTCAATTTGACTCCAGAATGAAACCTATACCTGGTCGGTGAGATGTGTCTGAATCTGAAAACAACGAAACACAAAGTAGAGCACACTTCGTGGCTCAGTTTGGTATTGTTTTCGTGAAGTAGAAACATTAACATAAAACATCTATCGTGTATGTCGGTCAGCACTGCATCTCTTTGATGAAGATGGCTCGCAATTCTTGTGCACCTGCACATCCTTGCTCCTTACTACAACCCACAGTAACAGTTCCCGCCCTAACGTCTGACCACTTTCTTAGATCTTACCCTTAAGTTTGAATCAAGTTGAGATCCGTCTTTACCGTTTGACGACCAACTTCTTACACGACCTTGTTTTTAAAACCTTAGAAAAAAAAACAACAAGCACTTTCTACTAGCGCGTCTACTTCTGGTAACGCGACAACTTCTGCTGGGAGGTCGTCTTGTGCTAACAGCTGCAGCTGAATAAGTTTTTGCTGTCGCCCTCGCCCCCTACTATTTGCATTTTTAATTTTTCCTTTTCCCTTCGCGCACGCTTAAGATCAGGAAAAATTTCATAAAACAAGTGCCGCTTTATCGAAAAATCAATCCTTTTCATTGCTATTTCATCACATCATCTCGCACAAGAGCCTGAATGATCAAAATGCAGCCACGTTTTCTTGCGTTTGTCGTTTTGCACTTGTCGACGGTGGCAGTGGTCAGCGCGGCGACGGCCGGGCTCGGGTCGGGACTTGATCGCGGCGGTGGTATGGAACAGTGTCAGGTGCTGGGTTGAAATCGTAGGCGCTAAGGGGCGGGACGCATTTTGCGTATAAGTGCTATTTCATCCAATCTTCGTGCAGCAACATGGGCAAAAAAAGCAGACATTTTTTGTGTCGCAACATTCTTGCATCCAACGCAGAGGATGAGGACTTTTGCTTTTCTGCTCGTAATATATTTGTTTCGATTTCACTTTGCAGATTTCGATTTCCACCCAGCAGCGCCTGCCACTGTGATAGATAAAAATGATGAGGATCACGCACACGGACACGGACTCGATGCGCATGCGTCAGAAGAAATATCAAATGCAAATATGTCTGGGTCTGGAAAAGTGAAGCCTGTACTTCTGTGTATGTATCTATTTCGATTTCTGTAAAATCTGTCTCTGTATTGCATGACCAACAACAAGGAACGAGTTGTGTTTTGTCATGCAAAAGCACAGTTTGAATTTCTATTTCTAAATTTAATGCGCACTACCACTATCTACGCACCAGGAAGCGTCCTCGGGTTCGGGATTTGTCATGCTGGGCTCCACTCGGGAGTATGTTCAATCATCGCCACTCAGCATCACCAGTTTCCAGGAGGCCCAGATGCATTTGCAAGAATGCATAAGAAACGAAAGGGAACTATCAAGTCTTGCTGGAACTTCGAAATCTTCTTTACGGACGATTTGAAAATGAAGATGAGTACTATGATTCACCTACCAAAGAGTTTGGTGAACTGATGGCGGAGCTGTCGCAGTCGCCTATGATGGTACACAAGTCCTGCTCCTCTCTCAACATGAAAATTTGTGATGCAAAATACCAAATCCACACTCTGCCTTGAAGCAGCACTGTTTGCATGAGAGATCATTCTTAAACAACTTCTACTACCTTCAACAGCATTACAGTACGTCTGCAGATCTGCCATGCAGAAGCCTCATTTCTGCCGTCGCTTGTGTAGTTGCTTCCCACCAGCATGATGCCCTCATCAAATGAGGGGGTGGGGGAGGGGGTGGTGGAGTTGTGCACTCTCATATCGGAAGATCGGCAAGCTGTAAAGGAGTTGCTTGCTCCGTTCGGGTTCCGCCAGCAGCCCGCTGACGCTGGTCCTTGGGTCTTTTCTATTCCCTACGCACCTTCTCTTCTCACACGCAATGATGGCGTTGCCCCTATTCACATCTGGCGTTACAATCTACGTCGTTTCGACAGCTACCACAACCCGCTCCCGCTCCCGGGTTACTGGAGTATTTCCCTATGCATTGCAAAAGTATCGTACTAGTATAAGTCGCATTACAAATATTTCCAGAAGTATGAAAAATGGAATTTGGAATCCTGAATTTGATTTTGCTAAGAAACAGGATTTGTCATGCATGTTGATTGCAATTGATATTGATATTGAATTAGTACGACTACGATACTTTTGCACAGGATGTTCCCCGGCGACCACCAAACTGCGCCTCTACCTCCAAACAAGCCATTGACGTATTTTTATTGTCCTCTACTCCTGTGGTCGTGCCTGCTGGCGGGCGGGACAGAGGGGCTGCATTTTTGCGACTTTTTTGAAATAAGTAAAACATACGAAGATCATATGTATCTCTACTAGCCTCTTGACGCGGGCGCCCCGGACGCCCGCTGGGCTAGTAGATTTAAAGATAATTCTAAAGATGGGAATGTGTTCAGAAGGTCTGGCTTGGAGTCGAATAGAATGTGGCGAGAAGGTTGAAAAGCATAGCGCTGCCTGCCGCGAGGAAGATCGTTGCCGCGCCTGCGCCTGTCCTAGCGGCCTCGCAGCTTTAACGCCTTTTGCGGTCCGGCGTCCAGGACGCCGGCCCGCCGTCAGCCCTTTAGCCGCGTTGCCGCGCCTGCCTGCGCTTGCCCTAGCGGCCTCGCCGCTTTAACGCCTTTTGCGGTCCGGCGTCCAGGACACCGGCCCGCCGCCAGCCCTTTAGCCGCGTTGCCGCGCCTGCGCTTGCCCTAGCGGCCTCGCCGCTTTAACGCCTTTTGCGGTCCGGCGTCCAGGACGCCGGCCCGCCGTCAGCCCTTTAGCCGC
>CAJINV010000012.1:2333406-2501516 GCA_905178155.1 Amoebophrya sp. A120 | reverse complement strand
GGAACTACTGGCCATCACTTTTGCCCGACAGTAAAGCGCTGGGCAAAGGTAATGGCCAAGGAGCTGTCGCCACCGTTTTTCTCTGCCCGGCCGAAAAGTGATGGCCAGGGAGCTTCTGGCCGTTACTTTTGCCCGACCGGAAAGCGATGGCAAAAAGTTATGGCCGCGGAGTTCTCGGCCACCACTCTTGCCGGACCGGAAAGCGATGGCCACGATCGCTTTTGCTCGAACGAAAAGCGATGGCCGCGGGGCTCTTGGCCATCACGTTGGCCCGGCCGAGAAGCGATGGCCACGTTGGCGGCCAGGGGGCTCTTGGCCATCACTTGCGCCCGGCCGAAAGGCGATGCCCAGGAAGGGAGCTCTTCGCCATCACTTTTGCCAGCGCTTGAAAAGGGTTTTTTTATCGAAAGAAACCAGCTTCAAGCTGCTTGAGGCCCCGCGCTGTCGTCAGGATACGCTTCGCGACAGTATCCTGACGATAGCAGGGGGATTCGGACTCGAGAAAATGGCTTTCCCATTTTTCCAGTCCGAGTCCCCCTGCTGTCGTCAGGATACTGTCGCGAAGCCCTTCGCGACAGTATCCTGACGACAACAGGGGGGCTCGAGGTTGGGAATGGCTCTCACGCTTGGGCTGCAAGTTGTGAAAACCGCTCTCAGGTCCGAGTCCCCCTATTGTCGCCCGGATGCCGTCGCGAAGGCTTTCGCGACAACAAACATCCCGACGACAGCAGGGGGATTCGGACTTGAAGTCGGTTTTCACAATTTGCCCGCCCAAAGTGATAGCCCTGGGGCTCTAGGCCATTACTTCAGCCCGAGCCAGCGGCCCGCCGGGAAACGATGGCCAGCGGGCTCTTGGCGAGGACTTTTGCCCGGGCGGAAGGCGATGGCCAGGGAGCTCTCGGCCATCACTTTTGCCCGGCCGGGAAGTGAAGGCTCAGGAGCCCCTGGCCACCACTTTACCCGGCCCGCCGGAAAATGATGGCACCCGAGGAGCTCTTGCCCACCATTTTTGCCCGGCTGGAAAGTCAAAGGAGTGACCAAGGGCCCGACCGGAAGCGGAAAGTGATGGCCCAGGAGCTCCTGCCCTTGGCCGTCTCTTTTGCCCGGCGGGCCGGAAGGTGATGGCCAAAATTGATGGCCAGGCCGGCGGGGGCCCTTAGTTAGCCATCATTTTTGCCCGGCCGGAAAGTCATGGCCAAGGGGCTCTCGGCCATGACTTATGTCCGAGCCAGCGGAAAGTGGTGGCCGACGAGCTCTTGGCCACCACTGTTGCCCGGCCGGAAAGTGATGGCCAAAAGTTTCAACTTTGCTCGAGCGGAGGTGATGGCCAAGGAGCCGCTCGCCGTCACTTTTGCCCCGCCCGGCTGGGCAAGGAGCTTCCGGCCATCATTCATTCACATGATTCGGCCACTCTGGCCATTCTGGTGCTGGCATTCACATGCTCGCCAGGGCGTGCAGGATAACACTTTGCACGACGGTACGGGGTACAGATAACGGGAACGCGTTCAATCTGTTACACGAAGCTTCTAGATGAGACCTTCTAAGCACATTCGTTTAGAATTATTTTTCTAAGTGCCTCCTATAGATTATAGCAAAGGGGGAGGCCAAGTTCGTTTCACTATTATTATAATTATGTTGTTGCAATTCTAGCGTGGGCTCAAATTCGTCGGTATTTCAGCTCTTGAAGCAGGAGGGACAACTTCTTTTTTAGCAAGTTACTGATCTTACACTACTAACTTAGACAGTCGCAGCCCAGCGCATGATTTCTGCGTGGAAAGAATACTGTGCGGACTCCTGCTGGAACCCTCCTGTAAAAGATGTTGTGCTCTTGATGCTCTTGCGTGGGTATTGTTATCCACCTTAGCTTACGCATGATTTTGTAGCATCAACTCCTCTACTACCCCTATTTCGTTAGCATCGGGTGGAAGATGAACTACTACTGCGCTTGCAGTCAAAGCAAATAAGTTTTGCTGTAGCGACTCTTGAAAAGCCGCACTGTTTTTACTCCTTGTACGTTGCTCAATGAATGTTATATAATCCTTGATGTTGCTCAAGAAGATCGAAAATCACGTTGTTCTTGCTCGCTTAGTCACACTGATTTGCTCTTCTCTGCCTGTTTCGGAGGTACGAAAAGATGTAGAAAACTTCTGGAATTTTTGGAAGCAAGTTTTTAGATGTGCTGAGCGGTGGTCGAAATGTGCTTCATGATCGACAGATCAAATCTTAGCGAAAGACACAATGAAAATTAATGATGCTGACAAAGACAATGATCATGGTCTTGAAAATAAGTGCGCACTAATTCACCAGGAGAATCTCTGTGTTGACCTTCTGATCGAAATATAGAGAAAGGAGATCTAGATCACCAGAGATGAAAATTGGATGATGGTGGAAAAGTCATGGGATGACAGCGCTAGTGCAAATGCTCTTGGATCACGACGGCGCTTTTGGTTTTGGTTCATTCCGTTCGGTGGATTGTAGTGTGTGTAATTTCCTTCATCTAGCCCCTTACATTGATGAAAATATGGCGCGAAGGAGTTTGCAAGTAGAAGTTGCAAGTTCTTTTGATAGCATTAGCAGTTGCCCCGACGAGAGAGTTGGAGGCAAAATAATATAGACGCGATTGCTTCGTCGATGAGAAAGAAAAGAAACCTCCCTTCTTGGAATAGACCCTGTACAACATCACCAGCTGCGAGACATCAAGATAGCTTTATCTTCATGTAGTTTCATCTTGATGAAAGGTCGTGCACAGTATCGTGAATGCGACAAGTTTTTCAGATCTGTAGATCAGTACAATCGACGGACAGACATTCTTGCTACGAGTTGTTGTACCCCTAATTGAGTATTGCAGCTACTTGATCTCCCATTTCGACCACCACGCAACAACACTTCTCGTCTCTCCTGTCTTTTTTTCTCATCATCTTTCCTCTTCGTTAGAAGTAATCTGTAATATTACTTTACAAAAAAAAACAATGGTGAAGAAGGCCGTAAAGAAGGAACAGCGCAAGCTGGCCATCGAACTGGCAAAGAAGCGACGGAACACCAAGCCGGCTTGCGGCAAGCAGGAGGATAACAGTTTCAAACATGTGAAAGACAAAATCATGCGATCCGAACTGCACGACAAGGACAAAAGGGCGAAAAAGCTGAAAAAACAAAAAATCAGAAAAGGCAGGAAGGAGGCGGAGGAAAATGGCGAGGATCCAGAGGTATTTTCAGATATTATATAGTAACAGCAGCCTCAGTTACAGTTTGTACTATTCCTGCTTACAACCCTCCTGCTTCAGAATCGATTTTTTGAAAGAAACTGAATCGTAAATCTCTGTATCGAGGATTATCATTATCTGCGTCTCATCAAAATGAATTATCAGGCCCTCGGTTTTCCGAAAAAGGGCGCGGGCGCTGTCACCGTGGATATGATGCGGGAGGAGAACGAAACGATTATCGACCAAACCACCGCTCTGGACGAAGAGATCGCAAATGACGAGGAAAACGACGAATTTTCGCCCCATTTCAACTTCGAAACGGAGCCGAAGATCATGCTGACCACGAACCTGAAGCCGAGCACAAAAATGTTCGACTTTTTAAAGGAGCTTGTCGAGGTCATTCCGAATACGAAGTACTACAAGCGGAAGGGCTTATCGTTGAAGCAAATCATCGAGTACGCGAAGAAACGGGACTTCACCATGCTCATGGTGGTCACCGAGAACAAGAAAAAGGTGAACGGCATGTACATCTGCAACCTGCCGGAGGGCCCCACCGCGTTCTTCAAATTGACAAAACTCAAACTCGGCCAGGAAATGCGCAGAAATCAGTTATCAAATGCAAAAGTGTCTGGGTCTGGAAGAGTGCAAGTTTGTCATGCTTGTCTGGCATGACTCAAGAATCTGTGTTGCATAGGCACGAAAGAGCCCTCTTAACTGTGACGCGAAAAGGCAGTTTGCCATGCGGAATACGTAAGACATGGCAGCCACAAAATTTGTCATGCATAGCTGCGTACTGCGGCGCGTCTATCATTCTCTTTTAGCATTACAAGTTTCCAGACCCAGACATTTTTGCAGTTGATATCAGTCGACGTACTGCAATTCCGACGCGAATCCGGAGCTGCTGTTGAACAACTTTTCCACCCGCTTAGGCCGCAGAGTCGCGCGCCAGCTCGCCACGGCGTTTCCGCAGAAGCCGGACTTCAACGGGAGAAGGTCGGTCACCTTCCACAACCAGCGGGACTTCATCTTTTTCCGGCACTACCGGTACGAATTTAAGGGGTCGAAGAGGACCGGGGCAAAACAGAAGAAAAAGAAGGACAGCGACAGTGAGGACGAGGAAGGTTCTGACGACGATATGGACGAGGACGAGGACATTATCAAAAGAAAAAATTCCCCTTCCCCATACTCAAAAGGTATATTTTTGGAAATTTGTGATGCTGATTTGTGATCACAAATCGCGTCTGTCTTGCAAGAAGGCAACTCCGCAGGCTCCGCCGCATTATGCGGGCGGTTTGTCATGCTGCTGGGCCTACAGCACGGACGTTTTTCATGCTAAGCGCCTAGGCCAAAACCTCTCTACTCACGCTTGGTATGGGCCTGCAGTGCTCTCCAGCAAGACAGGTCGGATCTGTGTACACAAATCCAGCATCAGAAGTTTTGTTTTGATATGGGGCGGGAGGGGGGATCTTTCCTTTCGATAGACATGAATGATTCCGAAGATTCCGACCTGGATGACGCGGCAGCCCTGCGGAAGAAAGCGCTAGAGAAGAGAAAGAAGAAAAGCAAGAAGGTATCCTGTTTAAAAACGACGTCCCCACCTTTGCATAGTTACTTACTCAGGATGGGAAATCTGCTACGCGAAATCAACAAACTTTGGTTGTATGTTGCGCATGACAAGCTGGTTCTCGTAGTGCAATCCTTTTGAGCTAGTTCAGCAATTGCCGCTGAACTAGCTCAAAAGGAGCGCGCCGCGATGCTGGGCATCACAGATCTAGCATACCATGGTGATAATTGGAGCATGACACATTCCAAAGCACAACTGTAGAAAATGCTTTTCATGGGGCGGATCCGCATGAGAAACATTCTCAGCATGCAGATTTACATTACAACTTCTATGTGGTGGGGTCGTTTTTACATACGATAAAACGCGGGTGAAGCGAATTCAGAAGATGAAGACGGGTATGTAAACGACAGCGGGGAGAAACTTGTCCGCGCGGGCCTAAAAGAGATCGGACCCCGGTTTACGCTGAAGCTCCGGTACCTACAGAACGGGACTTTCGACTCAAAAAACGGAGAATACGAGTACCAGTGGCGACCCGACTCGCAAGTCAGCCGGAAGAAAATGTTCTTGTAAGGAGCAGGATAGGTCGTGGAGAAGCACCACGATCGGTGATCATTTTGGTCCCGAGAATTGCAGCTTGGTGGTGAGTGGAAACACATTTGTTGATGAGGCGGAGCGTGTTGGACTTCTAAATGCTGCAAGGGAACCACGGGAACATCAGTCTAAGTACTTCTTCCGACACCTATTCAGGCTGCTGGTGGTGCAGCGGGTTACGAAATTCAGCGTTATAGAAATTTCGACGGATAGTTACTTACAACAATCGTTAAGTGCATAAGTCGCTTTCTTCAAATAACCTCATCTCTGTCAAGAAACTCATTCGATCTCCACGCGGCCCTTAGCTCTTTGGAGGTGTGGTGCAATAAAGCGACGTCGTGTGTTCTTGTAGCTGAAAGAACTCCTCGTCGTGAGTCGTGCAGCGGTTAACTGCATAGTACTTTCTGTTGTTACGACGGTCCAAGGTTGGTCTTGGTTTTTTAAGTGATTCAGGAGCGAATAGATCGAGGGACTGAGACGACCTGTTAGGATTGGGTTCCTTCTTTATTTTCGCTACCTTCTTATAGGTTATCGCTATCGTTGCTTCATCGTTCGTCGTTCTTGTGTGGGTAGAAGTACCAGTCTTCTCGACGCGTTTGTACCCTTTCGTAAAAAGTAGTTTGTCGGCCCTGGTGCTGCGCAGAGAAAAATCAAAAACTAGCCGGTTTTGTATAACCAAGAACAAGTAAACCACAACATATATCGATAAATCAGGATTGTTGAAGTTAGTACGAGCGACCAGTGGGGTGGACAAGAGGAAGGTCGTTTATTAGCCTCTTCACAAACACCAGTAGACGTTAAAAGAAGTTGTCCGACAGCTTGTTCACAAGAGGCCTCAAGATCAAGAACTGACCACGCAAACCGAAATCATGCCTCGTGGCGAGCCGCCCCCCAATCCGAACGTGATCGATTTCAAGTTCGGGGGCAGAAAGAAGGAGGTATGGAAGACCATTCGCGAGGGCTTGGAGAAAGCCACGTTGAAAACGCCCGAAGCGCTGCGCGACACGCTCGTCCTCTTGGCCGAGGTAGCGGGATCGCTGAAAAAAGCGGACCAATTTGAGCAGATCCCGGCGTTGCTGCAGCAGGTGTCCTATGCAATGCAAAAGCATCGTACTCGTGTAAATCGCATTACAAATTCCCCCAACATTACAAATTGAATTTGTGATGCTGATTTACCTTGAGAAACCAAGCAGATTTGTAATGCATCAATGCAATAACTACGAGTACGATACTTTTGCACAGGATATGTCCGAAATCGACCCGAAACTGCACGAAAAATTTTACACCAACATCTTGCCAAAGATACAAGAATGGGCCAGGCAGTTTCCCACTCATTTCCCCGACCCGGTGCCAATCCTGCGAGCGGGGAAGTCGGGGAAGGTACAAGAACACGATTGGGAGTTCTACAGAAGTTGGACTACTTCTTGCACAGGCGCCTAGATTGATTTGCAGAAAGAACTACAAGAAGAAAAAATGCGGTCATGGAACTACTACTGTAGTAAGTACATCGGTCGTACTGTATCATGACACCTCCTTTGGATCATGTTGAATCCGCAATAAACAGCAACATTTCATCACAACAGGTGACGCTAACAGAAAAGCAGTGTGTCTACCTATTAGCAGGGGCGTTCTTCTGCATCCTTCCCGAACCATATGCATTGCGAAAGCATCGTACTAGTACAAATTCAATTTGCATTACGATAAATTAGCGCAGCATGACAAATCAAATTTGTAGTGCATATTCGCAAGAATTAGCACGAGTGCGATATTTTTGCATTGGATAAACCACTCACCGATGCGATTCAGAGTTTGAATTTTCGAAAATTTTTCCGTGCAAACGACCACAAGCAAGCGCAGAAGCTGTGCGCGGTGCTGAGGTATATATGAAATTGATACTTTTATTATCTGCGGTCGTGATGCAGCATTCATGAGCAGGGCATGACAGAAGGAGTTTCGTATGCAGTGTGCGCATGCAAAAGCAAAAGTCAAAGGGACTGGTGCGATCAAAACCCAAACCAGGTATTTCGAGCATCATATCTCTCAACTCAAGCCGTCGTTTGAAAGAGAGGAAGATGAGGAGCTGGAAGCTTTTATCCTGTACAAAAGTATCGTATTCGTATAAATGCAAGTCTTGCATTACAAATATTTTTCTTGAGGCAAATCCGCATTGCAAATTTTATTTCTCATGCTGAGGAAATTTGTAATGCATTTATACGAGTACGGTCGGTTTTGTGATGCATAGGCTTCAAGGAAAGACAAAAGGAGTTTCGGCAAAATGTGTACGCCAAGTGGGGCTCGAGGTCACTCACACTGATCCGGGGCCAGCATGAGGACGCGGAGGGCGGCGGTGGCGGTGGCAAAAGCGCAAGCCAGTCTCCGGGGAAGAGAAGGTAGTTCTTGATGTGCAGTTTGTCATGCTGCATGACCTGCATGAAAACCCTCCGGATTTCTTTAGCTATAGTTCGATGAGCCTCAATCTTGTAACAACCAGGCGGTCCTTCGTCGAGCCTCATGTGGGAGTTGACATGTCCTTCTGGTCCGCGACAGAATGCTCGCTGGACAAGTGCTATCCAAGAAAAAAAGATTGCAGGTGTGCTGAACTTGTTTGGAAGATAGAACACATTTGGCTTGCATCATCACAGCAATTAATAGCTCGTCTTCACACCCAGGTAATTCTAATTGTACGTGAAGACGCGCAGCTTGGATTATGACGCTACAACAACGCATGCATCATGACCTGCAGCATGACAAACACAAACGCAATCATCTTGCATGTTGCGGCGCATGATCACAGAGCTACTTCTTCTTACACCGACAGTCTTTTCTTGATGGATACGTGCGAGCTTGTTTTGGAAGAATCCGGGGACGCGCTCGCCCCAAGGACGAGTGAGGAACTGGTTCGGGTGATGGAACTGCAGTCGAGCAGGTAGATCTATTACTATGCATAGCAGGCTTGCCTGCGGTCTTCACGAATAAAGGTGAGTGCTGTTGTTCCTTATATCATGCACGATGATGTCGTGCGTGCGCATCATAGAGCCTGCCACGCAAATCGAGAACATGTGCATGACCGTTCGTTAGTACAATTTCGGGTTTTGATGGTGCAAAAATTTTACGACGAAACAAAAATAAAGGTATGGCGGCGATTTTCTCGGGCAGTCCTATGATGCGGTTGAGGCCTTTTTTGCCTCCCACGTCCAGGCCATGGCGTTTTTGCCGTTCATCGAGAAGGCGGACCTATTATGACAGTGCACAACTACTCCCTATCCCCCTCATTTGTACTTATAGCATGAACGGCAATACAAACGCCAGCGACCCTGGAGCGTGTGCATGAGAAATTTTTTATGCGCCTACTGTAGTACTGTTCTGGCTTTCGAAATTTTCCATGCAAACAGCGCCACAGGGTGGAAGCGACAGCGACTGGATTTGGGATTTTGCATGACAAATGAGAGGGAGGGGGAGTTGTAGTGCACTGCCATACTTATCGAAGGAGTGGCTGTCGGTCCGATCGGCCCGCAAAACCTGCGAAATGGGGGAGGACTTTCGGTGTATACCGCGGGAAGAGGGGTATTCAGACGGGAGAACAGCAGCGGACCCGGCTTTCTCTGAAGGTAGAGGAAGAGAAGTTGTTTATTACTACAGATTGATGATGAGACTTCTTGTAGTGTACAACTTGTGAAGAAAAAAATTGTGCACGCAGCAGCTGCGTTTGCTTCCTTTCATCTCGCATAGCAGGACGTAGCATGATTCAGGTCTGTATTAACAAGTGATAAAGTCTCCACCACGACCAACGAATGATCAAATTGAACCACGTACATGAACGAATCATGATCAGGTCCGCTTGGCGAGTCTCCCTGTGAAGTAGTTTCCTGCGCTTTCTCTTCGAAAAAAACGACACCGGAGACACTCGACGCCATAAGAATAGCGCTGAAGCCGAGATTATCGCAGGAAAAAATGAAAAGGGCTTCACTGTAACGAATTTGCAACGTTTGCACCTACTTCGCAAATTTGATGTAGTTCTACACGACAACAAAAGTACATTTGCGATGCGTGTCGCCCAAGGGTGGAAATAAAACCGGCTTGCAGAAATGCAGAAGTCGTGCCTTGCATGTACAACAAGAGAACAAATACCTCCATGGTCCATGCTGTGCAATACAAGTGTACAGTGAAAATGAAAAGTCGTTTTTTTCGTGCGATAGAGGTCCTTTGTGCCCGAAGTGAAAGAGAAGGAAGAGCCAGACGAGGAGGAAGACACCGATAACCCCGCCCCAGCGGTGGAGGTAAGAAGTGCATTTTTTTTTGTATTGCGCACCCATGCAGCTTATGCTATTAACGCGATTGTCTCACAAATAAACTAGCTTGCAACTATACATTTGAATTTATACAAATTCTAGGCCGCTCCAAAGGAGCCCGTCGACGCATTTTTCCCCGAAAAGACAAAGCGGGTGGTGGTGCTGCCATATTCCTTTCTAACCCACTTGGGGGGAACGAACATAGACAACCAGATGGCGTGGGTGCTGCTATGGTATAAACTTCGTTTTTCCAATATGTTGTCCTGCTGAATTTCACTTGTAGTTGGATTTGGATTTGCATACAAGCCTCCTAAAGCTTTCATCTGCGTTGTACTTACACAGCATGCCTCATCCCTCCCCGGTGACGATACTAGAGAGCATCACAACTACAGCCTGCCCTCGAGACATCACACCTCGTCTATCAGATATTTTAATTCGTATTGTCACTCTGATCTGAACAAAAGACTCATCAAACTACACAGGTGGATTGTTTGCGCCCAAGTCGGCGTGCAGGAACTCCGGGTGTCCACAGCGAAATGCCAGCTGGACGCGGGGAAAATGATAAAGGGCCCCATGTCGGGTGAAGCGAAGGGGATGGAGGGACGGCAATCGGTAACCATATGGCGTTCTCATCTGTAGTTACATTCTCAGCTGTAGTTACATGAATTTGCAATGCAAGAAGAGCAACAGCCAAGGGGGCAAGCTTGCTGCCCTCGCATCACAGATTTGGCACAGATTTAGATGCTATTTAGTCCTTCGGAAATTTGTCATGCGAAGCAGCTTGATTATCTGGCGGCTTAAGGTAGTTTTGCATGACAAATCCATGTAGCAGTTGAGCATGTAACGTTTGAGAGTCCCATAGACCGAATCGCTCGAGTCGATCGTGGAACTCGTCCGGACGAAAAACATCCGCGCGGGTTTGTTGTTACGAGAGTGCACGGCTACCCCCCCTCCCCCTTATTTGTCATGCAAAAAACCAAATCCAGTTGCTCCCACGTAGCACTGCATGCATGATAAAAAATGCCGAAATTCCAAACAGTGCTTCAACACTCGGCGCATGATGAACTTGTCATGCACAGGGTCCACCTGTAGCTGTAGCTGTACTGATGTTTGTATTGCACTTCACGCCATGCAAATGAGGGGAAGGGGGAGTTGTGCACTCTCATAGTTGTACGCGTTGCTGCACGAGTACCGGGTCACTTCCACGAACTTGAAAAACCGACGGGAGCCGCTCTCCGCCTGGATACAGACGACGCTGTTATTTGGAAACTAGGAGCGAGTTGTTTTCTTGCAGCTGCTGACGTCGGTGGTGGATTCACTACTTCAGCCTGAAGAGCCTGAACTAACTTGTACCAACATCATCGGATAAAAATCCTCCAATGAGAAATAAAAGAACCTGAATAGTAAAATAAACACACACAGTCGACGTCGAGATGAACGTGTGGTCGTCTTGCCGTGTTGTAAGTAGTCTCAATAGTCAAAGCGATGTCCTCCCACCTTCACGTGCAGAAGATACGCACGTGTGGAAGGGAGTACCAGGGTCGAGATGAGAAGATCTCGAACTAAGTGGAAGAAGATTTTTTTTCACGCAAATAACCTGTTGCACAGTCAGCAATACAAGTGCTGCTCTACGGATGCGCGCCTACATAGAGAAAGTGAGTCTGTTCGTGCAGCGTGTAGATGCTCTTGCTCCTGGATACGCTTTCTAATTCGTACGTTATTGGCTTTCATTACAAGAGGGGACGTCAGTTAAACAGTAACAGCGTTGGGTCACCAGGGTCGTCTGTACTATTCGTAGAAGCAAGGCGCTAGAAACGTGGTCGAGGAGGACTCAACATAGCGATAGCACGTACAGCTAGCAGGACGAATTCAAATTATTTATGATTGCATCTCTTGCACTTGCTGTTACACCAGCGACAGCCCCTGTAATACATCGTAAAACGCGTTTCGCTTTCGTATCGTCGCAGAGCAGCTTGTATGATCGACGACAAGGCAGCTCTTGTGCGGAAGATGATCTCGTCCTCCGGGATTATTTATTGCAAGAGGAGCGAAAAGGTTGTAAGGAAAGGTAAAAAGAGCGACGAGCGCATCATCGCGAATCTGAAGGTAGTTTGCAAATAGAACACAACACGACCCTCGTCCTCTTCGTCGATAATTTCGTTTCGTATCACGATAAGCTTCAGCCTGAATAAACAAGTACTTACTACACGAGCAGTCGTGGTACTAACTAAGAAAAAGAAAGAGAAACCTTAATCTTTCGATACCGAAACTACCAAACGCAGGAATTTTTTTCAAAAACCTAGCAGAAGGAACGCAGGGACGAGTTGCTGCTGTTGTGTAGTCCTCGTGGGGGCTTTTGACATCACACAGCGTTAGCGTCCTCTGAAAAAAACCTACGTAAATTCAAGCTCAACAAGAGGAGCATGGCGGCAGCGACCTCTTGTCAGCAACAGCATCTTCTGAAGCCGAGCAAACTACGAACTTTTCGAAGATCTTCGTGAAGCAAGCGATAAAGCGTCGAAGTCAAGGACTTAGTACAGTGCCACGCACGACGACCACGGAGTTCTTCTTGTTCTTTGGAACAATAACTCATCATCCGCGATTCGTTGGTACTAGCAGTGGAGAAAATGGTTTATTTCTCCCAAACTAGTACAACCGCCTCGAGCAGCAGTTCGTCTTCTAGAAGTGCAGCCTTATTTTCTAGCAAAAGCAGCACGACAAACAGAACGAGAACGGCTTCTAGCACCAGCATGACAACCAGAAACAAGATGAGAAACACAGCAGCTAGCGGGATGATGTCCTTGCTTCTGTTCGGCTGCAACGACCTTTCTTGCCCATCAATCACGACCGGCGTCGTGGCTTCGGTAAAGACGAGCAAGCCCATCGTGCCAGAAGGAGATCCTATTCCGGACGGGAACTACGAAGAGCCTGAATCAGAAGCGCCACCGCTCGAAGATCTCTCGACTTCGAAAGAAGGTGCTCCAGAAGTTGTACAACCTTCGCAGGACGAGAATGCCGCGCACATTTTTGAAGATTTGTCGACCAACGTCCTGCCGATGCCAGTGGTCCCGCTTCCGGAGACCCTGGAGGATGTCAAACGACTTCCGTTCTGGAATGCTGACGCCACGGCGCCGGCAAACGACGATGCCAACCCGGAGCCGGTCTTTGTCCTGAAGGATCCCGAGCACGCCGAGGTGCTGCCCGGCGAGGACGCCGTGAACCTGTCGGGCGACAAAGCGCAGGCCGATATCCACTGCAAATATGTCTGCTGGGTCACTGGAAGATTGCAAGCCTTTTCATGCAGGTTTTCCATGACCGTGACCCATGGGGTAGGGAATGCACGGCCCCGCCGCATGAGGACAAATACCCTGACGAGAGATCTTGTTCTCTCAATCATGCCTCTCCTGCATGAGAAACTCTCTCTTGACTTGGTCAAAATTGGACAGCTACAACTTTTGGCAATCATACAACACAGACCTATGCGTGATTCAGTGTTCGCATGACAAGTTCAAGTTTCAGTCCCAGACATGTTTGCAATGCATAGCCGAAAAGCAGCTGCAGGAGGAGATCGAGGAACACGGAGCGCCGGAAATGACGCCCCTGCAACTGGACATGATTGGGGCGCAGGAAGCGTTTAAGCTGCACCACATCGTGATAGAACGCAACCGCTGGATGCACGCGAGCCAGCACCTGCAACAGCCAACAGACGCGGCCTATCGGGGATTTCAGTAAACAGTTTGATTTTATTGCAATTGCATCATTTTTCCTCGTTCATAGGAAAAATTAGAATTATAGAGGAAAGTAAGTTTACGTTAGACAACATTTTCTCCACCTCGTGCAATCCTTACTTCCACTTACGTAATTCATCCCTGATGTATGTAAAAAATCAGGTCCATGGCGATGCGCATGAAATTCGAGAAGATGGATTGGATCAGCTACAACCAGAAGTTATCCTGAGCAAAAGTATCGTACTCGTACTAACTGCAATTATGCATGACAAGAAACGTTGATGTCCCTAAGGTAAAACAGCATGACAAATCCCAGCTCTTATGCTGAGGAAATGCGTATTGCATTTATACGAGTACGATACTTTTGCAATGCATAGAAGTGTCTCCGCGTGGAAGAGTTTGCGCAGGCCAACCAGTGCATGAGCGACATGAGCACCGACCTGGTCAAGATGAACAAGCTCGCGCTTGTGAAGTGCCAGCAGTACTTCATTGAGCTGGATGAAGTAACCTCCCAACATACTAAGGGGAAAAGTTCAAGAATAAGAATCCGAGCAAAAATTGACTAGGGGGCCCAGCGACGGTAGGTGCTGGGTCGTGTTGTTGTAGTTTTTTTGTAGTAGGTACAAGAAATATGCCAAACACGGAAGAAAAAGGGGAAAATACAAAAGGCCGGCTGCGGCCCCACCCCCAGGCTGCGGCCCGGCGCTTCTACGGCCCGGCCACCGCCCCGGCCCCGCCCTCGCCCGATGCTTTTGTTGGCCGGGGAACCCAAAGGGAGCCGGAGCCCAATTCTGTGGCCCTTTCGGAGGGCCAAAAAATCTCAAGGGGGGGGCCTCCGCGGGGGCGTTCGCGGGGGGGTCTTCAGGGGGGTCGATCTTTCTATTCTTGAAAACTCAGCACCCATGCTATGGTGCCGATTTGGGGGCTCAGAGGGGGGGCGCCAATTGGCCGTTTCCGGGCCCTTTTCGGAACCCCCCACCCTGTCCATTCTTGAAAACTCAGCACCGATTAGTAATTGCCTATTTTCATGCTAATCACGACCTATAAGCAAAAAGGGGCGCGAGTTTTGAGGCTGCCGCATTTTTGTAAGGAGTGTCTCCTTCAGACCGATCCGAAAGCGGGCGCGCGCAATGCTTCTGGGCCACCCTCACGAGCCACCCTCCGCGGTTTTCCAGCTGGAGATGTACCTCCCCGACCTGCAGCGCGGAGTCCATTTCGCCATCTGCTTCTGCGCCCTCATCGAACCCGCCTAGCTATTTTTGCAAAAATTCTTATTCTTGAACTTTTCCCCGTAGTACAACAGTTCATGGATCTCGCCCAGACCTCCACCGTCATGGCCGTCCGCGCGGGCCGGGTCGAAGCGCAGCTGTACAATCCGACGAAACACGAGGAAGGCAAGGCCGCGAACCTCCACCCCCTGGTCGACGCGATTCCGGGATTGATGCTGCCTACCATCCACGCCCACATTGCCGCCGCGAAGGACATTTTGCGTTCCACAAGGGTGGCAACCATCGAGGTCAACTTTTTTCAGCGGAAATTTTCCCAGGCCGACGACGAGAAATACGACGCGCGACCAGGGAACGAGGACAAGATGCTCTCGATTCCGAAAATTGTCGGCAAATTGCAGCAGGGCTTAGTATAGAATCACTTACTTGATAGTGACACCAGCACAAAAACTCGGATTCGGATGTCAATCGATCGCGAAACTACAAGAACAAGCGCACGTTTTTTAAAAAAAAACTAAAACAAAAAACTAAAACACGTACTTGTACAGTAAAGAACATTTATCCGCGTCATGAGATGAGAAGACACGAACTGATTGGTTTCTTGCGCAAGAACAAAAAACAGCTGTTAGGTAGATGAAAACCTTCAATTTTTTTGTTTTTCATCATCACAGACAAAGCTCCACGAGATTTTCGCCGACGATGCGGCCCGCACGGAAGTCGAGAAGAAAATTTCCGCGAAAATCCGTGTCCACGTCCAGCTCAAAATGCTCGAGCGCGCGCGCATTATCGTCGAGATGCAGGACTACGTGAACTCGAAGCTGCACTATCCTGTGCAAAAGAGTATCGTGCTTGTAGTGGTAGTTGTAATTGCAGTCAACGCATTAAAAATCTTTTTCTGCAGGTAAATCCGCATCACAATAAAACAAGCTCCATTTCTTATGCTGAAGAGGAAATTTCAATTTCAATTTGTAATGCAAGAATTTTACAACTAGCTCTAGCACGATACAAGACTTTTGCAATGCATATGCACGTTCGGGCTCTGATGATCCAAGAAATCATCAGTCGCGAGCTCTACTCCGCCCACAACGCCATGATTCACTCGGTAAAGATATCCCAAGCAAAAACGTCCCGACCCCATAGTCAAGTTGGGAAACTAGCAACACAAAGAAATCTCCAAGTTGGGAGCTGCGCATGACAAGTTTTCCTCTGCAGTGTAGTGCTGGTTGGTAAGGGAAGCCGCACGATAGAGCCATTTTCTCATCCTGTTTACAGCATTACAAATTCCAAAAACGCGATTGGTAATGCCTCCCGTGAAGCTGCGCATTACCTGTCTTTGCGCATTTGCATAACAACTCTGGGGGGGGCACGTTTTTACTCAGGATAAAAGATCATGTGGCAGGACACGCACTTGCAGCGCCAGCGCAACTTATCAAAGAAAAAAAGTTTGTCACGATCACTCATGCGTATTTTTGCAATACAAAATTGTTTGTCATGCGTAAGAGTGCATCACAGCCAAACTTCATTAGGGATTTCCCTAGTGTTTCTGCAATACAAGGAAAGTTTGTGGTGCTGAGAAAATTTGTATTGCAAAACCTGCAAGTTAGTGACTGTGACAAACTTTTTTCTCTCCATACAACTACGAGATCGAGTACTGGTTTCGGTTTCCCTACCCGCCGTATTCCCCCATCGAAAAGCTGGTCGCCTGGGAGAAGTGGCAGATCGCCTCCGCGTGGCACGTAGGAATTGCAAAAGTAATACTAATATCATGTTGGTAGAAGATGTACTAGCTGCATTGGGAGAAAAAGTTTGTACTGGTGATTTTCCGAAAGAAAGATCTCCTGTGATGCAATCTATGCAAGTAGCACTACCACTACGAGCAAGATGTTAATACTTTTGCAATGCATAGCAGCGCAACGAGGTCTACAATGAGTACAGCTTGCCGATGCATGAGATGTTGAAGGGTATGCTCTCCACGAAGCGGATCCTGCGCACCGAGTTGAAGGGGATCACCCGAGACTTCTTTTCCGTGGCCGTTTACTCGCGGCGTGACATCGCCAAGTCGCGGGCCATGGTGCGGTTTGCGGACTACCAGATCGACGCGGCCGGGGAGATTCACCAGAAACTGCAGGATATGCATTGCAAATATGTCTGAGTCTGGAAACTTGTAATGCTGTGTTGTGAATAGTTGATTCTCTGTAATGCACAGCCAAGCATGAGAAATATCTGCGCGGCTTAGTGTTGCGCTTTCCGCATGAAAAACAAACTGCGTTTTGCATTCCAAGCGAAAGGCTCTCTTCTTGGACACGCATCACAAACTCTTCAGTCATGCCAGACAAGCATGACAAATCTCGCAATCTCTCAGACCCAGACACATTTGCCATGCATACAGGAGCTGATGGAGCGGATCGACTACACGAAGCGCCGCACGGACGATGCGGAACAGGACTGCCGGGGCGAGCTGCGGTCCTTCAAAACCTACACGGACAATCTGCTGGAAATTGAAGCGAAGCTGGTGCAGATTACGCTGAAGGGCTCGGATATGGAAAGAAGAAAGTTTGTCACAGTCACTAACTTGCAGGTTTTGCATTACAAGTTTTTTTAGCATCGCAAGTTTTCCTTGTATTGCAGAAACACTAGGAAAATCCCCTACGAAGCTTGGCTGTCGTGCATTTTTACGCATGACAGCCAGTTTTGTATTGCAAAAATGCGCATGAGTGATCGCGACGAACTTTTTTTTGTTTGATATCGGAGGGACAGCCCGCGGAACGGTGGGAGAAACTGCGCGAAAATGCGCAGAACGTTCTCACGGTATAGAAGTTGTTAAAAGCTTCTTGTTCATTCTATAAGTACATCAATGAAGATCGAAACAGCTTTTTTTTTCGTTGCAGTTGTACTATAGCATAAAATCAAAATGAGTACCAAAAATTTCTGCACTTGTTGACGCACGTCACGTGCACGTCCTCGAGATGAATAAACTACAAGAGCACTGTTCTACACCAGGTTCTGCAAGGCGCGCACTTCCTGGAGAAGGCGAAGTTTCAAGAACTGGTAAAGACCGTCGAGGAAGTGAAGGAGAACGATATGGACAAACAGGTCACCGCCTCGATTCTGGCCTACAATCAGCGGGCAAAAGAAATTATGAATCGCAAAAGCATCGTACTCCTAGTAATAGTATGAATTGCATTTACAAATTTCGCTAAGAAGAAAAATGCAATTTGTCATGCTGGGTAAGGTACGAAAGTTTGATTTATCATGCATGACTGCAATTCATACGAGAAAGGTGCTTTTGCATTTCATACAAATCTACGCGGCCTTGAACTCGGGCATGGCGGAGTTGGCGAAAATCTTCGGAGAGGACCTCATCAGAAAAGTGCACGAAATGTTATCCAGAAATAAAGAGTGTTCAGTTTTGAAGATAGCGATAATTCTTGTCCACGAACTGCACTGGATTTTTGCATTGGTTCCTCCTGCGAAACCGACTGTCGCGACGAGGCATGTTGTGCTACGCAATTCAAAGCAGGAACATTTTGATGCGTTCTTCTTGCCGGATAGCGAGACAAGAACAAGTTTCGAGCTACTTTTACCTCTACTAGCACTTTATTTCTCTGTGATACATGTTCCAAGGCGTCGTTGCGTACCTTGACAGCGACTACTTTCACGTCGAGACGCCTGCGCGATACCTGGTATAATAGGGCTTTTGCACTACAACTTTTTTTACCAGCATCCTTGCAGCGCATGACAAACTCATGATTGCACTATGTGGACCTTTATATACTCTTTTACCTCTCAACCCAGCAAGTGACCGAGTCCGTCGTCCCCCTGCTGGTCCAGAAGACTTACCAATTGCAAATATGGCTGGGTCTTGAAGAATGCAAATTGTGATGCTGCATTGGGATGTCAAAAAAAAGCTGTATTGCATGAGCAGCAAAAGCAATCTAATTTTTGCTACGCGGAGATGGCATTTGTCATGCGGACGAGGCATCAAGAAGCCCTCAGAACATCTGTGAGGCTAGGGCATGCATCACAGACATCATGGCTCACGCAAGACGTGCCTGACAAGTCTCAGAATCTCCCAGACCCAGACATCTTTGCATTGCATACGACTTCTCTGATGCAGCGTTTGCTGCTGAAGTGGCTGGAGGAGCTGTACCTGAAAGGTGAGGGAAAGCTGTGGCAGGTCGTCCCCGAATATCCAGGACAAAAACTGTGTAAGTGTAACTTTGTAGGAAGAGCAGCATCACAAACTCGTTTTGCGTTACAGAAAAAACCTGTCATGCGCGGATAGTACGTGAAAAGACGTACGAAACACGTCTATCACGCACTTCCAGCATGACAATCGTAACTGTTTTGCATTTTTTCCATCACAGATTTACACTTACACGGTTTTTTTCTTGCATACCGAGACCGTCGCGTTTATCGACCGGGTGCGGAAAATATCAAATGCAAAAGTGTCTGGGTCTGGAAGGATGTAACTTGTGATGCGCATTTCAGAACACAGATGAAAAATCTCTCATGCATAGGTAGCAAAGGCTGCCCAGTTTCTGTCACCAAACTGGGGGATTTGTCATGCGGATTTGGCATTGCGGAAGCTTCTCGAAACCTGCGATGCTAGAGCTTCCATGCCAGACCTTCTCTGTCATGCAAAAATAGCATGACTCTTCCAGACCCAGACACTTTTGCATTTGATAGAAAATCTTTGACCAGCTCGTAGTGAACCTGCGGTCCATGGTCCTCCGCGCCGAGTTTCTGAAGGAGTCCCGCGGCCGGATGCGCGACGCGATCCAGAAGTCGATTTCGGAGTTGGAGACCTGCAAAGAGCTGATCTACGAAGACATTACAGAGAACAACGTGGAGCGAGCCCTGCGCCGCGTGCACGAGACGCACGTGAATCTGAAGCACAACGTGGGAAACTACACAACGGAACTGGACAGCACGGTCTCCTTATCCACAGTAAATTTTCCGTACGCGTACAAATGCTGTCTCTGCGTGTTGACAAAATGCGCCTTCAATCCTAGCCAGCATGACAAGTTTGACATTCAAAGTGAGCGAAGTTTGTCTTGCATTTTGTACATGTGCGGGAATTTTGTATTGCATACTCCTACATTTGGGACACCAAGGACCAAGTCATGGATCACATGTACGAATTCGATTTTAATACTACGTCGCTTTTGTCTGCTGTAGCTTTATTGTCATGCGCAACATGCAAGTTGATTCTGTCTATCATGCTGGTCATGCATTGCAGAGCTGTATCCGTAAAAAAACAAAATTTCTACAGGAAATCTGAGTTCCAGGTCGAGCTGGGCAAGTACGAGGAATTTCTGCAAGTTGAGTTTCCGACCCTGATCAGAACCAGCTGGGACGGTGTTTCCTCCGAAGTCGACAACATCTGGCACGACATCAGCAATCGCCTGTATTTATGCATTGCAAATAATTATATCGATCTGGGTCCTCTTGATTTGTGATGCAGCGAGGATTCATTTGTGAAGCGTAATCACGATTGGGTATTTTCTTTGTCATGCTGTGAAAGCACTCAGGTTGTCAGGTCACGCCGCGATGAAACACAGTATTAGAACTCGCAACACCAAGCGAAAAATTTGTGATGCGTACTAGGCGCCGTACAAAACTACATGATCGCTGTGCCATGCATGACTCAGGAGCAAGAGCACAAATTCGCTGCGTCTCTCCACCAGACCGAGACACAACATATATTTGCAGTGCATAGTAGTTGGCGAACTTGGCCACGCAGCTGATGACTTACCAACGGGATCTGGTCACCGACATTCTGGACACGGACGCGGTATCCTGAGTAAAAACGTCTCCACACCACAGTCGATGGGAAATCTGCTAGACAAATCGGCCAGCTTTGGTTGTTTCGCATGAAAAGTTTCTCCTAGTAGTGTCGTCCTCTTTAGGTAGTTCAGCAGCATCACAGATCTAGCACACCATTTGGATTTGAGCATCACAAATCGCACAACACCAACGGGAACTGCTTCCCTTTCCCATGGGTCTCCGCATGAGAAACATTCTCAGCATGCAGATTGGCATTAGTTACAACCCTGGGGCGGCGACGTTTTTGCTCAGGATGCGCGGTGCTGTTTCACCAGACATTTGGCATGCGTGAAATGATCATCGCGCTGCGCATGTACGCGATCGATTTCCAAAATGTGAAGCGAGCGGACTTCTGGGATTGGCAGGATTCGACTTTGAGTACTACTTTTCCTTATTTCTTCTCTCGAAATGAAATCTTTGTCCTGGCATTTTTCATTCAGTACGATCATGCTTATGACCTTGGAGTTGGAGGTGGAGAAGTGCAGTAGAGGAGTACTAATGTATTTACAAACATACAACTTCCCATAAAAAACAGCTGAACGCACGAAGCAAGCCCAGGAACTCGGGCTCACCAAGCGCATGAACCCGACGTTGGTGGATCCGGAGCTCCGGGTGAACATGTTCGACCGCTTGCTCGAGGTTGCGGTGATGGGCCGCAAGATGGTGCAGGGCATGCTCCGGGCGGTCACAGCGAGTGCGGCTGACGCAACGCGGATCATGACGGAACTGTCCTTCTTCATGCTTCGGACGCCGTTGAACTTGAACGACCCACTTCTGGCGCAGACCATCGCCCGTGAAATGACCATGACGATTCAGGTAAAGTACAAGTAGACACGGAGCAAGAACAGGCGTCCATATTTTTATGCCGCTCTATTTTGCATGACACGCAGTGCAACAGATGTCTATAGTAGCATGACAGATTTCTACGTACACGTTAGAATTTGTCCATCAAACAGCGCTACCAAGAGAGCACGGAGCGAACGCTGAGTAACTTCCGGAAGCTTGGGAAGAAGGCGTTGCAGACCGTCCAGCGTACCTTCGACACGGTTATCGTAAGGAAAAAGCCCCCCTCCCCATACTCACAATGAAATTTGTGATGCTGATTTGTGACCACAAATCAGCTCTGTCTTGTATATGAGGCAACTGGAGCCGTGTGGCGCATTCCACAGCCAATCTGTAATGCGCTTTTGCCTACTGCAGAGCTGTCTGTCATGCCTGAGTGCTAGCCTTTTGCATACCTAATCAGGCACAGCAAATGCCTGCAAGCGCTCGCTGCACTATAGCGCTGATTTGTGTACACAAATCCAGCAACAGAAATTTCCGCTTCAATAGGGGGAGGGGGGTTTTTTCACTTTGATAGCGGTTGACTTACATCTCAACTTGGTCGAACGGGTTGCCATATCCTGTGCAAAAGTATCGTACTCGTATTGCAATCATGCATTACAAATCTTTATCTTGAGGTAAATCAGCATTACAAATTTTATTTCTCACGCTGAGGAAATTTGTAATGCATTTAGACGAAGACGATTCATTTGCACTTCATATGCCAACGAGAAGGGAGAGATCGTTGCCTGCAGAACCGTGGACGCGCAGCGTATAGAAGAAATTTTTTGCTGATAATTATAAATTCTTTTCAGGAGCGATGCTGCTGGAGGTCGTTCGTTGCAGCTGCAGCCCCCTTGATGTCTAAGAAAATGGATTAGGATTCATGTAGTTGTTCCGAGGACCGGACTATGGAGTCTTCTTGCACAAGTCGTCGTCGATAGTTGTGCAGATTTGAAAAGCAGCTGCGCACGAGAACCATCGCGCACTTTTTTATGCAAAAGTCGTGCAAGAAGTATTAGAAGCTAGAATGTTCGAAATTATCGCAATTCCTCTTCCAAACAGATGCCGAGCGGCGGGCCGCCATGGTGTCCGCTGTGAAAGCGCTTCCGGTCAACCTGGGTCAGGGCAAGGCGGGTGAGGGCGGCGATAAGTTGAGGATGTCGCTCGAAGGGTCAGGATCGTTTATCCAGATGCGGAAGCAGACTGAGCGCGCGGTGAAAGCGCTGCAGCAGATGGCGAAGCGAAGCTACGACTTGCTCACTCCTGACACCGCCGCCAAATCCGACGCTGCGGTACTTCAAGAGGCCGAACACAGCCGGAAGATGCTATCCACAGTAAATTTCCCGTAGCCGTACACGTACTACACATGCAGTCTCGGCATGACAAAACTTGCGTCCGATCCTAGTTTAGCATAACAAGCGTTATCCTCCAATAATTGGTGAAATTTGTGATGCATTTTGTACATGTGCGGCGGGAAATTTGTATTGCATAGATTCAGCAGATGCTGTACGAGATGGCCAGTCCGAAAACGAGACAGGAGCTTATCGAGGCGGACGAGCAGTCGTTTCTCCAGAAGAAAATGAAATTGAACAAAATGAAGCAATATGCTTTGCAAAAGTATCGCACTCGCACTAATTGCAATCATGCAACACAAATCTGCTTCCTAAGATAAATCTGCATTACAAATTTCATTTGTCATGCTACGCAAATTTGTCATGCGATTTCTACTAGTACGATACTTTTGCAATGCATAAGCAAAGATGCTTTTCTTGTGGAAACGCGCACGCTGAGGCGCTAGAGAGGAAACAGCAGAAAATGGCAGTATGCAGAGCAAAAGGTGGATCGTGCTACTAGTGTGACGAGTTGCATAGCAGTTGTAAATGTTGAAATATTAATATGATGAATATCTTGAAAATCTTGATGTTTCCCCCATCCAAAAATAAATGAACTTGCTGTGCTGCAGGTGCTGAAATAGAAATTGAAAAAAAAATAATCTGTCTTGCCAGAGTTACTACAACTGCAACTACACGTACTAGTATGTAGTAAACTTTTGCACATGATAGGACGAGGACGCCGCCGAAATTTCGATCGAGAACGCGATGGGGCAGATTGTGGAAACTGTGAAGGTATCAAATGCAAATATGTCTGGGTGGTCTGGAGCAGTGCAGATTTTTGCCATACTGTTTTTGCATAAAACAGAATGTCTGTCATGGAAGCCCTAGCATCACAGAGTTCGAGAAGCTTCCGCATTGCTTAATCCGCATGACAAGTCCCCCACTTTGGAGGTGACAGGAAATGGGCATCTTTTTCTGCCTATGCATGACAGATTTGTCTGTGTTGTGACATGCGCAGCACAGGTTCACATCCTTCCTTCAGACCCAGACTACATATTTGCAATGCATAGAAGGATCCGGAACTGTACGTGGAAAAGGGACAAAGCGCGCAGGAAATCGCGGACGAATTCCACAAAAGGGGCCTCAGCCTGCACGAAGCCTACTCCGACCTGTGGACCGATTTTCAGGAGTTGAATCTGTTCGCCGGGCGGGAGGCAGTGCTGGCCGAAGACGCGCTGAACCGGACCCGAGCCTCCGCAGGGGAACTGCTGTACCACCAAGCACTGGAGCACGATTTTGCCAACGACATGTTGTGCGGCTTGTTCAGCGAGGCGGTGAAGCACCTGGACGACGGCGCTGCAGAAACCGACCTCTCGGACGTGTACGATGCCGCTACGGCTGCTCCGATCGGCGGTACTGACGATGTTGCTCCACCTCCAAGTGGAGAAGGTCCTTCGGCTGGGGAAGAAGCTCCGGCCAGCACCACGTCGGAGGTCGCTACACCAGCAGCAGAAGATGCAGAAGCTGCAACAAGCAAGGAGGAGGCCTCCTCTTCCTTCTTTCAGAAAACCACCGACAAGAAAGAGAAGCCCGCCTGGTCGGACGAAGAAGAGGAAGTGCCGAGCATTGTGAAGCTGAAGACCACGTTTGTGTACCCAAGTTACGCCAACGTGAACGAGGACCGGAATGCTATGGACGCGTCAGGACCGAAATTTCCGACATAGGTCTTGAAATGATTTGCCATGCATAAAATCGATACGACTTGGAAGCCCAGTTTCAAACCGGCGCATGACAAATTTCAGCCTCATGTAAATCCAATTTGTGATGCTGTTTAGGGAAAGAGGGCATCTTTTGTTATGCTACTTGAGCAGCTCCGTTATCAAGAACCCCAAACAGGCTCCTCACAATCGGCCTCGCTTGCCACCCTCGCAAGACAGGGATCTTGTGCATTGCATTTTATGCATTACAACTTTGTCATCAATTTCGGTCCTGATGCCGTTCCATAAATGCGGGCGCGTTTCGGATGCGAGATTTTTTCTGCAACAACGGGTTGCAAGAATCGGCTGTGTATCAACCGCAAATATGATGTCTGGGTCTGGAAGATTGCAAGACTTGTCATGCTAGTCTGGCATGACTCTGCACTCTGTATTGCGTGGCCACAAACAGCCTCTCTCGCCCGTCATGCAAAAACGCAGTCTCTCATGCGGAATACGCAGTACAGAAGAACGAAAAAACTTGTCATGCTCGGCTGCGCATTACAGTTCACTTTTGTTTACTGACTTGCATCACAAGTTTCCAGACGCAGACATATTTGCAATGCATACTGTGGCGCGAGCGACTGGGAAGGCGAGTCAACTAATCGTGGAGGTGAAGAAGGAGGTCAATGCGCAGACGGGAAGCTACTTGGGGAGCGGCGAGAAGGTTTTGTCGGATTTGAAAAACGGATACCTGGAAGAATATCCACGGCGAATATCATTTCTGGGCCATCTTCTGGAAGGTTGCGAGGTTTGTCATGCTAGTCTGACATGACTCTGAAGTCTGTGTCTGTCTGCATTTGAAATTCGCAACACAGAGTGAAGAAGAATAAACCTGTCATGCTTATCGGTGTATGTACACACTTCTCACAGTATTCTTATTGTTCACTGACAACTTGCGTCACAACTTTCCGAAGAGCCCAGAACTAGATGTATTTGCACTGCATAAGGACGTGCCCACCACCCCGGAGGATGTCACGTACGGAAAGGAAGTTCCAACGCTATCGAGGAGAAATTTACCATACAGTACACGTAGAAATGCAAATGGTCTGCCACCATGACAGGTTTTGTCGTGTCCTCCGCATTGCAAATCAATGGCGCCGGCTGGTACGTACTGGAAGAAAGCCGAAGTTTGTGATGCCTTTTGTGCATGGACTGTAAATAAATTTCTCTTGCATAAGCTCCAACGGAGGTTTACGAGGAGGAGGTCGTGCCTCAGGCGCCGGAAGCCGCGACCGAATCCCAAGCAGCGGCCGTGGAAGTGGAGCAACCAGCCACGGAAGTTGCCGAAGTTAGCCACGAAAACAACGAGCAGGAGGCTGCACCAGCGGCTGCTCCCACGACTGCGGATGAAGCTGCGACTGGGGAAAAACAATCCTCCTTTGCGCAAAAAACCAACAAAGCTAGAACAGCAAGAACGAAATCTACTACTGCAGCCACGACAAAGCAGGTAAAAACGAATCTGAAGAAGCAGAAAAAATCACCTCTCCATATGGCTTGCTCAGATGTTACAATCTGAAGCGTTACAATAGAATCTGGATTTTGTATGGCGTGATGAACATGACAGACTCACAGGGCGCTCCACTTTCTGCAAGACAAATTTCGCCAGATGATTCTAGTGCGGTTTGGGACTCGAAAACTTGTCATGCGCAATCCTGTGGGTGGAGTAAGCTGGATCATGCGCGCTTGCATCACAAATTGCGATATTCTATTGGAACGTTTGAGATTGTAACACCTGAGCGCGTTATAATCCACTGGTCCCAGCCCACGCCGTGGATCGAGCTCGGGCAGATATGACAGTGCACAACTCCCCCTCGCCCTCATTTGTCTTGCATAAACAGCAATGCAAACGCCAGCGACCCTGTGGCCTGTGCATGGCAAATTTTATGTATACTTACATTGATTGTAGTACTGTTTGGGCTTTCGAAATTTGTCACGCAAACAGAGCCACAGGGCAGCGACTGGATTTGATGGGGTTTTGCATGGCAAATGAGGGAGAGGGGGAGTTGTGCACTCTTATAGCAGAAGCTTCAGTACGCGAAGGTCTTCAGCATCTACGTCCTCGGAATCCTGTTGATTGTGCTAGCGCTCAAGTGGTTGCAGATCGTCCTCATGAAGCAGTGGGAAAAGCGGCTGGGTGCAGTGATCGGAAATAAGGACGCGAAAATTAGTCCGGTTCTTTCGGGGGAAGGAACATCAGGCGTCAACGTGATTCGACAGGAGGTAGGTGCGGCGGGAATCGTTGACAAACACGACGAGTCAGATACGGACGACGAAGATGAGGAGAGACCGATGATGATGCAAAGACCGAAGACGCAGTCGGTGTGAAGAAGAGGAGGAGGAAGATGTGTGGTGGCAGAGAAATGAAACTTGGTATGAGCATGAAGATCATGGTCTCAAATGCGCATCTTCACAGATCATTGGAGAAACTTGCTTAACTGTCGTTGTAGTAGAGACTTTCTTGCTTTGAAACTCACAATTTGAAAACTTGTCACACTTGAAGTTGTTGTCCACGATTTGTTGTTATCGGAAAGAGAACCTTGTCGAAGTAACTGTTTGCCATGAAAGCCAAAACTTTTACGCGAAAATTAATCTTGACTTGACTCGACGAAATAAATTCATTGCACGATCTCGTGCTCCAAAGAAGATATCAGGCGATGAACATCAGCCTGAAAAATCCATGACTCGCAACCCTCTAATAGAATTGATAGCCGGAAAACTTCCCCGAAGACTTTCGAGGGGTAGCAGCGCAAGAATTTCGCAAACGGGGCGCGCGTGGACGCGTGGGCCACAAAGGGCCCGCCTTCATTCTGAAGCTGTTTCTTTTTGAGAAATAAGGGGCCTACATTCCGTCCAGAAACGGGACGAGAAGAACGCGCTTTCTGACTTCGGAAGAGTTTTCATTTTGGAAGACTTCTCACTCCGGTCCGTTTCCCGCAGGTCTTCGAACAGCGGAGTGAGAGGTCAGCGACCTCCCGCTTCTGAAGCATTTTCATTCTGGAAAAGTGAGAAATCACTGATTTCTCACTTCTCAAAAGTTTCCATTTTGAAAAAGTGAGAAGTCACTGACTTCTCACTTCTGAAAAATTTTCATTTGGGAAAAGTGAGAAATCACTGGTTTCTCGCTCTGTTTCTCGAATACCTTCGAGAAACGGAGTGAGAAATCAGTGATTTCTCACTTGTGAAAAATTCTCACTCCGGAGTCGGAGTCGCGTTCACTCTTTCCAGAGTGAGAATTTTTCAAAAGTGAGAAATCAGTGATTTCTCACTACTTTTCTCGAAGGTACTTCGAGCCCCGAAGACCTTCGAGCCGTCAGGATTTCGCGAGAGTGAGAAATCACTGACTTCTCACTTCTTTTCCCACCCTAAGCCTTTCGGAATGTGTAATGACTTGTCACTCCGAGTGAAAACACCGCTGAGCTTTCACTTGGTTTTTTGAGTGTCTTCTGGAGGCAGACTGAAAGCTCGCTGCGTGCGAAAAGTTGGTGGAGTTTCACTCCCCCACTTTTCCAGCCTATTCGTAAAACGGAGCGAAAAGGCGCGGGCTTTTTATTTGCTTCCTGAGGGGCGAGCCCGAAGCGCAAAGTCAACGAGTTTTCGCTTTTGTTGACAGCGCGCAAAGTCAGCCGGTTTTGATTGCCCGCCTAGGGAGATTTGTTTTGTGCCGCCGATCTTCGTGCTGCTGCAGATGTTTGCTAAGCTTCAAAAGAACTACACCAGCGCGCCAAACCGATCGACTTGGCATGAATTGCGTCCCCCGAGGGCGTTCGGAGAAGTTTTCCGGCGAAAAGGGGGGGGCTTTGAAGAAGACATCAGGCGATGAACATCAGCCTGAAAAATCTTAGTACGCCTACTCAGACAAAAACAAACTTAGCTTTGATGAATTTACGCAGATTGACAGACTATCCAGACCTTTACTAGCAGACGATAAACAAACACGCAAGAGAAATGTAGCTTTCACATTGAAGACTTATCAGACGTGTACCGTTACTAGAGCCAATATTAAAATCGAATTCATTAGATGTTGATACGGTATACTGTATTAACGGCAGGAGAAATTCCAAGAAACAAACCAGACATCTCATCTTGTTTGCTTGATTACAGACTACCATTCTGAATTGTCTTTGAAATAATGTATTTGTAGCAGATTTGACGAGCGTTATTCTCTAGGAAATGAAATTAGCTTCTGTATTGTACAATTTGACAAGTTTTACCTTTGTTGTCCCTACGCTTGACCCTCTAGATTCCTGTCATGTCGAATCCCGACGTGAATTTAGATTGTGCCTGTGCCCTGGCACAGACAACGCCGTGACAAGCGACTGTATAATGAATTACAATGAAGTGATTTTTAGCGATAGAAGTTGAATTTTAAAGCGGCTCAAAATTAGGAAAAAACAAAAAGTACAGAGCGCCTGGGCAAAGAGTGGCTTTGTACAATCATCTTAGGAGGTCGTGGAGCACCACTAGCAATGATAATGTTGCAGCGAAAAATATAGAAACGAAAATACGTCGCACCTCATTCGGGAAAAAAATGTACAATTAGTGCGCGACGACCGATGCGAATATCCTTGATAGAGACTGTACAGTGATGTTAGGATAACAACAAAGACGCAGACGATGCAACAGAAAAAGAGCTCCAGACAGAACCTGGCTCTGACCACAGGGAGCACGGGGGTGGTTTCGCAGCTTAGAAAGCGGTGGCCCACAACAGACTGACGCTCTGCTCTTCAGTCAGGCGCAGGAGTCGGGGTCAGAGTTCTTCGCTCAATAAAGACCTTTATTCGCTGCAACGAGCGCGAAGATCAACAAAGCTGAAGCTTCGAAGGTGTGTGATAGATTCTGGCTCATCTCGTTCTGTCCGCTCTCTTACAACTCTTTCCATCACCAGTACGAAGATTCTCGCAAGATGATGATTGCAGCGTGCGGAGGTCTGTTGAAGATCACGACGTGTTTTCGATGTACTGTGAGTGCACCTGATTCAACACTTTTATATTTATTTGCGTTTTTTTTTATGGTCAACGCGAAGATAGATCTTCACCAGGATGTGCTTCTGCTTCACAACGACACGGCAGTCAGTTCTTTTTTGTCGCGGATTTATTGTGATGCGATCTTTTATGACATCGTGATCGTGTACTTATCTATTTTTCACCACATTCAAGAACTACAAGTTTACGCCATCTATTCACACCAACAACTTTCTTACATGTTTCTTCTCCGACATTGGGTAAGGTGCAACGTTATCACTACCCTAGACGTCGTGTCACAGATTAGTTTACACTTTACACTCTCGAAAGAAGTCAGTCAAAAAAATTTAGGAAAAAGGCAAACGAGCAAAGCAGACGAGAGCGAGAAGGTAAGTAATACCGCACATCACATCATTTGCTTCACCGTCGTGCTGGTATCTATGAAGTACTAAGATAGAAGTTTTTACAGTTTTTTTGATGAAAAGATTAAAGGTATTCGAATTTTTCCTGAATAGTTTAGAGGTACCAACAAGAAGATACAGCATCACTTTTTCTTTTGTGGATCTTCTGGATCTGACAATTTGAGAATACAGAACAGCACAGAGTAAGCCGAACGTCTTTCCGCTGAGTTTGGGGTTGCCGTGCGGATACAACAGAAAAATCCAGATAACCACTCCTGTCTATCTGCCCATCATTCAACACATCGGGAACGGCGAGGCCTGCGGTCGCACGGACAAAAACGTTTTCCAACCACAACTACAACAGCACGCACACCAATTACAAAGACCCTCCTGCACAGAACTTTTCGGACCAGTAGTACTTCAGTGGAACAGAGAAGCTGAACCTTGACAAATTGAATTTCTAAAAACAGCAAGAGAAAGAACCACTTGAAAAGAATATGATTTGTACCACAAAAAGAACTCCTCTTCCAAGACCGGCGGCGAAGCACAACGCCTGCCGAACCGACTCAAGGACTCCTAATATCAAATCGGCATGATTATTCCAAAAGCACTATCCAAACAAAGCCAGACATCTTAATCTTATCGCGGCCGGAGATAACGTACGCAATTTGGATTTTCTCATTCTTTCAGCATCTATTTCTGGACAACCACAGAACCAGACAAGCAGCAACAGAACACCACCGTACTTCAGCACGTCGACCTGTTATTCTTCTACTAGGTAGTAACTCCCGCATAGAAAAATGAACCTAAACCCGGACGCGGAAGCCTTCGTAAGTACCAGAACCAGTTCTCCGGACATTGCGGACGCGGATCAGCAGCTATTGATAGAGCAACAACAGCAGTACAACAAGCATAACCTCCTGCTAGCAGCATCAGGTAGTAGTTCTTGCACCACATCTGCTACATCTGCGGCGACAATGGACCACCACGGTTACAACACAGATAGCCACCCCGGCGCAGTGGCCCATCATCTGCACCAGCCGGCGGCTACCTACCTCGACCACGGTCAGCACCAGATGCTGACCGCAATGCCACTGGCCGGGTACCAGCACGCCGCCGTGCACCTCGACGCCAGCCAGATGGGCGCGGCCGCCGCTGGTGCGCATTTGGTCCATGTAGACCCGTCGACTGGTGCAGCCACTGCTGCTTACCACCTGGTGCACCCCTCGCAGCTGGCGATGGCGGGCGCAGAGCATGTTGTCGGTTACGAGCAGGCCGTGGATGCGGCCGGGAATCCGATCGGAGCGACGGCCGCAGGAGCTGCTGGGGCGACGCTGTTGGTATGATAGGATTTTACAGGTCGTGATGAAGTAGTAGGGAAGACTCTTGTGATTGTAGTTCTAAAAGTAAAGCATAGCATTAGCTGCACGAACAAAAGTTCTTTTCAACAAACAAGAGCATTTTCTTTTGGAATGACCACGTGACCAATTACATATACGCTTCCGCTTCGACTTCAGTACCCTGCGGCGACGACCATTCTCCACCCGGGCACCGCCGGCACCACCGCTGCCCTGGCGACGGCTGACAGCCAGCCAAGATTGATCTACCCGGCTTACGTTACCACGGCCGGCGCAACGGGAACCACCCCTACCGCCGGAACTGCGGCGACCGGGGCCGTCCCCACTTTGGCGTACCAATACCAGCCCGCTACTATGATTTATCACGACCCGAGTTGTCACCAGCTTGTAGCGGGAGCTCCTAGTACTACTGGGGCTGCTGCTGCAGGGACCGCTACCGCCGGCTTCGTCTCCGCCGCGGCAGCGGCCCACCAACACCATGCAGCAGGCTCGTTTGCAGCTTCTCATTTCGGAGGAGGTACAACTACAGCAGGGGGTCCTGCTGGTTCGGGCCCCCATCAACCGATCACAACTACAACCTCTTCCGCAACGACCGCAGCTTCGCAGGCGGCGATCTTGCACAACCAGCGACTGCAGCAAGCGGCTATGGAACAGGCCAGGACCGGAATCCCGCAATCTCTGGTCCACCAATCCTCGCACCGGCAAAGCCAGTACAACAGTAGAAACAGCGGGGCTGGCCAACATTATCTGCAGCGGGGTAACACTAACAGCTCGTCTGGGGGTATCCAAGAAAAAAACACCATCACAATCACATGTAGGAGGTTTTGCATCAGAAATTTCTCTCGCATGCCAAATTTTTCTTGTATTGCAAAAACACAAAGGGAAATCGCCAATAACTCTTGACTGTGATGCATTTTTGCGCATAACAAAAATTTTTGTATTGCAAAAATGTGCAATAGTGATTGCGATGGTGTTTTTTTCTTGAATAGGGGGCGGGATGATGATGCGCAACAGTAGTACAACTGCTCAACATAATATGGACGTGTCAGGTTAGAAATCGACAAAGTTGAAACGATTTGGCATGCATAAAATGCAAGGCATGAGGTGCCTGTCTTGCTGGGATGGCAAGCGAGGCCGATTGTGAGCCTGTTTAGGGTTCTTCTTCTTTGCAATAGAGCTACTGAACTAGCATGACAAAAGCAGTCTGCTGTGCCCAAATAGCATGACTAATTGGAGTCCGGTTCTCGGAAGATTTGTCATGCGCCGGTTGATAAGTGGGCTCCCAAGTGATATCGGTTCTATGCATTACAACTTTGACGATTTCGATCCTGACACACCAATACACAATGCGAACTTGCCAGTGGTGGACCAAGCGACGGCTGAGCGGTTAGCGGCGTATCACTCCGCTATGAACACCCCGGAACAGCACGGAGCGCTGCACCAGATGCACGGCTCGGAGGTCCCAGACGGGATGAATTATGGGAACAATGGGCAAAAGGGTGAAGATCTTCATGGGCACCAGTTGATGTGGACGGCGCCAGGGCAGATGAACTATGCGGATCACGGATCTTCGTTGTACACGACCGGAGAACAGGTACAAAAAAGAAACGTTTCTTTACATGGGTTCGTTGTTCTAGTAGATCATGCGATAGATAATTGCTGCACCAGTGGAAAAATGCGACTTCATCGTAGTTTCATCTTTCTCCGAGACAGAGCGGCAATCATATTGATTTCCAGGTGGGCACATTTTCCTCGTCCCTCCGCAACAGTGGAACAGGTAGCGCGACCACGACTACCAAGAGCACGACTGGTGCCGATGCCTCGAGAACCACAAATTCATCTTCCGAGATGAATCTTCCTGATCAAGATCAGAAATGGAAAAGCCACGCCAGTGAAGTGATCAAGACGACCACCAAGGTCGGGTTGTCGTCGAACAACAGTGGTGCGGATGATATTTCATGTGGAGGTGTTGCGGAACAAGCGAATGCAATGATGAACCAGGAGGAACATCATAACACGGCCACGACGCTTGGTTGCGTCTATAATAGCAAGACGTCTGGTACTATGTCAAAGCCGCTCCAGTATGGGCAATTGGTAGATCATGATCAACAACAAGGGCCGCAGCAGCAGGCGCTGAATCGCAACACCACCGGGAACTCAAGCAACTGGACAGACAGCGAAAGGGCCGGTAACCACAACTACAGCATGATGATGAACAGCAGCTACTCAACCTCTTCGAATGCTGGACGAGGGCTTCATCAGAACAGCGGCACTGGAACATCAAACCCGACAAAGCAGTGGACCCGGCCGGCGATTTCGCACATCGCGCAAACCAGTTCTGGCGCAGCTTCCGCTATGAGTAACTCGCAGCTACAACAGCGTGGCTTGAGCACCAATACGATGATCGTGAACAGCGGCGGGGTCAACTCGTCCTACATGTTGAACGGGGGTGGTGGAAATAAGCACCAGATGAAGATGAATCAGTACAACATGGGCCGCGGTGGCAGCAACCCCAACCACCACTCGTTCGATCGCATGACGAGTGGCGGCGGGGGCAGTCGCGGAAATTATAGCAACTATGGAGGCGGTAGCTTTCACCAAAGTGGCCACCCGCAGCAGCAGCAGCAGGGGGGAATGGGAAACAATAACTACAACTACAGTCAGCGCGGCAATGGTAACGGGATGAACAATTACAACAGCCAGCAGCAGTACAATAACCACAACCAGAACTGCGACTACAGCCACGGTGGTGCTGGAACAATGAATAACAACAACCCGATGAGCTGCGCTAGTTACAACAGCGGCCGACCGCTTACCCCGCCGGGGCTCGACAACGGAGCCGGAGAAGATGGCGGTGGTTCTGGTTATGGAGGCGTCAGGATTGAAATCGTCAAAGTTGACATAGTTTGCGATGCATAAAATGCAACCCACAAAGTGCCTGTCTTGCAGAGTAGGCAAGGGAGGCCGATTGTGAGCCTGTTTAGGGTTTGAAATAGAGCTGCTAAAGTAGCATGACAAAAGCAGTTTTCTGTGACCAAACAGCATGACAAACTGGATTCCGGTGCTACGAAAACTTGCCATGCGCCGCTTGATGAGTGGGCTTCCGACTGGCATCCATTTTATGCATGACAAATCATTTCAACTTTGTCAATTTCAATCCTGACAGTTCCATACTGGTTGTGGCTACAATAACCGCGGCGGCAACAATCAAAATCATGGCAGCTTTTACGGCAATGGGGGAGGTAAGATGCACAACAACATCGGAACATCAAATGCTTTCAATAACTACCAAACCTCCAGATTCAAAAATAATAACTGCTCGCAAGATCTTCATCATGCCAACTACCAAAACAGAGGAGGAAACAATCATGATAACTTGTTGAACCGCGGGGGTAATTTGAACTACAATAACGGCTACGGAAATCGTGGGGCTCAGCATCAGAGCGGCAATTTCAACATGAGTGGCAACTACAATATGAACGATGGCCACGGTGCCGCAGCTGGTGCGAGTGGGGGGTCATCGACATCCGGGGCGGGCTCTTACAGCCGGATGCAGAGCGCATATGAGAGGATGAATAGCATGTACGGAGGAGGTGGTGCTGGAAGCAATACTGGCACGAACAGATTCAGCAACAACCGCGACAATTTCCAACAACAGGGTCGCACTTATATGGGAACAATGATGAACAACGGGGGCGCTGGAAACAATACCAGGCACCACAATGGACCACCCGGAGCAGGTGGCGGACCCAGCCACAGCATGAGCATGATGTCCAACATGGCGACCACGAGCATGTGCAACCCGCTTCATATGACCCGGTTTCCCAACATGCACGGGGTCGCTCCTGCGTGCGCGATGAGCGGTTCTTTGATGCACCGCATGCACTCGGCGGGGACCACGATGATGCAACGTCACATGGAGGCGATGAGCAACAGTTGCAACCGATTTCAGTATATGCAGTATATGATGCACATGCACCAGCAGTACGCCAACAACAACAACAACCATCAACGCGGCCCAGACAACTACCATGATCACCGCAACTACAGTTACATCAAGTACTACAAGCAGATCCAGGCATACCAGGATACGCATTGCAAAAGTACTATCGTACCTACGTGGTAGTATGGCATTACTACAAATTCAAATGTAGTAAAAGATCACCATGGCAAATCCATCGATTTGTCAACATCATGCTGAGCAATGCAATTTCCAATTCCACTTCTAAAATAATACGATAGTACTTTTGCAAAAATGCATACAAAACCAGCTGGGGCAAAAAGTTTTGCAGAACAAGATGGCTTCGTACCAGCAGAAAACCGATAAGGAGCACCGCAACACGAGACTGAGACAGGACCAAACGGCCGCGCAGGCGGAGTACCACCGGCGTAACAACGCAGTGAACGCCCAATTGTACCAGCAGTCTTTGGAAACCATGGCGAAGATTCCGCCGCTGCCCATCAACGCCTGTCCGCAGCTTCGCGCTTATCGAGAGCAGGGGAAGGCTTGCACGCTGAAGGAGCTGCTGCAGGACCGCCTCCGGACCAGCCCTTTTCTGCAGTTCGCCAAGGACGCAATGGGGGTGCACTTGATTCTCGAGTGCCTGTACCGGCTGAAAGCGGCGACAGAGGACGAAAATTCATTGTCCGCTGCTACAACTACTTTGGAAATAACGAATGACAATTATGTTGATGGCGTGGTCAAGAATAATAAAGACGACGATGGTTCTTGTACTACTAGAAGCATCAACAGTAGAGAGAACAAGATAAATTTGAATACTTCTAAACACACGACGACTTCAACTTCTGTCGAAAGATCCGAGCCCGCGGACCTGCAGAACTGCATGATGCAGATGCTGCCAAAGTTGGTGGAGCATTGCAAGGACAAATTTGCGGGGAAAGTGATCATCGCTTTTTTCGACGTCGGGCTGAACCACCAGAAACGAACGCTGGCGGAGCACCTCGTGGGAAGCTGTTTGAAACTCTCGCTGCACGCGTACTGATGAATAGCGACTTTTTTTCTTAGCATAAAATTGTTTCTCAAATCATTTTCTATATGTTTGACATAATTCTGACACTGACTTTACTTTGTGACCATCTCCTCGTGGTGAGAAGTGCTGTCTTACCGCTAGATCTCCCATGCAGATGGGTCTAAATCAGTCTTTGATTCTTTGGGCTCTTCTTCGCTATAATTTCCGATAGTGCGCATCATGACCGAGGGGCCTAACCGCGTTCGCTACATTTTGCAAGAGCCGAGGCACAACGTCGGCCGCATGTGCATGAAGAATGCGAAACAATTATTGACTCAAAACCTCCCTTTCACGACACAACAGCCACGGCTGCCGCGTGATTCAAAAGGCCTTCGAGGTGTCGCAGTCTGACCAGCAGTGCCTCCTGGCTGCGGAATTGAAGGGGCACGAGGCGGTGTTAATGGAGGACCAGCACGGGATATGACAGTGCACAACTCCCGCCGCTCCCCCTCATTTGTCATGCAAAATCCCAAATCCAGAGTCCCAGTCGTTGCACTGTGGCACTGTTTGCATGAAGAATTTCGAAAGCCCAAACAGTACTACAGCAGGCACATACGTAAATTTGTCATGCACAGGCTCCAGTCGTGGCGCTGGCGTTTGTATTGCTGCTCATGCAATACCAATACAAATGCGGGCGAGGGGGAGTTGTGCATTGTCATACGGGAACCACGTTTTGCAGAAACTGATCGAGTTTACGAAGCCGGTGGAAAAGTTCCAGTTCCTCGTCGACACAGTGCTCCGCAACACCTATCGTATTTAAAAACGTCCCCACCCCAGAGTTGTCATGCAAGTCTGCATGCTGAAATTGTTTGTCATGCGGAGCCCGATGAGAAGCATTTTCCAATCGTCTTTTGGAATTTGTCATGCTCCAATCAGCATGATATACTAGATCTGTGATGCTGCTCAGATAGCTCAAACAGCACTACACTACGAGTCGAAATTTGTCATGCAAAACAGCCAAAGCTTGTGGATTTGTCTAGCCGAGTCCCCATCTTGACTATGGGGCGGGGACGTTTTTACACGGAATAACACCGACCGCTTCATCACGCACTGCTTTGGCTGCCGTGTGGTCCAGCGGATTTTCGAGCACGGGGCGGACGAGCAAAAGTTCCCGATTATGGACTACGTGAAGGACAAGGTTTACGAGCTGATTCTAGATTATGCAATGTAAATTTCCTGTACATGTACAAAATGCATGACAAATTTCGTTACCTTGCAGAGTCCAACTTGTCATGCTGGACTAGGATTGAAGGCAAGTTTTGTCATGCAGAGACTGCATTTGTACGTGTGCGGGAAATTTACTGTGGATATAGATCAGTACGGGAACTACGTCGTCCAAAACATGCTGACTCGCGTATCCCACGTAAAAACGTCCCCACTCCATAGTTCTTGTCATGCAAATCTGCATGCTCAAAATGTTTCTCATGCGGAGCCCCATTGACAAGCGTTTTCTAGTCGTGGTTTGGAATTTGTAGTGCTCCAATCAGAAAATGAGGCTAGATCTGTGATGCTGCTAAACAAGCTAAGCAGGATTTTTACACCACGACGCCAATAAAGAACTTGTCATGCGCAACAACAAAAGCTGGCTGATTTGTGTAGCAGGTTTCCCATCTTGACTATGGGGTGGGGACGTTTTCGCTCAGGATACCGCGGGCGACCCTCGGATCGCGACGCAATTATCAGCACGTTGGCCGATAACGTTCTGGAAATGGCAACCCACCGCTGCGGATCGAACACGC
This sequence comes from Amoebophrya sp. A120, assembly GCA_905178155.1. Classification (NCBI taxonomy): domain Eukaryota; class Dinophyceae; order Syndiniales; family Amoebophryaceae; genus Amoebophrya; species Amoebophrya sp. A120. The sequence continues at coordinate 2,463,684 of CAJINV010000012.1, read as the reverse complement.
TGGAGCGGGCACTGATGGAGGGAGTATCAACTGCAAATATGTCCTCTGGGTCTGGAAGGTTGGAACTTGTCATGCTGGATTTGGATTCCACAATAAATCTGTATTGCATGTTGAACATCAGCAGAAGAGGTCCAGTTTTTGCCACGGCGAGGGGGCGTTTCTCATGCAGTATAGGCATCAGGAAGCCCTCCCAAAATCTGCGATGCTAGAGCATGCATCACAGACATCAGGAGTCATGCAAAATGTGCATGACAAGCCTTGCACTCTTCCAGACCCAGACATATTTGCAATGCATAGGGCGACTCCGGGCACAAGAAGCAGCTAATCTCCGCCTTGTTGGGCAGTGACGACATGAAAAATTGTTCTACGGGTGGACAACTCGTCCCTGGTTCTACGCACGACCGACAGCTGCACCAGCTTGTTCCCGACAATAACGAAGACGGTCGTGGAGTTGATGCTCACTCGGCGCAGCAAAGTTGTGATGATGTTGATTTAGACGCCGGTCCGCACCAAAATCTCCCTCCCAGCAGCCGGTGCACGCCGAACAACGGGCGCCGGGAGTTGACTCCTTCTGGCGATCATGCGGTCGACCAGGTCAGTGGTCTGCGGCAAAGCAATCTCGACCTTATGAACAGGACAAGCGGCAGCCCAGCATCCAGCTGTGTGATGAACATGAGCGCTCGAATTTCGACTTGCACGCCGAACGGACGTATGGATTGCAAAAGTGTCTGGGTCTGGAAAGTTGGGACTTGTATTGCTGCTCTTACATTTTTCCTGTGAAATCTGTATTGCATGACCAACAAAAGTCGCAGGAGCCCCTCTTGTCATACAAAAACGCAGTCTTCTCATGCGGACTGCGCATGAGAAAGCGTTCTGCAGCCTTGTCATGCTTTCCTGCATAAGGAAGGGTTTTCTTGATCCACCTTTTAGCATCAGAAATTTCCAGACCCAGACATATTTGTACTTGATAGGACGGGTCAGCACCTGGTCGACGCTGCAGGCTTATCGGGATGTGCACAAGATTTACGCTGTGCAAAAGTATCGTACTCGTACTGCAGTCATGCATTACAAATCTTTTCGTTATAGGTAAATCCGCATTACAAACTTCATTTCTCTTCATGCTGAGAAAATAATTTGTATTGCATTTATACGAGTACGATACTTTTGCAGTTCACAAGATCCCGCTACTGACAATCATGAAGGATAAGTTCGGTATTTAATACGACTACGGGGACATGATGAGGGATGATCTGTGCTGGAATTTTTGCTGCATAAAGTGATAATTTGTCAGCATGATAGTACAACTTTTTGTGAAGATGCATGGGGATGAAAAAGTCTAAGTGCGCTGCATCATCTGCACAACCTCAACCACAACCTCCTACAGGTAACTTCGTGGCCCAGCGTCTCCTCCTGATCTCGGATATGGATTGCAAAAATGTCTGGGTCTGGAAGAGTGCATGTTTGTCATGCTTGTCTGGCATGACTCTCAAATCTGTCACGCACGTTACCCAAGAGCTCCATTTTTCTGTGATGCAGGAACGCAGTTATTTGTCATGCAGAATAGGCAACACCTAGAAGCTCAGAAACTTGCCATGCTGAGCCAGCATTTGTGGCCTCATCATGAGACGCCACCCAGCATCACAAGTTTCCAGACCCAGACACTTTTACATTTGATATAGGAGGGCGACGAGCGAAAGAAGCTGATTGCCAAACTCCGCGAATATGAGACTCTCAAACGTTACATTCTCAACTGTTACATGAATTTGTCATGCAGAAGCACCCAGGTTTGGTCATCTTTCTCTTTACGCGAGCACCTACCCTTCTTCTGTACCTTTTATGGTATGTTGGCCCATACCAGTACAGTTCTCGGTCGGGTAGGACCCCGGGTGGCGGTAGTCTGCTTCTTGTCTTGATATTTTTGCTGCTGCTGGGCTGCCCTGCTTGCGCGCCTTTCCCTTCTTCGATGCTGCTCTCGTTTTCCTCGTACTTGACCAGCGGATAGATGCGTAACAATTCGTTGCTCTACCCTCTGTTGCCCAATCGTGACTCTACCCTCTGTTGCCCAATCGTGACCATGCCCGTAGGAACTACTTTAATACTGTCTCTACGACTTTTGACTTCATTCATAACCTTCAATTGTATTCCTACCTAACTTGTATTTTTTGTTTTTTCTCTGTACGATTGGCCAAAGCGCCACCGGGACAGCCTGCCCGTAGACCACCGATGTCATGCAGAAGCACCATCATCATCCACTCGATCAAGCTGCTTGGCATGACAAATTTGCCTAGGGCTAAACAGCGCCTAAATCCGCACGGATTTTGTAATGCTACAGGCGCAATCTCCTCCCTTTCACTTTTCCCATTCTTGCATCACAAATCCATGTAACGGTTGAGAATGTAACAGTTGAGAACGCCATAGCGAACACACCCACATTTTGAAACGGTTTCCCTACGGGAAGTACATCCTCCACTGCGTCATGAAACTGGAGCTTCGCGAGAAGTACGGGGCGACGGACGGAAAGTCTCGCGTCCACCCCCTGCCCCCACCGTTGCCTGGAACCTTTTCTGTGAATGGGAACAATGGACCACAAAGGGGTAATAATAATAACGTCCAGACCTCCACGCCACAGAACAGTACAAATGTAAATGCTCTTGCGACTTCTACCACGAACAGCGCAACCCCGATGAAGAGGAAAGATTCTGGAAGTTCCCCAGGACAGAAGCTTCCTCACGTATGGATTGCAAAAGCAGCGTACTAGTATGAATTGCATTACAAATTTGCTCAGCATGAAAAATTACATTTGTCATGCAGTTTTACCTTGGAACGGAGATTTGTCATGCATACTTACACTGCAATTCCAATTACTACGAGTGCGACGCTTTTGCATTGCATATGACGTGGACAGTAGCAAGTTCTCCACACCGGAGCAGCAACTCGAGCGGTTGATGGATATGGATTGCAAAGTATCGTACTCGTATAAATGCAGGTCTTGCATTACAAATTTCTTTGTCCAGCTCCAGGCAAATCAGCATTACAAATTTTCTTTCTCATGCTGAGAAAATTTGTAATGCATTTATACGAGTGCGATACTTTCGCAATGCATAATGGAGATCAGCCAGCGAAATAGCGAGGGAGGGAGGGCGGATGGTGCTGGTGGAGCGGGAGGGGAAGATCTTCAAGATGGGGAAATAAATGTTACACCATCAGGGACAAGCTGCATCAACACGTCCAGTAAATTGCGCACGTCGTCTGGGAACGAACTACAACACCTCGATGGAGAGCCGCAGCTGCGTCGAAACACGAGCAACGCGAACCTGAGGACTTGTCTACCTCGAGAGTCCAAATCACAACTTCCCACGACCAGCCACGATTTCCTTGATTTCCTTCAGGGCGACGAAAACGAGGAACTCGACCGACGGATGGAGGACATCGAGATGGACATTCAGCACTGCCTATGAGATGAGTGCACAACTCCCTCTCGCGGCCCTCGTTTGCATTTTATTTGCACAAACAGCAACACAAGCGGCGGCAAGAATGCAGGTTTGCCATGACAAATCCACCCTGGAATATAGTGCTGTAGTTTAAGGAGCTTCCAGAATTTGTCATGCGAAAAGTGCCAAGAGGCAAAGGGTCGTGGATTTGGTATTTTGCATGACAAATGAGCGGGACGACGGGGGACGTCGAGTTGTGCACTCTCATACTGCCGAGAACAAAATCCGAAAGACGAACTGGAAATGGAGATCATGGACCAACAGATCATGGAGGACGTTGGCGACGAAATTGATGCCGACTTTGGAGGTTTAATGCAGCATGACAATAACTCCTTTGGCCCTAGTACGGGAGCGGGACCCCGGTCGTCGTCCGGGTCGTTTGCTGCTGGTGTTGAAGATCATGTCGCCACTGACGATGATATGCAGGAGCTGTTGCGCCCTGCTTGTCCCACAATCATGACAGCAGATCATGGTTGTTCGTCTTCTTTCCCTCCCCCCAAGTGCTCCTCGAGTAGCTCCCCGGCGGCCTGTCGCTCCCCGGCGGAAAGACAGCATGGAGACTTGTTTCATGGAACGCTCTCCGCGGACGATTTGCTGCTTTCCCCGCTTGACGAGGACCGAGACGAGGTGGATTCCTTCGGCTCCGACCCAATCGTCGGACCGCCCAGGAGCTATTCGGATTACGATACGGCGGTCGCGGGGCTCACTTGCTTGGCCGATGAATTGCTATCAAATGCAAAAGCATCGTACTAGTATAAATTGCAATACAAATTGGCTCAGCATGCCTAGTATTGAATTGCAATATAAATTGCAATTCAAATTTGTAATGCGGATTTGCCTTAGGAACTGGATTTGTAATGCATGTTTGCAATTACTACGAGTGCGATACTTTTGCACAGGATAATTGCACAACCGGGACAATAATTTGTTGATGAACTACACCCACGACAGCACTCTCAACGAAAAAGCCGTCGTATCAAATGCAAATATCCCTGGACGTCTGGGAGATTGCGACGAGATTTGTCATGCTAGCCCGGCCTGACTCTGAAATCTGTGTTGCGTGGCCACAAAGTAGAGCTCCTCTTGCCTGTCATGCAAAAACACAGCTATTTCTCATGCGGGGTACGCAACGCAGAACCATGGAAAAACTTGCCATGCTTGACTGCGCATTACAGTGCGCGCCCTATTCCCTTCCTTGCATCACAAGTGGAAGTTTCCAGACATCCAGGGATGTTTGCATTTGATACGTCATTCCGGCGGTGGATGTGTCTGCGGGAGAGACCGCCGCGACCCCCAGCTCCAGTCCAGGCGGAATTCTCGGGAGTGAGCACTCGTTGCTAGAGTTGCAGGTGACAACTACAACAGCTTCGACTGGAACTTCTGTAGAGCAGATGCTAGCCGGGAACAGCTGTAATTATCACGGGACGACGTCGATCATGTCAAAAAGCGAGGACATGCTGAATGGCGAGCAGTTGACTGCCATTCATGAGAGCGATAACGAGTAACGAGTTGGAACTGGAAGACGACGAACAACGTGAATACGGACAGGACCACCAGGAGGAGGACTTGAAGACTGGGCACGATTTATCTACACGCAGAATCTGCAATCGTGGATTTGTGGGCCGAAGTTGGTGGAAGTAAGTATCAGAGATGACCATGATGATGATTTTATTATACTTGCATGTACTCATGCAAGCAACTACCGATGAATGTTCTTGAGAAGCAATGCTGCGCTTCTGGAACAGTACAGAAAGTGAAAGTCAACACAGTTGTATATCCAAATTAGTTTCAGCGAGCGACTTTTAACACTTGTTTTTACCGCGGGGAGTTCTAGGAAGAATTCCACGCACTGTATCGACATCATCTACATCCTCGTAGAACTACTACTAGGATGATTCAGTACAGATTTTGATTTACGTTAGAAAGAAATTACTTATAAATTTGAAAAGAAAAGCCATTAAGCAGGCGAAAAGATAATGCTATTGCTATTACTAGCGGCCACGAGGACTATACCACACACCTTCTAGTAATATCCACTGCTTGCCCTAGCAGAGGCAGTCGCGATGCTGCTCTTGATCGCTTAGTAGTATACGCATTTTCAGTGCGTTTCAATTACAGAAAGCTGCAAAGTTTGGCTCGGTTTGATTTTCTAAAAATCCGGCAAACATGTTGCCCTTTGACACTTCCGTAAGTAGAGATATGAAAAAACTGAGCCACGAACTGTACGAACTTAAGGAAACGACCCCCAGGGTAGGAGCCCACTACACGTATTCAGTCTGGAGTGTTGCACCGTCGTATAGGTTTAAGTGTCTGTGTCGTATGTTGTTGAAATATAGCATTCTCGACTTGTTGTTTAATGCAGCGCCAGGGCGAAGCATTGGAGCTGGAGGACGTACAACTTGTGGTTACTTAGCTGCTGCTCCCGTTGCTGGAGGGGGGATCAATGACGCAGTCTGGTGTCAACATGGGACGACAGCAACAGCTATGAGGAGGCCTACAAACCGACGTTAGCACCACCTTCCTCTTTGAAGAGAGGACCACTGGCACTGGTGCGGGTACAAACAAGAAGAGTACGATAATACGCACGAGACGAGGTCAGCAAGAACGCCGGCGCAACAATCATGCATCGGTTGCATTTCTCCCTTCACGATCTGGTCGTAGCTGCGAAGTAGTAGTGGTGCTATACAGAGCCAGCTTTGAAAAGATAAACAAGTTGTCAAAGAAGTTTTAGCTCTAGCTTGTTGAGTGCTGACAAATTTATTTGAAAAATTTATGTTGCTACCATGGGATGAAGAGGCACTTCCCAGATGGACCACGAGTCCGGCGGCGGATGATCATTCATTACGGTACACAATTTATTGAGAATACAGCACTATGAATTTGTGTATCTTGTTCCTTGTTGATGGTAACTGATGGAGTTTCCGTCTAAACTTCAGGCAGTGGTGTTTTGGCGTTAGACGAGTAGAGTTGCTCCGACAAGAACAGAACTTCTTCTGCATCCTTGTGCGGCTGCAACGCAATGCACGTTTCCCGCTCGTCGTCCTTATGAAGAAAATATGTTCAATAGGTGGTACAACCTAGTGGCGGCCGATGACGATCATACTTGTGGATCATCCCTGCTGTCTTGTACAAGGAACAACATCAACAACGGGCGCCGCGAAGATGATCCGTGCTTTGTTTCACATGATTCCGATGAGTGCGACAACCATGATCATGAGGAAGCCGATTCATTATTTTCACGTGTTTGCGAGGACCGTGCGTCGTTTTTCCGACTTTTTTGCGATTTTGAAACTCGAATTTCTTCAAACGCACCTGATCAACAAGGCCGATGCGGCCACCGCGCTAGCGTTGTCCAGCTAAGCAACACCGCTCCGGAAGTTGTACTAAAAAAGCGAGACTACATTTCTAAATTTTGTTTCGACACCCTGCCTTACCCTTTATTTTCGTCCTTTCTTCTACCCAGGATTATTATGGGCGAAGCCCAGAGCAAAGCCCGACCGCGCCCGGACGAGGAGTCTAGGCGTACACGGGATGGTATCACAGGAAAAAGTGTTAACTTTAACGGAATTTGTGATGCAGAAATGCATCACAAGACTGACGTGCCAGAATTTGTCATGCATATCATGCATATTGGGCTACATTTGTGATGCATGACTGTAATCGTTAACCTTAGCGCTTTTCCTTGTGATAGATGGAAAGAAAAAGAGAAAGAGACGACCAGGCGACCCGCCAAAGAAGAAGAAAAAGAAGCCAGCCTACAGTGTGGAGGAAATAGAGGAAAAGATAGACGAAGGTATGACTCACGAAGATGCCCGAAATTTCAATTTCTTTATCGGAACTACTTGCATGACAGATGATTGCTCAATTGTGTTTTCTGCATGAGAAACCTCCACCAATCGAACTTTAAACCAGGGTGCCTCCAAATCTCGGACTCCGAAGTCTTCCGCGAACTCATTAGCCAGCTTTCGCAGGAACAACAGGGTGAGTTCTTAGACCTCTTGCTCATCCAGCAAGAGGAGCTAATTCTCCAATACCGGTCTGGCGCATCGGTGTTACAGCCCACCATTTCCCCAAAATCCGCGCAAGCCTACGCGGACAGAAAGAAGGCGGGGGAGATAGACCCGAAGACTATATCAACTGCAAATGTATCTGGGTCTGGCTGTGGGAGATTGCGAGATTTGTCATGCTAGTCTGGCATGACACTGAGCTCTGTATTGCGTGGCCGCGAAGACCTCCTCTTCTTGCCTGTCATGCAAAAACGCAGCTTCTCATGCGGAGTACGCAACTCAGAACCACGGCAAAACTTTTCATGCTGGGCAGCGCATTACAGTGCTTTCACTATTCCCTCCCTTGCATCACAAGTTTCCAGACCCAGACATATTTGCAATGCATAGACAACCGTCTTGGACGATTTAAAGAACTTACTGGCGGAGAACAAGAGCAAGAGCGAGCAGGAAAAGATGGAAAGCAGCACAGTTGGTGGAGGAGGAGGGAGGTAAAAAATATTTATACGATATTTTGCTACAGGTGCCGATGGTTTGTTCATGATCATATCCTCAAACGTGCATGAAGTTGCCGATTTTCATACGGATAGTAGCAAGAAAAATGTTGATGCGTAATTTGATTTGCATTGTTTATTCAGAGTTCGAGTAAGGCAAAATCTTAAAATGCATATGCATACGGAACTACACCTACTGTGCCTTGTTTTTTCCACACCTTGCTTTTCTAATAACAGCACCTGCTCACCCGGAGATGAAGACCAGTCGGTGCAAGATTTCTGTGGCGGGAACGGTTCGGGTGGAGAAAGCAAGCGGGAGCTGACAAGGGAAGAAAGGGAGGCGAAATTTAAAGAGGTCCTGGCTAACATGAAGCTGAACGGAGCCGGGTAGCTGTCGATGTTGTTTTGGCCGGTTTTTGTCTTGCAGTTCGCGCATGACAGTGGACTCGACTTGCTTCATCTTCAGCCATGTTGCCGATGCTCCTTGTATGCCAGTATAGCACAACTAGATATTACTATTACAAACAAAAGTACGATCATGAAAACCAAATTTATTCCAAGTCCAATCACATACTATTTACAGGTCCGATTCCTCGTCCGAGTATACGACTGACGAGGAATATATCACAAGCAAAAGCGTTAACGTTAACGGTTTTCACAGATTGCAGTCAAGCATCACAAATGTAGCCCAATATGCATGCTATGCATTACAAATTTTGGCATGTTTGGTGATGCACTGCTGCATCACAAATTCCGTTAACGTTAACACTTTTTGGTGTGATAGAATACGAGGCGGATTTTGAGGGTAAATCCCTGGAACGGGTGTCGCAAGAAGCAGATTTTGCGTTGGCGGAGGCGATGAAAATGCTGGATATGGATCCGGCCATGAAAGCGTGACAGAGACGGGAATTAAGTTCTTCGCACAAGTTCTCACGAACCAACTTGTCTTTCTCTTTGAGAATATCTGAGTGAGAACAACTTCCATTTTGATTTTGTTCAAGAACATGTTACAACTTCCGAGAATACAGAACAGAATAGTACCTTATCACACCGAATAAACAACTTCAAGAACGAAGTTTGCAAAGAAGTATTTGGGTGCTTCTTTTTGGAACTAATTTTGGAAAAAGTACAGAAAGGAATAACTTCACTTGGGGAGGTGGTGCCTCCTGCTTTGATTTCTTTTGTGACGAAGACTTTTTTTTTCCGCATTAGAGGACGTGTTCGTGTTCCTTCACCAGCGGACGAAGTCTTCCCACTGTATGAACATCATGACGATCGTCTTTGAGCACTAGGTGCTCAAGATCTAGAACCGCAAAGCAAAAAAAAATAAGTTGAATTCACCGACCGCGAGCCGATCACTTTAAGTACTTGTCCTTGCACATGCACGAGCAAGCGTAAAGCTAAAGGCATAGCTAGATGATTGACTTTTACTTTTTATTTTCTCATCAACAGTCATAAAAGTTTTACAGCTTGTTCTCGCTGCTGGTGGTGAAAGTTAGGACTTGTCGTGGCCCGCGGGATGCCTTGTGCCTGGAAAAGTCTAACAGAAAGAACAGCCACGACTTTCTACTGCGACGAGAAACAAGAAGTTGAAGGGGGTTTCCTCGATCTTTTCCACCATGAAGAGCCTGGTTAACCCTGTTCGCACCAGCACAGGCGGAGGGACAGGGACTGCAACTACATCCAGCGCGGTCTATTGCACGACGAGCAAATTCGCGTCTACCACTAGCACCAGCGGCCATGGTCGTGTAGAAGTCCCCAGCTACGCCACCGCAGCGGAGTGTTTGCACGCTTTGCGAAACACGTTGCGGAAGATACCGAAGACTAACGCCACTGCCGACCGCAACCGGAGAAAACGCCTGCTGGTGGACGTGCTAAGTACCTACTACCGGCAGCCAGAATTGTCTTCATGCTGGTGGAGCAGCAGTGCTTGCGGTCCACCTGGACATGCAGATAAAACGCATGCAGTTTCGGAACCGCAGCCTAGCGAGGAGGAGCCACCAGCCCAAGAACGACGCAAAAATATTTGGCGCAAGACGCGGGACCTATGTTTATGTCTTCAACGGTCGATAGCGTACATAAGGGTGAATTTGCAGTGAATTTGTATTGCATGGCTTGCATTTACATTTAGTTAAAAGAGAAGTGCGCTGCGTATGGACACGAGCCCAAGCATCCCACACAGCGCGGAGGGCTGCTCATCGCGTGGTGGCGCTTGCGGGACCGAGAGAAGTGGTCTTTCGAGGGCCCGCCGGGCTGTGTAGTGCGTATTTAACGACCAGAGAAGGTGGATCGGGGGGCTCTTATTCTTCTGCGCGTCTGCCTCAGAAGTGCCTCTCCGGAATGGTCGAAAGGGACGGAGGGCGACGCCTGAACACAGGGGCACTAGTTCAACGCGTGCGCTCTCATGAGTTGCGGTCGTGGCTTGGAATTGGATATCTGGGAGTAGCCTCGGGTGAAAGGGAAGGCACGACTCGGCCACGGGCACTGGCTTGCTTCGCCTGCTGTGCTCGGCTTACAACTCCCCAGGTGTGTTTTTGCCTCCGGAGAAACTCTTTTTCGACGTGGCTCCCAGGTCAAGAATTCTCTTGGTGAATTTTGAAGGTTGTTGTTTTTGGGACACTTTTCTGAAGCCGCAAAACCCGGAGTTTCCCATGCGCTAGCGAATTTTGAACAGGAGCCGGATTTCAAAATTCACTGGCGCCCTTTTCAAAATTCACCCCAAAATTCACCGGGCGCCCCTTTTCGACCGCGATAGGCAAACTTTAGCGCAGAAAAGTGCCCAAAAAAGTCCGCAAATAGGCCCTAGGAATTGGCGCCGAGGGGAAAAGACAAGCGCCCTCTGCTGCCCTCAGCCCGCCTATATTCTGCCGAAAAGACCGGGAGAGTTCACGCGCCTGCCGGATAGATGCGTCAAAGCCCTCGGCCTGGTCCTTTCGCCCTTGCTTTCGCGCCTTCGTCTTGCCTAATTGTATGTGCTCCGGAGCCCTTATGTTTGGCGTCTTTGCTGTGGCTGTTGCAGTGTTGTGCCCTTATGCGAGCACAGGGAGACGAAAAGATATGGGCAAAGAACGACGCCCAGGCCATGTCTAGAAGTGGGTTCCGCGGTCGGTGTGCAGAACCCACTTCCCAGAAGGGCAAGAGGGACAACGTCCCGGCGGACTCATCTGCACTTTGTCATGCAAAATTCACTACAAATTCGCCACTTCTCATGCTAACGGGTGTGAAAGCTCTAAGCGAGGAGCAACCACCACCCCAAGAACGCAAAAATATTTGGCGCAAGACGCGGGACCTGGCAAACCTGTTCTCTGAGGTCGTCAAGCTTGCAGTTTCCGGCACTTCAGCATGTACTAGTACACCTGCAAGTTGCAGTGGGGCAACAACTTCTACAACTGCAACTGCAGCGAATTCTTCGAGAACAACAAATCATGCCCCCGGGCGGGGCAGCTCGTCCGCAGCGATGAGAAGTACAGCTTTGGATAACATTAACACCATACTATCAGAACGCCCTCCGCCTCCCCGGACCTACACCAACAAAAAACTATTCGACCTTGTGCTCCGCAAGCTCTCGCTGGACATTGACAGTGTCTGTTTAACCGAATGGAACGCCAGGGATGTGGCGAGAATCGTATTTGCCTGCGGATTGCTCGCAAAGGAGAACCCAATCGTTGCGGACGTACTGTTAGCGAAATTTTTTCCACCGTCTGCACCGGAAATAAATGAAGGTCTTGTCGGACCACACTTCGACACCACCGACTCCACAGACACAACAAAAACACCATCGACAGATGGGATCAAGAGCATGGCGCTGGAGGAGGACAATGCGGGAGCTACTGAACAAGAACGCGGGGGTGAAACTACTTCTACCGAGAGACCGAGGAACTACACCCCAGAAATGGAAGATCAAGATCCTCTACGTTTTATCTCCACGATGAATGCTGACGACGTTGTCGATTGCTTTTTCGGGTTCGCGAAACTCCGGCCCGTATGGACCGCAAAAGGATCGTAGTCGTATAGATTTGCGTTACAAATTACCCCAGCATTACAAATTAAATTTGTAATGCTGATTTAGCTTGAAAAAGAGATTTGTAATGCATAAATGCAATTACTACGAGTACGATACTTTTGCACAGGATAGCCCTTCACGTTCTCGGACGAGCATGTGGATTTTCTGATTGAAAGGCTCTGTCAGGAAGCCAGGAAGCGGTGGCCGGCTAGGATTTTGAGAGAACAAGGTAGAAGTCGTGGAGACGACGATAGAGGCACTGGAAGTACGAGGGGCACCGCTGCTGAAGATCATGCTTTATTTCCACAAACTAAAAATTATCTTGAGTTCAAGCAAACCAGGCTGCCGCAAATCCTGTGGGCTGCCGCAAAGCTGCCGCACCACGCTGCGCTGCGAAGTTTCGCGCTCGAGAAGGTGTTGCCGATTGTCGAATGGTTTCCGACCCTGCTTGGAAAGCCGGCACTGTTTGCAGAGGCCTATTACGGTGCGACAACGGTCGTGATTGATGGAGAAAAAAGTGATAGCAGCGACAAGGCGAAGGATCGCGATCGCTTGCTTCTCCACGCACCCTATGGCTACTATCTCCCCTCAGTCTACAAGGTCCTAGCTGCAGTTGATTTGCAGAAGTTTGTGGGGACCCACTGTCGTTTGAATCTGCTCACCGGAATTTTACAAGGGTTGGAGCTGGAAGCTTGGGGCAGTGACGGTAAGATCAACGGTAGAAGTTGCGGTGCAACTGCTAATGCCCAGTACAAGCGCATCGAACAGCACCACTGGAGCCACGGAAGTGACTCGTCAGCACAAATTGTGGAAAAATTCTTGCGTGACGCAGTCCAGTGCCCATTTTTGCGGAGGGACGTTCGACAAGTCTCGTTATTGGCCAGAATCAGTGCGGCTTTGGAAGAACAGGTTCGGGTTCCGCAGGTGGAAGCAGGGACGACTCTTTCGACAAGGCTTTCGCCTGAAACTGGACGACAGCTAGTATACACGGCGTCATCATCGAATAAGACAACGCGAGAACAGTTGGACGAACTGTTTCTACGGACTTTGAACCTGGGAAAAGCTACTGGTGCCAGTAGTACGACGGGGCAGCATGATAGCGAAGGCGATATCTACTTCAATCTGGCCGGCGCTAACTCGGGTGCTGCTGAGCCTTTGTCCACCCGCGCTTTAGAACAAGTACCATGCTACCATTACCCCCAGCAGCAACAGCAGCTCCGCAGCCGCGACGCGCTGAGCATAGCTTCCGGTTTGAAAAATAGGCACCCAGAGGAGCTAGCAGCAGTGATTGATGCTGTTTGTTCAAGGATATTGAGGTTGAACAGTGGTTGGAATCTGCGGAACTGCAGCTTCAGCCCAACGAGCTCTTTCGGCCTTTTCTCAAGTGAGTGTCCCCGCGAGGACGAAAGTATGAGCGCGGAATGGTCGGATTTCAAGCAGGCTGTAACCCTTGCCGTGGACGCGCAGTTGTCGGTCCGGCGGTGGCCGAGCTTGGTGGAAGTAGGTAGCTCAGAGGACGGAGCTTGCTCTGTTCCTGGGTCAGCAATAAGTCACCATGCTCTTGCCCCAGTACCGCTACCTGACCTGGCGATCTTGCTGGAACGACAAGTCGAGGGCTGTACAAAAGCGCTGGCGCAGGAGACGCTGCGCCGCAGCGCGTCACAGGCACAGGCTAGAAGTTGTGCAGGAGCATTATCGGAAATAAAGCACGATGAAGTAGAAGATACTCGACCGAAATTACTCGACACCGCAACCTGGCTGTGCTGGAGCATAGCTAATTTGGACTTCGGTCGTGCGTCGGGAGCAGGTGTAGGTGGTGCTTCACCTCAGGGGAACAAGCGGCTTCAACAGCATCGAGAGGCGCTTCACCAGGGGACTCTAGCGGCGAGCAGAGTGTCAGACGAGAACATCACACCTTCGTCCTCTTTCGGCTCTACCTGCTCTAGCGAGCTAATCACTGCTGCTCGTTCTAACGAACCAAAGAATGTTCATGTTGTTGAGTGGCAGGAGGAGCTTCAGTACCCAGTAGAGCAAGACGCCATGACGAGAAGTGCAGCGGAAGATGCTTTATGTTTATTCTCTAAAAACACGGCAGCACGACGACCAACACGAGGGACCACATCACCCGGCGCTGCAGTGGGTCTGTTGCAGCAGTGTTTAGCGACTTGTTCATCGAGTGTGGTAACGCGAACCTCCGCGCTGGTAGGTCCTGGTGCTCCACCATCTCGCACGAGGAGCATGGAGAACGACCGGCAAGGCTACTACTTGAAAAGCACATCCAAAGGAAAACAGCCCCTCAAAATCGGGCTCGATCTTGTGCAAAGGATTGGGTATGCAGCGGTGTTATTGCCGTTGCACGAAGAACAAGAGGCATTTCTTTCGATGCAGAACAGAGCCCGATCTTCGAGCAACATGTTTTGGCTTCAGTGGCTGGCGTTGTCTTCCCGGGTGGTAGAGGCATCAAAGCCCGGAAATGTTGGTCATCTGATAAGCGGTCCACATTCCTCAACGGTCGTGACGAAATCTTCCACTACAACTGAAAAAGACGACGCACAGAGGACGCAGACACTTCCAGCCCTTCGAAGCAGAAGCACGCCGAGGACCTGCAAGCAAGGCCTCGCGGTCGCGTTGTATCAGTGTGCGCAGCAACTCGTATTACAGCAAGGCTCGGCGTGGTCGTCGTGTGCGGGGCAGGAAGGAACAACCCTGTGCCTAAGCACGACGTACAGCCGATTGTCGTTCGCAACTCTGCAGAACCTGTGGCAGCTCGTCACGAACTTTCTCGGGATAAAAACGGGCGACGAGAAGGCGGCACGGGCACCTCTGGAAGAAGGAGACGGAAAGAAAGGAAATAACGAGCTGGAGGATGAGCCCCCACCGCACCCCAGTAGCTTGCAAAACGAAGTCTCCGAGATTCTCTGTCGTGTCGTCATGTTCGATTGCAGTACGACCTCTACTTCTACACATGATATCGATAAGCGGCCGCGTCGTGTGCATATCGAGCAGTTGGCTGCCCAGTATCTTCCAGTAGACATCATTGTTTCCCTTGCACCAGCATGAGCAACAATTGTAAATGTAGTCGTGAAAATGCCCAGTGGGGGGAGGAGCAGCATCACGCACTGCCTTTTTGTCATCTTCAGGTTTTGTGTACTTGAAGGTCCGCTGCTGCTGGAGTGAAGTTGCACCTTTAAAACAAGACAGCGCGCTACCGAGAATGTTAATGTTTCCCTTGTTTCGCTACTTCCAAGCTGCACGCCTTAATACCAAAAAACGAAGGTTGTCGGACCCTCTTCTACTTTTTCATCGCGGGCCTCGGTTCATGCGAAAGTTAGGCCCGTGCTGATGTCGAACAGGCACGAAAAAAGCTCGTATCCTTCTTGTCAGCGTTTCACATCGTGGCTCGTCGCCCTACTTTCATACAGCTAGAGCGCAAGAAGAAAGAAGTAGTGTTTATACCAGGATCCATGATGATAAATGAAAACTCACATCGGTGCTGCATCGTCGTCGTCCACTGCTTGCAAGAAGCCTCCGTGTCCGTTCGTATCTTCCTTTTCGTTGTCGTCCAATGTCGTCGTTTCCTCGTGCGTGTATTGTCTAAAAGTAGTTTTTGGACGATGCGTTTGTTGATGTCATTGCATCGCCAGCAATTGTTGGAAAGATGAACTCGCTGCTCCTGTGTCATCTTCGATTTTGCATATACAGGACGGCAAGGCGGAGCTGTAATTCTCCTCCCAAGAACCACGAGTACAAAAACTCTCAGGAAAATGATAGAATAACAAAAACGCCACATTCCCCAGTGGTAGAAGACCCCCTTTTTTTTCGTTGTACTCAGCAGCACGACCGCATTTTTCTTTTCACCACTACATACGAATTAGATTCGTTTACTCCAGAGGCGTTCGGGCAACTCGACCTGTCGATTCGATTTCAATTTCTCGACAGTATCATCAACATAGTTGTTGTAATTCGTTGCTTTTGCATCAAAAATCCTACCATGCCGCGTCCCTTCGGCGGCATCTTGTCTGTCGGGGTTACCCGGAGCAAGGCGAAAAGCAGAAAGTCCAGCATGAATGCGCAGGCTTTGGCGAAGTACCACAAGCAAGTGGCAGACATTGAGTTCTACGAGGAACTCAATAGACCGCTGCTGAAGTTAGCAGACAGCGGCGGGCATAGCTACTTTTCACGACCTTGCAGCAACTCCAAAAGTTATGCTCATTTCTATGGCAGCAAAAATACAACTACCGGTGCAGCTGGGACGACCTTTTCTGAAACTAGCAGCATAGCGGAGCGGTCAAAGTCGGCGGCTCGATTGTTGCTGAATCGCCTGCGGTATCGATATTGGGCGTTTAGAGGCGGAGGACTGCAATAAATTTTGAAATAGCCACAGCGTATTTGATGCATACGCGACAACGGGAACGGAAAAAATAGCATTTGAAGAACATGCTCCGGCGCACAACTGCTACGTGGTCGAACAAAACAAAAATAAAACAAAAACTATCCTGACCGGATATTTTCTATTTGACGATATTGAGAGCGTCGAGGTCGACCACAACGAGCCCGCCAAGGAATAACTACAGAGAAGGAAGTGCCCTCTGGTCTTGCTGCATCCCAGCACGACGCACAAAATTTGACGAAGATGCAAGAATAAACACATCGGAAATTATCAAAATAGGAAGCACAGCCTGCTTGCCTTCAACGGAAAGAAGTCATTCTCATACGACGACGCGCGCGAATCAATCCCACGCGGCATCGTAGACACCTAGGGAAGTAGACTTTGTTTTGCAACAAGTAGTTGTAAGTCACGATAAATACTACATCACCATACATAATTTCATACAGGATTTAGCGACGACGTTGTTGGCGCTGCTACACCTACATACCCATAGATACGTGGTCGTCTCTTGCTTATGATGACAGGACGGGCCCCACCAGCAGAAGAACGCAACTCATCAAATAGCACTACAACACCTTCTTCATACATTCATCTTAGAAATAGCTCTACTAAGAGCACAGCCACGTGAAAAATTTTCGCGGGCGGACGTCGAACTGCGATGTACTACAGGAAACGTCTCCTGTTCTTGTTCGTGTTGCTTGGTTGTCACCCGTAGTTTGAAGTTGTGTCGACGTAGGCACTCGTCCTGCTGCTCCGTTCACAAGCTGAATAGAAATTCATTTTGGCCACCGTTCAACATCTGTTGAAGATATGAAACGTTGACGTATTTCCGTCGACAGTTACAGTTACTTCGTCTTCGTCCGAAACTGAAGCATCGTGATTTGCTGGAGCTTTTCGTGTTGAAAATCGTTCTTCAAGTTCGATTTTAGGCATCTTTTCTTTTGTTTCCCTCCGTCAGTCGTTCAGGTAGTGCTGGTCTTCTTGTGTTTCGTCCCTAAAGAAGATTTTGTGATGAAGTGCAAGTAGAAGCTCAATTTCTACATACTAAAGCATAAAGGCATAAGCCCTTGTGCCGGTCTGTCCAAAGCAAAGTTTTTCTGTAGAGCAGTCCTCAAGTAGAATTCCCCCACCCCTAGCATGCCGTTCAATTTTCTTCATCAAGCAGTTGTTTTCATAGTCCCATTATCACCGTATCGTATCCTGACCTTCACGAAAGAGCAACATAATAAATTCGTAAGTTTGCAACCTCTTGTTTCGTCCCTCATCGTTTATGTAGATAAATCTAAATTTCGTTCCAGGTCGCAAAGCGCAGGAGCGAGCAGTAGCAAACATTATGGGGAGCAAATACGGTATCCAACGAAAAAACTGTTTCACTGTGAGCATTTTGCAAGAACCGCATCACAAGTTTGTTACACATGACACAGAAAATTTGCCATGCACGTTTCCCAAGGGAAAACACGCTTGAAAATCCAATGTCTTGCTGGTGTAGCAAGACAAATAGTTCTGCGTTCCATTTTCTGCATCACAAGTTCACAGTGAAACAGTTTTTTCGTACGATATACGGTGGAATTCTCTCGGTCGGGATGACCCTGTCCCAAGCGAAGAATCGGAAGTCAAATCTGAATTCCGATATCAAATGTAAAAATGTCTGGGTCTGGAAGATTTCCAGGTTTGTCATGCACATTTTGCATGACTTCTGATATCTGTGACGCATGCCCTAGCATCACAGATTTTGTGAGGGCTTCCTGATGCCTATACCGAATGACAAATGCTCTTTCCGTGTAGCAAAACTTGGACTCTCTTTGCTGCCCATGCAATACAGATTTTTTTAGAATTTAAAATCAGCATGACAAGTTGCATTCTTCCATACCCAGACATTTTTACAATCCATATCCGAGTATGCTGTGTAACTCATTCGATTTGATGTCACCTGCAGATCTTGCTTCTGCTTGATTGTTGCCACCTCAACTTATTGATGTTTTCTTGCATGGATCATGTTCATGGTTGTGTGCATGGCATCAAATAGTGTAGTTGTAGTTCTTCTACCGTCCGCGTTTGATGTGTTTGTGTAACTGTGAGACTACTCAAATTGAGGACGGCAACGGTCTTGCTGGTGACGTTAATCAATTTTCCGTAGCATACCAGAGCGCTTATCCCAGAGAAAAAAGCTGGCAGGGCATATTTGTAATGCAAAAATAAATAGACAAAAAATAAAAATCTGCACTGCATGCCCTAAACAGCATGCTATGGCCTCGCCCATGACAGATTTTTCTGTGTATTTATTTTTGCATTACAAATCTGACCTGCCAGCTTTTTTCTGTGGGATAGCGCTGGCGAAATACCGGAAGAAGATCGCCGACATCGATATCACAAAGAAAAGTGTTATACGTTAACGGTTTTGACAGATTTTTGCAGTCATGCATCACAAATGTAGCCCATTATGCATGCTGTGCATTACAAATTTTAGCATGTTTTGTGATGCACCATTGCTGCATCACAAGTTCCGTTAACGTTAACGCTTTTTGCTGTGATAATCGAGTTCAAAAGGTCGGACTCTGCACCACCTGCAGGACCGGTCAAGACTTTCTTCCGGCGCCTGCGCTACCGTTCCTGGTCCTTCAGGTTGGGGTGAGCAGCGGCCAGATCATGATGACCGAGTAATAGAAGAACACAGGCTTTATGTTTTGGAAGTACAGCGGAACAAACTGGTGCTTGGTGACAACATACAACGTGCCACACGACCGAGGCAGGTGGAGCGAGCAGGAAAAAAAAATACGTACAAGTCGCAGGCCAGCATGCACGGTGGATAACTCGAGTTCGCATAAAAATAGTGTTTTCCAACGAAAATTTGCAAAAAAAGCTAGAAGGCAGTGGTCCACGACACCTCCCCGCTGGATCCCAGCACCACGTGGCCATTCTACTTCCTTGAATTTTTTCGATTTTCGATCAACGTTTATTTCGAGTGAAGATGTTGGGTCCTGACGTCTCGGTCTCTTGTAGTCCGTCGTGTGTAAAACAAACGTAGAAGTTGTTAGTCCAAGCAGTTTGTAATGCTAATATTCCACGAAAGAACTGATATAGGCCCTTCCCTGTTTGTGATGCTCGTCCTGCTTTCTTCGACGCAGTTGATCTAACGACGATGAAAGAAAATAGACTTCTGTAGAAGTGCTAGTTTATTTCACATCGCATATTTTTTATACTCGCACTGCACTACCAGCTGTTGGAGACGCGCGTAGGCACGTACTACAACTTCGACCTACACATCAACCCCTCTTGAATCTTCCATGACGACCAGCAGATAGGCAAGTACTATACCTGAAAGCACTAGGTAGCTCCTTCTTGTTGTGTGTCGGTCTCGCCCTACGTGCGTTTTGTCCCGAAGAACAAGACAAAAATCGGTTTTCTGCTTCGTGCAGATCGTTTTGATCTTCGGTGTGACTACTACGCAATGCTGATTTGTCGTTCGGTTCTACTTATTTAGCTGCTTGGTTGTTGTGTGACAGCTCTGATTTCCATTTCATCATTTCGTCCGAGATGAAGGTGTGAGCCAAAAACTTGCAGTCGGTAATTTTTGTGATGGACGATGGAAGTCGTGGTCGTGGTGTTTCTGTTTGAAAATATTATAATCGTACTGCCACAAAAACGCCGTCAACTATTTGTCTCTCTCGGTCGCAAGACAGCCACAAGATGCCGGCTTTCTCGTGCGTGGCCAGAAGTCTTCATCGTGCAAACATAGAGCCATCGTGTGGTCGTGAGCAAGCCGTTGCCCTCTTTCTACATAGCTGATGCTGGCTTCGACCGAAAATAAATTCCCAAACTCTACTTCATCAGGTAGGATATTGAACACGATATCCAATCCTCGTTCAAATCACAATTTCAACCCCACTTTCACAACCTTCTTGAAGCCCTCGTCTCCACTTTTACCATTTTTACGTTGTATTCACATTGTTAGGTTTCGTCTTGCACGTGTTCAGCACGAGCTACTACACCTACGACCAGTAAATACTACGTGCAAAAAATTTTTTTCTTGTTCTGGTTCTGCACTTCGTTGTGCACCAGGTCCACCAAGACTCCAGCACCGTCGTCGTCTGTGCAACAAGAACTTCTTTTGCAGGACTTCTACGCGAGCACGTCGCCCCCTGGTGTTAATTACTTCTCTTAGTGTCCTCGTCCTTTTTCGTAGAAGTTTTCTACTAACTAGAAGAACTCCACGGAACAAGGGATACAGAATCACTACAACAACTTCAGCCATCAACTGTCGCAAGAGGAACCCTCTATGCATGTGACGGCCAACGAGCAGCACCGACTTCTACCGAAAGCAAAGTAGTGTTTTTTTCTACAAAGACACTACTAGCAAAAGTAGCTTGCTGTACCACGGTGCAAGCACTTCGACGACCAACGTCTTCCGGCGCGAAAAAGTTGATGCTCGAGAAGGTGACCCGGTCCCGGCAGCTTTCTCGCTCCAAGTCCGCGCAAGCAATGATGTCAACAAGTGGAACCCCGTCCGGGGTTCATCCGGAAGAGATGTCCGGCGAGGAGCTGCGGACCCAGTCCTGCAAGTGGAAGGCGACCTTCATTCCTGAGTACATTTAGATTCTACTTTTGAGGCATTTTTTTGGGGAATTCACCGAGCTTCGCAAGAAAATCAAAATGCTGGCCTCCACACATATGAAAAAAAACAAAAACGACGAGATATTGATGACTTACAGAGCACGATGTGTAGTCAACACTGAAGCAAGTAGGTCATTGGTTGAATGCAGATAATTACTAATAAATATCTTGTTTGTGGTGCTCGTGCTGGATCCTCGGATCCTCTTCTAGGCGGATGTAGACTTGAAATCTGTGGATTTGGGTTCTTATTTGACAAAACTTGACTTTAGGTCGGCCCCGGATGAAGGACGAGATCAACCACCGAAACATGAGCCCTTGTTTGCCCCCCGCCTCGGCGAAGTACAAGAATCCTCCTGCATTGCGAAGCACAAGCAGGGGATCGATTTTGAAGCGTCAACCACTGCGACTGAGACACGATCGTCCTGGACTCCATCTACTACGAGCGCCGCGTTGCGGATGAGCGCGAGGAAGAAAAAGAAGATGAAGGAGGAAATCGAAATGAATTGTCAAAAACAACACAACTCTTTCCCCTCAGCTATCGGCCAAACTGCTCCGACGCGGCCGAGCGAGGAACAACGTGGGGGACCTCCGTCGTTCTTCGCGATGAGGATGAGCAGCGGGATTTCATCACTATTGGGGCCATCAACGAAGACATCCTGTTTGTCCACGACATCCAGCATGAGAACCAGGCCAACCTCCCCCGCCCGGCGCTTCTTGTTTTCGCGCAAAATGAACTTCGTTTCCGCCGCTACTGGAGCGGTACTGAATTTCAGTGGCGCGACCTCTATCCAAGAAAATCTTCACGGCAGCTCGTGTAGTTCTTGGAATAAATGCAATAAAGCTGCCTGTAACAGCTTGTGAAGAATTTGAATTGTTCCACCTCTTTTATTTTCGAAGAAAACTGTGACCTCTACTACAAGGCATACTCCGTAGTTGCTTCATCTGGCGGGTTATGTTGTTGTGGACGTAGAAAAGCTATATTATAATGCTCGACTTGAAAAATTAGCCAACGTGACGAAAGAAAGGCTGCTTTTTCGAAGTAGATTTAATTACTGCACAAGCTCCAAGATCTACTTCCGATGAGATTTTCGCTTTGATGCCCTTTGTTCGTGGTACCTACCTCCACCTACTACTGCCCGCCAGCACTGATATGTTCTTCACAACCAGACTGGGAGTGGAGGCTGTGCAGCCGGACAAGATGAAGAACTACAAACAAACTGCGGACGAAGTAGAAGAAAAGCAGAGCAACGCCGGCTTCGAGCTTGGCTGCTTCGGCGGCGACGGTTCGCGCTTGGACGTGGAAAAATGCAGCGACAGTATCCAAGAAAAAAACTGTACTTATATAGTGTGAGTCTTTTGGGAAAACAGCATCACAAGTTTGTCTGCCATGACAGGAAAACTTTTTATGCGCAGATAGGAAGGGAAAACACATAGGAAGCGGGCCGAAGCCGATCATGCATGTCGAGCATGACAAGTGTAACTGTTTTGCATTTTCTGCATCACAGATTTACGCTTACACAGTTTTTGTCTTGCATAGACAAGTGGGTGGACGACGACCTTGACGAGCAGTCGGTGTTTGACCCAGAAACCGTGGCTTCGATTTTTGGTGCGCTGGAAAAAGACGCCTTGACTTTGCCTTCGGGAGGAGTTAGCAGTCTTCATGGAGTAGATGATGCTGTCGATTCGATGAAAAATGGCGCAAGCGCGGATGGCCCGGCGAGTGCGGCGCTGCAAAAGCAAGAAGATGACGCCTTGGCTCTACTGCCCGCAGCGGACAGCAAGAACAATGAAGATGATCATTCCACGCCGAAAAATGAGGCGAGCGCAGATGGCCCGGCGAGTGCGGCGTTGGAAAAACAAGACTCCTCCCCTCCGCCCGCAGCCAGCGATCATGGAGATGATGATGCCATGCCGAAAACGGCCACGCACGCCGCGAGCGCCGACGAAGCCCAAAGAAATGCTGCAAAATCCGCACTACAAAAAGAAGACACGACCTTGGCTCCGCCCGCAGCCAGTAGTCATGGAGACGATGATACCGGTTCGAAAAATGCTGCGAGCGCGGACGTCGAGCCAGGAAATTCGGCGTTACAAAAAAGAGCCTTGGAGGGGGCAGCTCCTCCCACAGCCAACAAGAAGAACTTTGGAGATGATGATGCTGGGTCGAAAACTGGGGCGGGCGCGGACGAGGCTGCGAAGCCAGCATTACCAGAAAAGCAAGACACCATGGCTCCGCCTGCAGCCGGCAGTCATGGAGACGATGACGCCGATCCGACCACTGGTGCGCAAGCAAGCGCGGACGATGCAGAAGCTACTGCGAATTCGGTGCTACAAAAACAAGACGGTATGGCACCGCCCGTGGCCAGAAGTTACCATGGAGGCGATGCCGGGTCAAAAACCGATGCGAGGGGCGCGGGTGAACCTAACACGAATTTGGCGTTACAAAAGCAGGACAGCGGCAAACGCAAACCGGACGTTGACGATGATGAGTTTTCGTTTTACCCAGAACCCGCGGCCCCGATTGCTTCGGTACAAAAAGACACCTCCGTGGCTTCGCCAGCAGCCAGCAATGCAAACCAGGGAAATTATGGTGATGCAGAGTCCAAAAATGGTGTGCGCGGGGGCGTGAATGTTGACGATCCGGTAAACTCGGCTTTGCAAAAACAAGATCAAGACACCCTTGCGCCACCAGCAGCCGGCAGCCAAAATGATGATGCGAAGTCTAAATATGGTGAGCGTCCGGGCGCGGATGGCGATCCGGCACACTCGGCGTTGCAAAAACAAGGCACCTTGGCGGCGCCAGTAGCCAGCACCAGCCAAAACCAGGGAAACGATGGTGCAAAATCCAAAGATGCCGTGCGTTCGAGCGCGGATGATGATCCTGCAACTGCAAACTTTTCGGCACTACAAAAACGAGACACCTTGCCCTCAGCGCCGCCAGCAGCCAGCCACCCTGGGGATGATGATGCGCAGGAGCGGCCGAGCAATGGCGCGCGCGCGGGCACGGACGACGAGCCGATTCGAAGTAACTCGGCGTTGCAAAAAGACACCTTGGCGCCGCCTCAAGCAGCAGGAAGTGGCAATGGAGGCGATGGTGCCAACAGTGGCGCGGGCGGAGCAAGAACCACGCAGCCAGTGGCCCCCAGCTCAAAGAATTTTGACCGTGACAACGACCAGTGCTGCGGGTACAAAAACGGAGGCAGCGAAGAAAGCGCTCGTCCTGCTGATCGTCGACAAGGTGCAGGGCCAGGCGGAGGAGGTGGACGAGGACCTCCTGCGACACCCGTGGCCCACAGTGCGCCTATTGTAGAAGAATCTGCATCAGGACCAGGAGCGAATGCAGGAGGTGGAGGTGGACGTGCGGGTGGAGGAGCTGCAACCCGTCCCCCACAAGAAGTCGCTGGAGGAGGAGGAGGAGGTGGTGGTCTTCCTGCAGATCCCGCAACACTGCGGCCGAGCGGAAGGATAAACGTAGATGGCGGGGGGCAGGGAGGAGGAGGAGGCGGAGATGGCGATGGCGGCGGGAGCCACGGCCTTACTCCAGCTCGTGCTGATCGTGTTGGTGATGATCCTTTTTTATTTCCAGCGGCCGGGGACGAGGTGCCACCGGAAGAGCCGCAAGCTTCAAAAGTGCCAACTTTTCAAGAACAAAAAACAGCTTCAAAATTGCCATCAGGATTGGCAGCCGCAAGTCCAAGTGCGCCTGCGGGTCCTTCAACAAGTGTGCCTGGAGGAGAAGGAGGTGGAGGTAGCCCTCCAGCTTCTCCAGCAGGTGGAGGCGACGGAGCCGATGTTGGTGGTGGCGGTGACGGATCTGCTGCAGCAGCAGCAAGTTCGCCAGGAGCAGAAGCTGCAGTAGAAAGTGCCAGCTTATCTCGGCCGCAGGGGCAAGAACAACCAAAAATTTACATAATGGGAACTGGTGATTATACGGAATCGGAGGAGCCCACATTTATGGAACGACGGTACGCGGCCTGGAGCTCGGGTTATGAAAGACCGTTTCGCCCAGCCAAAGACGCGCCGCTCTCTCCTTTTGGAAAGCAACAGGCGAAGGCAGCTGGGGAAAGATTCGCTGCGCACGTTCAAAGCAAAAGGAAAGAACACCACGAGTCGAGCCAGGTCGTGGTCGATTCCGGGACTGTTTTCATCTGCTCGCCAATGCTTCGCTCTCTGCAAACTCTGGACTTTTTCCTGCAGGGCGCGGAGCCAGGCTTGCTTTTTCCCGAAAAGCGTCCTCGAGCGGAAGAGAAGAAGAAGAAGATACCGCGCATATTTTTCGCTCCGGAGCTGCGCCCAATAGGTCACGACACTTACCCTGTTAACAACAAGGGCACCCCGTTTGGAGATTGGTACAACTTATATGCATCACCTTTTCACAACATTCGGTTCTTGGCGGGTTGGCGCCAAGGCAAATATCCATACGCTGAATTTTACGGCCCGCTGGAAACTAATCCCTGGACGGCACATGCTGCAGGAAGAATTGGCGAAGACGCTGGGGTATTCTTCCAGTTTTTGCGGGACCTAGTGGCAGTACCCGCGACCACGGATGCTAAGGCTATCGACGAGCGCGCAGCCAGGCTATCGGGCTTGCACACGATTCTGATCGTCACCGACCCGGTCTTCCTGGACGCGAAAGGTGGTACCTGGAAAGATGGTTCCATGGGTTTTGACAATCTAAACGGAGTCGATATCAATAGAGAAAGGACACTATTATATTACCTCAGCTTCATGCCACAGAGAAGCGCGTAGTGAATGTCGAGCTACGAAAGCACGAAGGACTTTCACAGGCCGAAACGCCGGTAAAGGCTGGAGTTTTTCGGAGAGAGTTCTCGTCTAAATAGCATTTCTATGCCGCAGGCGCAGCTACTTCCAGCGTGGTCCTCAGTATGTCAATAGATACAATGAATGACCTACCCTTTTTTTATGTTTTCCCCTTGCAGAATCAGGAACCGAAAACCTTGCTTCATCAGCTTGACAAAGAGCTGCAACAACGTCGGCTTATCCTTACAGGACGGAAGATAGCTTGGCTATGGCAGTATTAGAAAGATTGGCCGTTATCTATATCTGTGGCCATCAATAATAAATATGCATCCCGTATGAGTAAAAAATCTATCGCATCCCCGCGACAGGATCTATTCGAGTGAGAGCCTTGGTCGCAGTGTGGCAGGGGTGGACGAGGGAATATTTTTCATTCCCATAATAAAGTTGAAGGATTTTGATGGGACGCCCTTTTCTCGAAAGGAGATCAACCTGCTCGACGTCTCTGAGGTTTTCGAGATCACGAATCAAGCAGGACTAACAAGGGAAAAGCCGACTTGTCAGGCGCTTTGGCCCCTCATGCCGAAGCGCATCCTTCTAATAGGTACTGGGGAATTTGAAAGAAATTCTGTAAATGCAGTCCCCGATCCGCCACTGACCACCGAGAATAGTAAGACGTGCCCGGCGGGCGCGGGCGCGGGCGCACGGGACGAAAAGCCGAGGAGAACGCCCGAAGTCATGACCGGTTGCATGGGTGAAGCGATGACCAGGAAAGCCGGGAAAAATTTTGTGACGGAGTACGTGCAGAAGACGTTGCATGAGGATCCGGAAACGTTTTTCAAGGATGTGATATTTTTCGTGTCCCCGATGTTGCGTGCGATGCAGACTCTGGATTCTTTTTTGCTGGGGGCCGACGTCCCAGACTTCACGTCCGAAAATAGGAAAAAACAAAAAGGCGGGGCGTTGCCGAAAAATAAAATCAGACTGATTTCTGAGTTGAGGCCAATGACTTCTCGTCATGGAAAAGTAGAACCACACGCGCCTCCTGTCATCGAAAACATCGGAACCGACTGGTCGGAGTGGAAAAATCACGAAAAGTTTAAAAGTGTCCGACTCATCCAAGATTTTGATTTTAATCCAAATCCAGACGATCAAACCTTGGGAGGCGAGTTCGCACAATTTTATGATGTATCTGACAAAAAAAGCTGGAGAGACGGATATGAGTGGGCGGGTGTTCCCATGATGAATGACGGGTCGTTCGTTGAAAGTGAAGCCAATGGGAGTTTCGATTTTTTCTATGGTTTTACGGACCGAATCTTGCAGGACGAAACTTTATACGGTCGTACCGTCATTATCGTCGCGGAGTCGACGTTTCTCGACGGGAGCTATTATTTCAAGGATGGCTGCGATCCCGCTCCCCGAGAGGAAGATCCCCGCCGGATACACTTGATGGAGCCGAACGGCGTGACGCCGCTGCTGCGGATAGACCCGCCCGCGCCAGTGTGTCATTTGAATGATTTCGCTGAGACGAT
Organism: Amoebophrya sp. A120; assembly: GCA_905178155.1. Lineage (NCBI taxonomy): Eukaryota > Dinophyceae > Syndiniales > Amoebophryaceae > Amoebophrya > Amoebophrya sp. A120. The sequence goes on along the minus strand of CAJINV010000012.1, from coordinate 2,436,404 downwards.
GGTGCTCGAGGTCATGAATCTCGGCACGGTCTTCGTGGAAGGGCTACTCGATGAACACGATACTCTGCAACTATCTTGCCGAGCACTATGGCTTGCGCCAGTTAAGGTGCAGGATGAGCATGCTGCTGCACGATCTTTTCTCGCCCTGCCGCTGCCGGTCTCCCCCGCTGCGACCGGCCCTGCGAGCGCATCCACGACAGCGGAACACCCCCATTAAGAAAGCTATGGCTAAAGCTATACTCACTTGCATTTTTAAGTATTTTTTGTATCAGGTTCTTAATCTTAATAACTTGTCAACTTCATCACTACTATGATCATCTTTCTTTCTATATCATCTAAATGGACACACTCATCAGCTCGTTGCAACAGTGTGTGTATGCGTATTTCTTCCTATATATTTTCGCTTTTTCACTTTGTCTCTGCTTTCCTAAACTATGGCTCTCCACTTCTAAGTTACAATGTTATGATCGTTCGTCCCATAATCGCTGCCATGTGCATTCGGCTTCGTCATCGATGTTTTTTTTTTTTTCATTTGGTTCCTGCGACAGACAGCGGTCCGACAATGTTAGCCCTATTGTACTCCACATACTAAAACATGAGACGGCGATGGCGAAATCGCACATGTACAAAATTTTGTGTCCACCATGCAATTTTTTCTAGTCGCACTTTCCGTACTGGCCTAGTTTTGCTGTCGTGCAGGTCGTTCACTGAGCATCAGCGTTGGTTTTTTATCTTTATTAACATTATATTAAGTAGTTCTAGTTGTTGTACACGAGTAGTATATTATTATTTGCCATTTGGTTTCTGTTTTAATTTCTGAGATGCGCCTTCTGGTGCGCCAAATCTTCGTGGAAGCAAAGAAAACGCGCATTCGGCTTCTTGTTTGAGGAAGTGCCTATCTATTAGTGTCGGTGGTAATAGTCTCTTATGTGTCGGTGGTAATAGCAGTACATTTAGTTACAACGCCCATAAACATAAATGCCGCTGCGTTGCTCCTTCTCGGTTTCTCGACGTCTGCAAGAGCATGATATCGTTCTTTTTCTGATCTTGAGACGTTCGCTCTGGCTTGGTCGTCACGCACCGTGCAAAAATCAGTACTGGGATGCAGTAAAGTATTTTGCTCGTGGAGTCATGCAGGTCCAGGTTGTCTTGGTCATTCTCATTTTTCAAATCGTGTCGTGCTTCATATTTTTGTATTTTCCATTGTTGTTATGTCGTCGACATCCGGAACCAACCTACTTGTTACCACCTTCGTTGATTCAACATATCAAACGAGTTCGGAACTCGGACGTCCAATTTGAATTTTTCCAGTCATGATTAACGTGATTACAGGCACAACATTTTGTCCCCCCCATTTCTACCATGAGTCAAAGTGAGTACCTCGTCTGTCATCAAACTGCTCGTTCCCCGTTGCGCATAAAAAATGCGTGCTCAAGTAAAGCTTCCGCGACCCTACTACATAGTACTTAGCTACAGGACCTTCTACATATCAGGCGTCATATTGAGCAACTGGGTTGAGGTTTTTCTGGCTCTGCTCGTGACCACCTAGAGGTCGTCGTGTCCTTTATCTAGGAACTGTGAAGAAAAAGTCGACTCTCGTCCGCTCGGCTGCAGTATGGCGTCCTCTGGAGGCATTCTTTCCGTCGGTGTGACGCGCGCCCAGGCGAAAAAGATGAAGACGACCATGAATATATCCGACGTAAAAACGACCCCGCCCCAGAGTCAAGATGGAAAATCTGCTAGATAAATCAGCCAGCTTTGCTGGTTCTTGCGCATGACAAAGCTGGCCCTGGCGGCGTAATCGTGATTCTGTTAAGCTAGCTCAGCAGCATCACAGCCATAGCGCAGTAGGCGAATTCGAGCGTCAGAAAGTCCAAAAAACTGCTAGAAAATGCTTCTCATGGGGCTCCGCATGAGAAACTACATTTTAAGTGTGCAGACTAGCACGACGCATTTGCTGGGGCGGGGAAGACGTTTTTACACAGGATAGACCGCCGGCGCTTTGGAGAAGTACCACAAGAAGATAGCCGACATAGAGCGGTCCAACAGCAAAGAAAAGAGTTTTTTGGACGCTTCCTTCGACAAGATTTCCAATTCTTCGAGTAAAGTCTTTCACGGGACGCAGAACCTCCTCGGGCTAGGTTCGTCTCCTTCTTCGAACAAGGGCGCTGGACAAGCGTCGATGAACCTCCGAAAAGGGCCAAACAATATAACCCGCTCAGGTGTTACAATCTCAAACGTTCCAATAGAATATGGAAATCTGTGATGCAGGAGTGCATGATCTAGCCAACTGTCATAGGATTGCGCATGACAAGTTTCGGAGCCCCAAACCCGTCTGAAATCCGGCAAAATTTGTATTGCGAAAAGCTCAATATTCTCAGCGTTCCTCATGCTCTGTCTTCATGCAATACAAATTCCAGATTCTATTGTACCGTTTGAGATTGTAACACCTGAGCAGGTTATAAACAAACTGCCGACTTTTTCCGAGAACACGGTTTCCCGTGTGGGTTATGCATTGCAAAAGCATCGTACTAGTACAAATAGCATTACAAATTTTCTCAGCATGAAAAATTGAATTTGTCATGCTGTTTTACCTTGGAAGGGAAATTTGTCATGCATAACTGCAATTAGTACAAGCGCGATACTTTTGCACAGGATATGGGTTGGTTCGTGACAAACAACAGCTCGGATCCGAATGCGCAGCATGGCCGTCGAGGTGGAACAAGTTCCGCACGCGCACCAAAGAACCAACATCCGCAAATAATAAGTGCTACTTCTACAACCCGGGGGTCTACCGAGCTGCAACCACTACACCCAACATCCAGTACTTCTAGAGCCGCTTCGCCGCCAACGCCGACCAACATTGATGCCTATGGATTGCAAAAGCATCGTACTCGTATAAATGCATGACAAATTCCCTCAGCATGAGAAATGAAATTTGTCATGCGGATTTACCTTGAGCAAAAAAATTTGTAAATGCATGACTGCAATTACTACGAGTGCGATACTTTTGCACAGGATAATGCCAGACGCGAAACAATTTTTCGGGAGGCGGACTCGTTGCGGATTTCGCTCCAGTCGCGGAGCAACCAGTACGTGATCAACCCGGACGTATCAAATGCAAATACGTCTGGGTCTGGAAGGTTTGGGGAGTTTGTCATGCAAATTGTACATGGCTTCCGAATCCGATGCCTCTGATGCATGCTTTAGCGTCACAGCTCCCGCAAAGATTTGCTCATGCCTAAACTTCATGAGAAACGCCCCCTCCGGGTGGCAACAATCTGAGTCGTCTCTTTTTCCTCTCTTGCAATACAGATTTTTGTGTGACCGACAACTAGCATCACAAATCCCATTCATTCTTTCCAGACCCAGACACATTTGCAATGCATAGGACGACAGCCGCTTTGCGGCGACCGTGCAAACCACCTCCGCTATCAAAGTGAAAAAAGCCCCCACCCCATAAGTATTCAAAAGACAATTTGTGTTGCTAGATTTGTGTATACAGATAGGCTTTCTATTGCTGCAAGAGCTTTCCGGCGTATTATAAGCCTGTTTGGGTACTACGCATCCGGCTAGCAGGTGAGCATGAGAAACAGGTCCGACATAGGCAAAAACGCATGACAGACTCGCTGTAAAATGGGCCACATGGGAGGTGCCGTTTGCGGCCTTGTATGCAGGACAGAGCTGATTTGTGTTCACAAATTAGCATCGCAAGTTTTCTTTTCGATATGGGGAGGGGGGATTTTTCTTTGCGATATCCGCCATTTTTCTCGTCGTTGTGTGTTTCTTCACCCCCTACGAAGCAGCACTGCTGGACCTGGAGATCGGGGGCTTTGCGTTTTGGTTCAGCCGTGTCATCGATTTCGTCTTTTTTGTCGACCTGGTGATATCCTGAGTAAAAACGTACCCACACCAGAGTCAAGATGGGGATTTTGCAACACAAACCTAGGAGTTTTGGGAGTCACGCATGACAAGTCTCAGTCTGTAAGGTAGTGCCAGTTAGCAAGCAAAGCCGCATCGCAAATCGACCTGCTGATCCTGTTCACAGCATCACAAATTCCAAAACACGATTGGAAATGGCTCTCATGGGGATGCGCATTACAAGTCTTCCAGTCTTTGCAAATCTGCGTTACAACTCTGGTGTGGGTACGTTTTTACTCAGGATAGGTGATGCACTTTTTCCTCATGTACCGCGTGAACACGGTTGCGGGCCGGCAAATTCTGATCGTTTCACAATATGAAATGCAAATATGTCTGGGTCGTCTGGAAGATTGCCAGGTTTGTCATGCATATTTTGCATGACCCATGATGCTTGTAATGCATGACCTAGCATCACAGATTTTAAAGGGTTTGCTGATGCCTATTCCGCATGACAAATGCCCTTCCCGACTAGCACAAACTGGACTCCTCTTCCTGGTCATGCAATACAATTCTTTTTTAAGATCCAAAGACAGCATCACAAGTAGTTTCAACGTTCCAGACCCAGACATGTTTGCAATGCATACCCAAGGGAAGATCGCGATGAACTACATCAAAACCTGGTTTATCGTCGATTTCTTGGCCGTATTTAAATGTAAATATGTCTGGGTCTGAAAGATTTGGGGAGTTTGTCATGCAAATTGTGCATGGCCTCCGCTTGCCTGCGAGTGCGATGCATTCTCTAGCATCACAGCTTTCGCAAAGGTTTGGTGCTCATGCCGATTCTGCATGAGAAGTGCCCTCTTTGAGTGGCAACAATCTGAGCGCCTTTTGCCTTTTATGCAATACAGATTTTTGTGTGAAGATCGCCAGCTAGCATCACAAATCCCAACATTCTTTCCAGAGGACCCAGACATATTTGCAATGCATAGCTCGTATTCCCCTTCTGGATCTTCGAGCTCGCCGGGTACACCTTCACCGCGCAGGCGGGGGAGGGCTCCGGGCTGCTCCGGGCGCTGCGGCTGTTGCGGCTGGGCAAAATCATGAAGTCCATGAAGTTTGTGCGCGATAAATCCATCCACATTCAGATCAGCCACAGCTTGTCCCTCTTGCTCCAGTTTCTCTGCGTCCTAGTTCTCGCGGCGCATTGGCTGGCCTGCGTCTGGGCAGCGTACGGCGTACGGGCGGGCGGAGACTTCTTCGTGAATGGAAACCTCGTCAACTATGGATGTGTCAGGATTGAAATCGACAAAGTTGAAATAACTTGTAATGCAGAAAATGGATGAAAGTTGCAACCCAGTTGCCAAGTGGCGCATGACAAATTTGGGTAGATCCGAAATCCAGTCTGTCATGCTGTTTGGGTAAGGAAGGCGCCTTTTGTCATGCTACTTCAGCAGCTTTATTTCTACCCCAAAACAGGCTTACAATCTGCCCCCCTTGCCTACTCTACAAGACAGACACTTTCTGCGTTGCATTTTATGCATGACAATAAACTATTTCAACTTTGACGATTTCAAACCTGACAGTTCCATATCAACTACAGCGGAAGTAGTGGTACTGGTAGTACTTCTAGCAGTGGTGGCAGCGTGCTCCGGAGCCGGAGCTTGCTGGGGCCGGACATGTCTGACGACCATAGTTTTCGTGCAGCCGATGTTGACTACTACGTCCGAGCGGAGGCGCAGCCAGGGGCTGGAACAGAAACGACGACACACCGCAGCAGCTCCAGGTCTTTATCGGAACGACGAGAACAACGTCGATCTTCGCAACAGGACGACGATGATGATCTTCAATTTGACTCCATACTACCAGGGCTCCCGCCCGCCGCCCACAAAGATAGAAATTCCGAGCAACAAGAAGGGAAACAAGCAAATGGATCAACAGCCACCACGACCCGGATTGGAATTATATCCCCCCCAGATGAAATTGAAATATCAAATGAAGATGCACTAGCATCTTCTGCAGCATTATGGTTTGACTATTTCCGCAACGACCCGCTTTCTTATCTGACCAATCCGCTGGACATCCAGGCTTGGGGCACGAGAAAATCCGTCGGGGACAGTTTCATTTTCTCTGCAGGAGCACCGGAGGAAAGCAGTAGCAAAAATCCGCTTTCAGCTTTTTCGGTAGATGAAGCGGAGCTGCTCGCGGACACGGGCGGCGGAGAAACAGAAACATCAATCGAGGAAAGAACTGGCGTTTCACGTTTTTTGTCGTGGCTCTACAACTTCCCGTTCAACATCGCCGACGAAAGTGAAATAGATGTTGGAGAAGAGGAGGAAGAGCTGCGAACGGGGCGAGATCTTCCTCGACAGAATCCTGATGCAACCACAACTGCCGCAAGAAGCAATACCAATAGTAGAACACGAGGACCGTCTGCGCTAGATGATACCAGAAGTTTCCCCCACACCAAGAACTACGAGATCGACAACTCGGAGGATTCCTTTGCGACTCAACAGCTTCGGCGCCACCTCCGTTCCCTGATTGAGTTCCAGACCACCCCGCACGCGCTGCCGTCGACGGGGCGGCGCCGGGTCAGTTGGGTGCAGGAGTATTGCGAGTGCACGGTGTGCTCGTCGCCGCTAACGTGCCAGCAGTGCAACAGCTGTCTGGGCAACGCGTTCCAGATTTACGTCGGGGCGCTTCACTACAGCCTGATGACGCTCACCTCTATCGGGTACGGTGACATTGTGCCGACGCACACCGTATCAACTGCAAAAATTTCTGGGTCTGGAAGATTGCGAGACTTGTCATGCTGATCTGGCATGGCCCTTAAATCTGTATTGCGTGGCCACAAACAGCCTCTCTCGCCTGCCATGCAAAAACACAGTTTCTCATGCGAAATACGCAGCACAGAAGCACGAAAAGAAAAAACATATTATGCTTGGCGGCGCATTACAGTGCATTTGTTATTGACTGTCTTGCATCACAAGTTTCCAGACCCAGACGTTTTTGCCGTTGATACACCGGAGAGCGGTTTATCGCCTGCCTGATCATGTTCATCGCCGGCGTCACCTGGGCTTCTATTGTCGGGTTCGCGTGTGTATGCAATGCAAAAGCATGATCGTGTTCGTGTTAGTACGTCGTGTACTGCAACTACAGCTTGCATAAAAATTTATTCTACAAGTAGAAAAAATATCGAAGAATTAAATTTGTAATGCTGCTCTCTACCTGCACCTGCAGCTAAGAAGCCTGTCATGCTATGCAAATCGAAATCAAAGCATGCTAATGTAGTTCTAGTTACAGCGTCTGTCCGATATTACTTTTGCATTTCATACCACGGCCTGATCTCCCACCGGACCGCGGAAGACCGGAAATTCATCGAGACCATCGACGACCTGAATCGCATGATGCGCGAAAAAGACGTGGACGAGTCGTTGCGGAAGCGGCTGCGGCAGTTCTTCCAGCACACCAAGGACATTGGGGAGTCGCAGCAGAGCTACGAGAAGATTTTCAAGAAGATTATCCACAAAAAAACAACCATCCCCATCCAATTTGTCGTGCAAAACATGTACGAAGTGAGTCCTACGTTTGTCATGCATAAAATTGATGTGGATGGTTGTTTTGTCCTGGATAAAGATGTCCCCGACTTTGCAAGCCGAGGTGGCGATCACCATGCACGCGGCCTTCATGCTGCGGGTGGTGTTCCTGTCCGACGTCGACTACGATTTGCTGGCCGCGATCTGCATGGCGCTGAAGCCCATCACCTACGCGCAGGGCGAGCCGATCGGCGATTCCCAGGTGTTGTACGTGATGCGGGCGGGCTATGGAACTGTCAGGATCGAAATCGACGAAGTTGAAATGATTTGCCATGCATAAAATGGTTGCCAGTCGGAACCCAGTTTATTCCAAGTGGCGCATGACAAATTTCGGTGGTACCTTCTAAATCCAGTTTGTAGTGCTGTTTGGGTAAGGAAGACGCCTCTTGTCATGCTACTTAAGCAGCTCTACTTCTACCCCTCAACAGCCTTCCAATCTGCCTCCCTTGCCTACTCTGCAAGACAGGCACTCTTGTGTTGTTGCATTTTATGCATCACAAACTATTTCAACTTTGACGATTTCAATCTTGACGCCTCCATACGGGCGTGACCTTGGTGAACAACTGCGTGTACCGGGTGGGCGGCTGCTACCCTGCGCAAAAGTATCGTGCTCGTAGCAATCGCAGTCATGCATTACAAATCTCCATCCCGAGGCATCAACAGCATGACAAATTCCATTTGTCATGCTGACCGAATTTGTGATGCGATTTCTACTAGTACGATGCTTTTGCAATGCATAGCTGCTGGGGGGAGGACATTTTGCTGGACCACCCGGATCTGGTGTCTTTCTACTCCGGCTTCGCCATGACCTACGTGTATCCTGTGCAAAAGTATCGTACTCGTATTGCAATCATGCATTGCAAATCTTTTTCTTGAGGTGAATCAGCATTACAAATTTTATATATTTCTCATGCTGAGGAAATTTGTAATGCATTTATACGAGTGCGATACTTTTGCAATGCATAACGTGGAAGCGTCGGCGATTTCGCGCAAGCAGCTGAACGATATGAGAATGAATGCACAATTGGAGGTCTCCCTCGTCGTACCCCGCATAATTTGTCGTGCAAAATACCAAATCGAAATCCACTTCCACACGACTTTGCAGCCTCTTGGCACTGTAGTTAGCATGCCAAGTTCTAGTAGATCATCGAATAGCTGCACTGCACTTCTCCTGTGCAAGTTTGTGATGCAAAGCCTGCATTTTATTGCTGACGCTTGTTGTACTATTGCTGTTGGTGTTCTTCCTGCAAGAACACAAATGATGGGTAAACGTAAAAGGGAGACGTCGAGTTGTGCACTCTCATAAGGGACGTTTTGTTGAAATTCCCCGAGCAGTCCTCGCGCATCCGCCGCCACAAGGTGCAGCTCGCAGTGCAGCGGACACTGATGCGCGCGGCGCAAGAGAGGTTGCTGCAGATGATGCTCACGGCGGGCAGGAAAGAGTCGCTGCTGTTGCAAAAGGAGCAACAGCAACAGCTGCGGGACAGCACAGGGGAAAATATTAACGGCGATGTAGGCCTCGTCGGGGGCGATGCAAACACTAATCCGTCCACTTTCCAATCGCAGCAGCAAGCACAACAACTGCGCAGTAATTCCACCAATTATCGGGCGAGCGCCACGCAGTCGCGCTCCTACGCGATTCTGAAACAGAAGTGGAAGAACAGTTTTTTCAGTTTATTACAATGAAAAATGCCCCCACCCGCGAACTTGGGAGCATTTGTACTGCAAACCTTTCCAAATGAAACACTCGCCCTCTTGCATCTATCAGCATCACAGATTTCCAATCGTGAATAGCAAAAATTTGTATTGCAAATGATCCAAGCAAGAGCAGCGCTTGTCATGCAAGCGATGCGATATACGCCTAGACCCTGCATCAGAAAGATTCATACTCCTTTCATGCATGACAAAAAGTTTTCATTTGGAAACTTCGCATCAGAAATTTTTGCAACTTTGGGGGTGGGGGCATTTTTCACTGTAATACAGTTTCCGCATCGAAAACCGGCAAGAACAGATGAACCTGAAGCAGTTTCACTCAACCAGGAAGGCCGTCGAAGAACAGAACGAGCTGTGCACGAAGCACGTCATCGAATCCATGTTGGAAAACGTGAAAACCAACATTCTCACCGAGGTAAACGGCTACGTCAGGGAAAAAATCGAGAAGCAGCGTTCCAAATCGGCAGGTAGTGGGAGCGGAGGGCCGCGGGGGAGAAGTAGCAAAAGAAGCGGTAACATAGCGAACAGCGAAGAAGTAGAAAACGAAGAGATGGGCGCGTTGCAAGATTTGACGGATGCTGGATCGTCGCCGGTAGGAGGTGGTGGTCCACATTTTCAAGCGACCACCTCCAATGCACCAGCTGCCCCCGTCGCCGGACCAAGAAGTAGAACGTCTGGGAGTAGTAAAAAAACTAAAACCCCTCCAGCACGCGACCCGCCCCCACAAGCTCCTCCTCCGTTGGTCAAAATTCCGAAGGTTGTTCTCGTGCGCGATGTGCAGGCGCCAAGAGTAGATCTTGCAGAGAAAAATGCGTCAACGACCACGAGCCACCAGATGCAGCAGAACAAGTTGCTGAAACCACCCGCGCCGCCACCCGCGCCAATGCTAGCTTCGCTTCCCCCGGGGGCGAAGACGATGCAACGGAAAGAAACCAGTACGAAAAGCGGCACAGAATCTTTCGAGCCAAAGCTGATTTTGGAAGACGAGGAGGAGGAAGCGGAGGCTTCGTTTTTTCAAGTTGCAGGTCGTGGTGACGACTCTTCAGATGAATAAGAGTTGAGCAGGCCTTCTGCTTCTTCGAGAAGTAAGTAATTTTTAATCACGAATTTCAAAAAGACGAAAAGGACTGTATTTGTACGAGTGCGCAAAAATGATGTCAAGATGATTTTTCTTTGTTCAAAACGACTATTCGCAAGAGCAGAAAATCGCACATAAGATCATCCGTAACTACAGAGAAAAAACCTCTCGTCCTGCTTTCGAAGCACCAACAGTCGGGACGACAAGACTGTTGAAACCCGCAATTCATTGCGTTGACTGTTCATGAACTAGAAGTTTACTGCGGCGGTTGTGTTATTTATCAAACTCAGTCGGAAACTCGCGGCGTCACTTCTGTGGATACAAGAATTAGGAAGTTAGTAGTTGCGTCGCATTTCCATTTCGTGGTCTGGCCATCGTCGTACCTGGAGGTGGTGCTTCCGCTTCTTCCACGGGTGGCTACCTAGGCGCTGGTCGTCGTCGTCGTCGTTTTCGCATGTAGAGACACAATTCTTCGTGGTGTTTCTTGGCCTCCTGTCCTCCTCTTTTGTAGAAAGAAGAGGGATTTGATAATATAGATGCTTTGCGTTTGCCGTTGTAGAGTGAGAGTCGGAGTGAGCAGGTCGGAGCAGGGTCAGTGCCTTTACATCTTCATCGCAGCAGGTGTCGTACTGTGAAGAGTTCCTTGAGGTTTGAGTCGTGTAAGAGGTACAAATTAATAGCTGGAAAGAAATGTGCCCGGACGTAGTCACGTCGAGAAAGAGAGAAGTATTACGGCACAACTGCTCTTTTGTTGACTCAGAAGGGAGGTGAATGATTTCTGCTCCTACTTGATGACAAACTTCATTCAACATGGTTTTTAATGAGGAGATTTACGCGAGCTCTCGACCACCCTGTGAAGATCATTGAAGGAGCGGCTTCATATCGTTGAGCACCGGAGGAGACGCGACCAAACCGCCACGCCCCGTGGGAGCGAGGGAAGACTCGAGTTGTCAACACCACGTACAAAATTCTCGCCGCACGCACGAGCCGGTGTTGAATCGAATAAAGATGCCCGCCCCGCAGCCAACGGGCGGTAGGAGCACCACTTCGTCCCCATCAAAGAGCAGCCCGGGGAAACTTGGTTCTTTTTACCCCGGCGGGATCATGACCCCTTCAAAACAGCGCGGCGGAGATGTTGTTGTTGACGCAGCTCGGCATCAGACGCAGAAAGTCGTCCACAACCCGTCCAGCAGTTCCTCCTCCTCGTCAACCCATAAAAAACCACGAGAGAAGACGAACCGAGACTACGAAACCATTCTCACCAACTTTCTGAAACAGCAGGGCCACACCGCGTCCATCGAAGTGCTCACCTCCTGGCTGTACCAGCGGGCAATCGTTCGGTACCGCATGAAAGACTTTCTTTCCTGCTCACGAGACTGCGACCGAATCGCGGAGAAGTGTATCGAGGAAAAAACTACACCCATTTCCATCCATTTTCTGCATCACAGATAGCAACCGGATTCAAATTTGATGTATGACTATGATTTCTTGCATGACAAGTTCATGGATGTTGGGGATGGATCTTTTTTGGTGGATAAAGAGCGCCGGCTGTGTGCACGGACGGATTCTTTTCCTGAACGCCAAGGCGCACTTATGGATGTGTCAGAGTTGAAATCGACAAAGTTGAAATAATTACTATTTAAACTGCAGCAAGCCAGAACTTTTGAAGCTTTTGGGTGTGTTCTGGGGTATGCAAAGTGGGTCCGTAGCATCGTGATTTGTAATTTGCAGGCCACACCCCGAACACACCCCGGACACACCCCAGGCACACCCCAGACAGACCCCCGACACACCCCCCCGACAAGAACTGCTGAAGCTTTGGGGTGTGTTCTGGGGTATGCAAAGTGGCTGCGTAGCATCGTGGTTTGCAATTTGCAACACACACCCCGAACACACCCCGGACACACCCCAGACACACCCCCGACACACCCCAGACACACCCCAGACACACCCCCGACACACACACCCCCGTCACACCCCAGGCAGACCCCCGTCTCGCACCCCCGGAAGACACCCCCGACACACCCCAGACAAACCCCCGGCGCGCCCTCGGCTACCACATCCAGAGCAGGGGGCAGAGAAACTGAATAGCCAGAGCAGAAGGCTAACCTGGATCCGAATCGAATAACTATCCAGAGCGGGCTCAAGTATCCAGAGCGGGTCTCTCGCACGGCCCAGGGGCAAAAGCCCTAGGTCAGCGCGGGGACTCGGTCCCCGCGTCATGACCTAGGGGCCAGCTTCGGGCGTTTCCCAGAAACTAACCGCATAGCCCAGGGGCGAAAGCCCTAGGTCAGCGCGGGGACTCGGTCCCCGCGCCATGACCTAGGGGCCAGCTTTAGGCGTTTCCCGGAAAGTATCTAACCGCACGGCCCAGGGGCAAAAGCCCTAGGTCAGCGCGGAAGCTCGGTCCCCGCGTCATGACCTAGGGGCCAGCTGCTGCGGGCGCTTCGTTCCCGGAAACTAACCACACGGCCCAGGGGCAAAAGCCCTAGGTCAGCGCGGGGACTCGGTCCCCGCGTCATGACCTAGGGGCCAGCTGTTGGCGCTTCCCGGAAGCTAACCGCATGGCCCAGGGGCAGAAGCCCTAGGTCAGCGCGGGGACTCGGTCCCCGCGTCATGACCTAGGGGCCAGCTTTGGGCGTTTTCCGGAAACGAATCGCACGGCCCAGGGGCAAAAGCCCTAGGTCAGCGTGGGGACTCGGTCCCCGCGTCATGACCTAGGGGCCAGCTGTTGTGGGCGTTTCCCGGAAACTAACCACACGGCCCAGGGGCAAAAGCCCGGGGTCAGCGCGGGGATTCGGTCCCCGCGTCATGACCTAGGGGCCAGCTGCTGGCGCTTCCCTTCCCACCCGGAAACTAACCGCACGGCCCAGGGGCAGAAGCCCTCGGTCAGCGTGGGGACTCGGTCCCCGCGTCATGACCTAGGGGCCAGCTACAGACGCGGCGCCGGTGCTATCGGCACCCGGCCCGGCGCCAGCTTCTTCCTTTCTTTTCTCTTTGTTTCACTGTTCGCGGTGGGCCAGCGGATCTAGTGTGGGCAAGCTGAGGAGCTCCGTCCGTAGGTCTGTCGCGGATCAGGGAGCGCAGGGCACACAGAGGCACCGAGCTGCAGGGGCCTGCCCGCCCTGTGCCAGCCACCACAACCCCCGAACTCGTCCCAGACAAATGCCGGAAGGTCGCCGCACGGGGACTCTGTCCCCGTGCTCGGACCTTGTTTGTCATGCATAAAATGGATGCCAGTCGGAACCCAGTTTCCAAGTGGCGCATGACAAATTTCGGTGGTCCCTAAATCCAGTTTGTCATGCTGTTTGGGTAAGGAAGACGCGTTTTGTCATGCTACTTTAGCAGCTCTATTTCTACCCCTCAACAGGCTTGCAATCTGCCTCCCTTGTCTACTCTGCAAGACAGGTACTTTGTGGGTTGCATTTTATGCGTCACAAATTATTTCAACTTTGACGATTTCAATCCTGACGCTTCCATAGCACTTTCGGCTGAAGAACTGGCGCCAGTTCGGCCTGAACCTGTACCGCAGCTGCGTGGAGGCGGTCCAGATGGACTACATGGAAATTTTTCCGTCCGTTGGGTCGCTGTGTTGCTGTGCGCCGATATTTGACGAGACGGAGGATCTGTTCACCGGAGTAATGTATGAACTGCAAAAGCATCGTACTCGTTATGCATTACAAATTGACTTAGCACTACAAATTTCAATTTGTAATGCGGATTTGCCTTGAAAAAAAGATTTGTAATGCATAAACGCAATTAGTACGAGTGCGATACTTTTGCACAGGATATAATGCTCGTGTTGCAGAAATCCGCGAAGGCGCTACTCTCCCTGCTGAACTCTGACAACGGCGTGAAATTCTTCTGGCACGTATCAACTGCAAAAATGTCTGGGTCTGGAAGATTGCCAGGTTCGTCATGCATATTCGGCATGACCCATGATGTCTGTGATGCATGACCTAGCATCACAGATTTGGTGATGGCTTCCTGATGCCTATACCGCATGAGAAATACCCCCTCGCCGTCGCAAAAGCTGGGCCTCTTTTGCTGTTCATGCAATGCAGATTTTTGTAGAATCCAAAGGCAGCATCACAAGTTACATCCTTCCAGACCCAGACACTTTTGCATTTGATAGCACGTCATCGTGGACGACGGCGCGAAGAGTCCGCCAGCGCTGTTCCGAGCCACCAGGAACAATACTTCTAAAGCGGAAGGGTGGGATCAAATAGTAACCAGTGGACATCAAGCCGCGAACGATATAAATAGTCCGGTCAAGGGTGGAGGAGGAGGTGTGCAACTTCTGACGCCAACAGTTATTTCCTCTTCTTCACAGGTGGCTTCTATGGGTGATCCGCCTCGAAGTGGTAACAAAAAAGATCAGGAGCCACTGTCCCCCTCCTCATCCCCCACGACCTCTGCGAAGAATGTGCAAATCGTTTCGAATCTCGACGAGGGGATCAACGTAACAGATGAGATCGACGAGCAACTGTCACTCGAGCAGACGATCCGCCAACAGTGCTTGAAACGGTCCGAGTTTCTAGAGTCGCTGGGTTTGAAAACGCTCGTCTTTGGTTTGACCGAGATCCGAAACCGCATGCACAAGGAGACGATGATGAGCAACAGGAGCAGCGCAGCAGCTTCAGCTTCTTCTAGGAAAGTAAATAGTGCTGAACAACAAGTAGCTCCGGGCGCTGGTACATCAACAAGCGTTTTCGCAAACTTCCAGCAGTACGATCCGTTGTTCCGGTCTTTGGTGAAGTTCATCAATCCGGATGTAAATCTTCATCTTTCCTTCACGACCATAACGCTCTACAGCGAGTTACTCGCAACCAGCACGGCGAAGGAGGAGCAGATAGCTGCGAGATTATCCAGAACGTCCAGTTATTCATGGCAAATATGTTGTCTTCTAGGCTTGTCCTTTATTTGATTTGGGTAGAAATTATGCGCATGACAGACTTGGGCCGCATGCTAGCCAAACACGACAACAAGATGAAAGTAGATGAGCCTTGCATTTTTATTTTGTTCGTTCCAGAGCGAGACCCAGGGGACGATATTTTTGCAATCAATACCAGCATGATGCAGAGTCCGGAGAAGACGTCTGCAGCCCTGATGCTGAGCTTGTCGAGTCAAAAACCACGCGGGCGGAGAAGAAGCAGTCGGTTGTCGTCCCAGGGTAGCGATTATGCATTGCAAAGTATCGTGCTTCTAGGAGTTCTTGTAGTGGCATTTTTACAACGCTGGCAAAATTTGTTTGTGTTGATGCTGAAGATTCACCCTTGGAACAGCGCGATCGAGATGTCGTGTTGTAGGATTGCCTTTCGTGCAATACTCATACTTTTGCACACGATAGTGACCATGCAAGCACTTCTGGAGCTGCTGCTGGTCCCAGTGCTGCTAGTCGAGAAAACTCCTCCTCTCCCGTAAAGACACGAGCGGGACTCGTCGTTGCCTCAGCGAACTACAGTGATAGGAAAACACATCAACAATCCACACGGCCTAGCTCCGCATTGTCCTCTTCTGCCCGGAAGGGCAAACTGCCCTGGGGCTACAATAACAACGTCAGAGCGTCCTTTTCACCGACCGCTCCTGCCAGCCTGCACGACAACTATTCTTCTACACCAGGCGCGGCCGTCGAAATGATGAACCTCCACGGATCATCAATCCAAAACGGAGGCGGAGGTTACGCGAGTACAACAGCGGCGCTCGACGTCGACCGGATTTATCACAGCAAAAAGTGTTAAAAACGTTAACGGAATTTGTGACGCAGCAATGCATCACAAAACATGGACATGCCAAAATTTGTAATGCAGAGCATGCATATTGGGCTACATTTGCGATGCATGACTGCAACCAGCCATGCTCCGGCTACCGCCGGAGCGCAAGGCTGTTTGGCCGGGTCTGAACTGCTTGCGGACCGGACCACAGCGACATACATACTCATGCCCCCACAGAACTCTCTGCGCGCTGGCGCTTCTCGCGCCTAAGGGCGCTCTGCGCAGGGAGGAGCTACCGCGAGCACTGGGGCAGAACAGGACACACCTAGGTGCCACACCAATCCGCTACGCATGCCTTTCGTTAATCAAGATGAACCACGAACCCCGCCCCATTCCCCGGCTTCGCTACTTTTTCAATGAATGGCTTCAGTGTGGGAGGGCGGCGCGAGAGGGTAGCGCGAGAGGGTGGCGCGAGAGGGTGCGCGAGAGGGTAGCGCGAGAGGGTGGCGCGAGAGGGTGGCGCGAGAGGGTGACGCGAGAGGGTGGCGCGAGAGGGTGGCGCGAGAGGGTGCGCGAGAGGGTGGCGCGAGAGGGTGCGCGAGAGGGTGGCAGGGACAAACGCCGCACCAAACAAGTCCGCGAAGAGCCTGCAATGCTAAATATGGGGACTGCCATGCGGATTCGCGCCCGCCACTTTGTGTCTTTACCCTCTCGCAGACCTCTCGCAGACCCTCTTTTTTACCTCTTTTGGGGGTCCCCGCTAATAGTCCGGCTATACTCGCGGGTAGAGGTCGACAGAGGTGGCCGAGAGGGTGCGCGAGAGGTTGGCCCTTATTCGCGCCACCTCTCTCGACCTCTGTCGACCTCTCGCGCCCCCTCTTTTTGACCTCTCTGCACCCTCTGAGGCACTTAGGCGCCGCCTTAAGGTGGGGCCTTCAGCTGGCTATACTCGCGCACCCTCTCGCCGACCCTCTCGAAAGGGGTCCCGCGCCACCTCTCCACCTCTGTCGACCTCTTTTTTACCTCTTTTGACCTCTTTTTGACCTCTCGGCCACCTCTTGTTTACCCTCTGTCTACCTCTTTTTTCGCATGAATATAATATATAAGTAATCTGTGCCGTTAATGTTAACACTTTTTCTTGTGATTGGATTTTTCCGAAAGTCATGGACTGCTTCCTCTCAGAGAAGAATTATCCTGTGCAAAAGTATCGTACTCGTATTCTTGCAATCATGCATTACAAATCCCTTTGTTAAGGTAAATCTGCATTTACAAATTTTATTTCTCATGCTGGGGAAATTTGTAATGCATTCATAATATACGAGTACGATACTTTTGCAGTTCATAAGAATGAACTTATCCACGCCTGCGCCCGGTTTTTGACCGAGATGCACCGATCTTTCCTGTACAGGGAGAAGGTGAAATTCGACGTCTTGGACTACTTCGTCAAGTGGCTCGCGCAGGACGCGAATCCGTATGCTCTGCAAAAGTATCGTACTCATGCTAATTGTAATTGCAAACATGCATGACAAAGGTACAACAGCCTTACAAGCTGCATTTGTCGTGCTGAGCTAATTTGTATATGCAATTTGTACTGCTACGATTATACTTTTGCAATGCATAATCCGTTGCGAGCGTTTATCCTGTGCACCCTCTTCCCCGTGCTCGCCAACGCAAGCTTTGGATCGGTAGAAAACAAGGAATTGATGCAGTTTGGAGGATCAACTAACAATCCTACTTTCTTCTGATGTGTGATAGTGATAATTGCCAGCTATTGTCAATTGCATTTTTCAAGACTAGATAGAAGTAGAAGATGAAGAAGCAACGCATGTTAATGTTTGTGCACACGACACTAGTTCTTATCGTCCTCCGAAGCGTAAACCCCGAATCAGCGTACTCAACTACATCCAAAAGAAATCAATTTTACGACTTTTTTTATCCACAGGCCCCCGATTCCCTCTCCGTGGTCGACGAGTTAGCGAATGAAGAGAAGCGAAACTTGTTGAAGCTCCTGAAACTAGCAGTAGAGCGATGCGTAACCCATGTAACTATGTCTGGGTATTTTGGATCTGGAGTAAAAGCTGAGCTTGGTTATGCGTGTCTGGCGCTCGCTCCTGAAAAATCTGCATTGATTGCAAAACCGACAAGACGAGTGCAGCTTCTCGCGTCATGCAAAAAAGCAACTTGTCATGCGCGCGACCTGGAATATTAAATTTCAAGGAGCGCTCCAAAAACTTGTCATGCTGGGCGGCTACCACAACAGAAACTGTAGTTATCCGCTAACACTGTCCGCATCACAACTTTCCAGACCAAGAAGACATGTTTGCAG
Organism: Amoebophrya sp. A120; assembly: GCA_905178155.1. Classification (NCBI taxonomy): domain Eukaryota; class Dinophyceae; order Syndiniales; family Amoebophryaceae; genus Amoebophrya; species Amoebophrya sp. A120. Next base: position 2,418,119 of record CAJINV010000012.1, on the reverse strand, counting down.
TCGATAATCGGTGTTTGACGGCGATCAAGCTGGGGACCACGAGGACGTCGAGATGAATAAAGTAGACAACGGAACAAGAGACGATGGAGCGGCTAAAACTCCTAGTCGTGCTGGAGTTGGAAGTAGTACTACCACATCAACGGCCGGTGGATCAAACAAGCCGAAGCAAGACGCGGCAGCGGCAGCCGCAGCAGAAGACGTCACAGACAAAGCGAAGAAGGAACAACAAGAGGAGAATCGAAAACTGTGGGAACCGTTGCGGAAGCAGATCCTAGGCTTTCTGTTCCTCTTTCTCGAGAAAACCTCGGACCCGGAGGCCGACACGCTTTTGCTAGCCCGGAATCTGTATCCACTGCAAAAGTGTCTTACTCGTACTAATTGCAGTTGTACAGCATGAAGACAGATCTGGTTTCTATAGCTACTTTAGCATTACTTCCTTCTGGGAAAATTTGTAATGCGAAAAATTCTACTATTACGACAGGACGCTTTCGCACTGCATAATCTGGACGCGGCCTCGCTGGCGAAATTTCTGCTGCAGAAGTCCGCAATCCAGACCTGTCTGAAGTCCACAATAGGCGCGATTGCGTTGCGGAGAATAGCGTCGTTCGGATGGATATCAAATGTAAAAATGTCTGGGTCTGGAAACTTGTGATGCTGGGTGGCGCCTCATGATGAGGCTACAAATGCTGGCTCAGCATGACAAGTTTCTGAGCTCCTAGCTGTTGCCTATTCTGCATGACAAACTGCGCTTCTGCATCACAGAAAAACGGAGCTCTTGGGTAACGTGCGTGACAGATTTAAGAGTCATGCCAGACAAGCATGACATTTTCCAGACCCAGACACTTTTACATTTGATAATGAATGTTTGAGGAATTCGCGGAAAATCGGGTCATCGACAAAATTATAGACGAGCTGGAAAAAATCCACGAAAAGCTGTATGCCATGGGTGGCGCATCAACTTCCGGACCTGCTGCTGCTGCCCCCCAAAGTCGAAGCAGTACTAGAAAACCGTCCTACGTCGCCGACGACACCCTGACGCTCGGGGAAGCTCTTTCCTCCCCTATGAAATGCAAAAGTATCGTACTAGTATAAATCGCATTACAAATTCGCTCAGCATTACAAATCGAATTCGCTCAGCATTACAAACTCACTTGAGAAAAAGATTTGTAATGTATAAATGCAATTACTACGAGTGCGATACTTTTGCAATCCATATCCCCTCGGGCCCACCGAATCTCGCAGAGACAGGGGCTATCCAGCGGGTTTCACCTATCAGAGTAGAAAATACACAAGAACTCCAATCTTTGTCTCATTTGCCCCTGCTCATTTGATGTCCCCGTGCAATAAATGCCAAATTCGCGGCTTCTTCTCGCTTTGAGGCACTCTGTCCATGCTGAGTCAAGTTGCGGAAAGAGGTGCCTAAGCAGTAAGTCTAAGTTGTACGACTCACAACCCATATATAATTCGAGAGTTGTTCATTTTGATTTTGTGTCATGCTTCAAATGTTGAGGGCGAGGGTAGGGAGTTGTAGTTCGTCTTGCGCACGGGGATATGATGTGGAAAATGTGGAGGACGACGAGAATCTCGGAACATCCTCTATGAGTCCGACGCGCAGAGGGGCGAGAAGCACCCCGAATCTGAATAAACCGAATCAAAACACCACAACACCGACGCCACAAAAGCGACACGGTGGTTCTGTGGCCGCCGCGGCCGCGCCGCATGATCAGCAGTGCTGGACGACGCCAAAAAATCCTCCAAAGCGACTCTCTGGCGCAGGAGGAGGCTCTGCGCTCACGATGTTGACCAAGAACGACAACATTGTGTCGCGGCTGGAAGCGCTGGGGTCGCAGTTGCTTCGGCTGCTCGGTTATCCTGTGCAAAAATATCGTATTCGTAGTAGTTGTAATCATATGAATTTTGATTGAATATGGATGACGGGTCTATCTCGCTCTAGTACTACCTTTTGCAGCATGATGACAACACTGCATGATATTCGTTCATCTTCAAACCGCCCAATACGTACGATATTTTTGGCATGCATATCGGCATGCTGCTCCTGAAAATGCCTGACCTGCGGTTTGGGGTAGATCCGGGTATTCCGGAATCCGACAAAGAAGCGGCTGAGAGGGAATCCAAACAGGAAAAATTGCAAAAGGAACTGCAGCAACAATTTCTCGCCCGAGTGGGCACCTTCCCCACGTATCGCGAGCAGTGGGTCCTTTCCCTGGAGCCTGCGGTGCGCACCTGCAACCGCGGGGTGAGGCTCGGCAATGTGACCGCCACCGATCTGCAGCGGATTTGCCGCGGGCACCGGCTGAGCTCGCTGTTTGCGGAATTTTCGAAGAGTGGAAAAATGGAGGGGGAAATTTACACGTCGCCGTTGAATAAGTTGAAAGCGAAGAACAACTATTACCCGACGTTCGAGGAAACCATGCGGTTTAGAGAAGGTGGGGGTGGCGGGGCGCGAAGCCAGCGTGAAAGGTCACGGGAGACCACAAATGCTAAAACTGGTGGGACGAAAGTCGCAAATAAACCAATTTTCGATGGGGGTGCGATTGAAAGGAAAATGCGCATTGGTGATTAGTTGGACTACTTACAACTTTAGTCCAACTCGATGAAAGTAAATCCTCAGCGGCTTCCTGCTGGCAGGAATAGAGATGAACATCTTCTAAGTCTTCACGCAATTTGTTTTCTTTCTTGACCTGTGTGGCTGCAAATTATTGAAGTCGAACTTTAAAAAGATTAAGATACTGATCTTCGGAGAAGGATGACAGTGATGCACGGCATTACTAAAGCCAGCTGCACGTCGCCCGCGGGCTTCTAGTAGTGTTCTGTGTTCTACTTGTGCCAGAGACTTTGGTGCAGCAGCAGTTTTTACGGATTTACTTGTTTCTTGAGCGAGCTTTGGATGATGGATTTGTCGGAAGTAGATCTCAGTAAAGAACTATGTTGAACAAGATCTCAAGACCACGACTTTGAGCAAGAGACTCTCGTTGAACTAACCAACTGACAGTTGGTTAGTTCAAGTTCTTGCAACCACGAATATCAGAAGTTCTTGCACCACTACTAACATCTTTCTCTAACCCGGTAGTACAGAAGTTGCAAGAACCGTGGACGCAACAGTTCATAGACGATATTTTTCAATAAATCACGAAGACCATACAACCTGCATGTAGTACAACACGACCTGCATCTAGTAATCAGCACCACTGATGTCGTGGTTGTACTACGTTTACGTGGTACTGCCTGAACGTTGGTTAAGTAATTAAAATTTTTCTTGCACCAGCAGCTCCAGCTGCTTGGCGTCCGACGATTGAACTCGAGCTGGTGCACGATCAGTTAGACGATTTCATCCTCAGGAGAAGCCCAGCACTTTACAAAAATGCTCACAAGAAGCTATTTTCTTTTTCTCTGTCGTCTGCTGCTGTGCGGACAACTATGGGGAGGTAGTTTATTCTCCCTACTTCCGCACGAGGTGAGTTTTCTTGCCTCCTCCTCCTCCGGTGGACCACAATTGTTCCTACTCAGCCAGCAAACACCGATCCGTCTCGTCAGTGGGTACACCCTGCAGAAGGACGACGACGTAGCGACCGACGATAAAAGCAGGTCGAGCACTACTGATACAAATGACCTTCACGACGTCGAGACGCAGCACGAGCTAAAACTACTCCACCAGCAACAAGAAGACCTCGCGTGGTTGCAGTCCCTTCCAGAGGACGGAGATGATCCTTATGCATTGCAAATATGTCTGGGTCTGGAAGTTTGGAACTTGTGATGCTAACTTTGGATTCTAAAAAAATCTTTATTGCGTGACCAGCAAGAGGAGCCCAGTTTGTGCTACGGGGGGAGGGCATTTGTCATGCGGGATCGGCATCAGGAAGGCCTCTAAAAATATGTGATGCTAGAGCATGCATCACAGACATCATGGGTCATGCAAAATATGCATGACAAACCTTGCATCCTTCCAGACCCAGACATTTTTGCAGTTGATAATCCTGAGTGGTTCGCGAAAGGGATGCCCCCACCAGGATGGCTCAAACGGTTGAAAGCGATCCTGAATGCGAGGGAAGAACACGATGATGCCAGCGGTACTTCTTCTCCTGCAACCAGCGGCAGCGGGGAGGGGGAAGCAAAAAAGCAGGATGCAAATTATGAGCCGCCAGGGACGAGTACAACTTCTGCATCAGAAGCCGCACTGCTCCCGCAACAAAAGTATGACGACCAGTGGACAGTGAGTCCGAAGTTCCGCCAGGATCTGGTTCAGTTTTTCCAAAACGTGAAACGGGGGCAGGCGAATATGATGCGGGGAACTTCTCCTACTTCTGCGAGTGACGAAGAGCGAACGAGGCCAATAGGAAAGAAGGACGTGGAAGCGAAGGTGAAGACCATCATCTTTGAGCTGGGGACCTACATCGGCTACACGACCCGGTTTTTGTCCCAGCACTTCACCACCGTGTTTGCGCTGGATGTGGATCCCGTGTTTCTGCGGTTAAACAAGATTTACAATTCCGATAGGAGAAACATCCACTTCCTACAGGTTGTATCCTGTGCAAAAGTATCGTACTCGTACTAATTGCAAATGTGCGTGACAAATGTTTTTCCTAAGGAAAAACAGCATTAGAAATTCCACTCTCCCTCTTGCCAAAATTTGTAATGCATTTTTTTTTTTGAATTTGTTTTTGTAACGCAATTTATACGAGAGCGATACTTTTGCAGTTCATAGGTAGATTCGCCGAACATTGACTGGGCGACGCTGTACCAAACCGCAAAACAAGCCACGAAAGTTCAACATCTCATAGCGAAGGAAGCGACGGCGCCAACGCCAGCATCCGCTTCTGCTTCAACAGAAGGTCAGGGCTCCTCAGGCGCGATGAATAAATCTACAACTACTTCCGTAGCCCGTATCTACTCCGTGTTCCTCGACGCCAGTCACGATTTCCTATCCGTTTGTCGAGAATTGAAGGGGCTCCTGCTGTCCATTCCGAAGCTGGAATTTCTCGTTTTCGACGATTTCTCGGCGGAGCCCCTGGGCGTGCAGATTGCGGTTCTGCTGTTCATTCGGAAGGGGTTCCTTCGGCGGGAGAAGTATATCGGCGAAGAGTCGTTTATGGATGTGTCAGGTTTGAAATCGTCAGAGTTGAAATAGTTTGTCATGCATAAAATGGATACCAGTTGGAGCCCAGTTTTCAAGTGGCGCATGACAAGTTTTGGTGGTGCCTAAATCCAGTTTGTAATGCTGTTTGGGTAACAAGGAAGACGCCTTTTGAGATGCTACTTTAGCAGCTCTATTTCTACCCCTCAACAGGCTTGCAATCTGCCTCCCTTGCCTACTCTGCAAGACAGGCACTCTGTGGGTTGCATTTTATGCATCACAAATTATTTCAACTTTGACGATTTCAATCCTGACGCTTCCATATCGTTTCGCTTGAAAGACGGTCGAAGGATTGAGGGTCCGGATATGCAATACAAATTTCCTGTACATGTACAAAATGCATGACAAATTTTGCTAGTAGCTTAAACGAGTAGTTCTTCTTCTTGTGTCAAACTTGTCATGCTGACTAACACTGAAGGCGAGCTTTGTCATGCAGTGGTCTAGTGCGTCGTCGTGTGCGGGAAATTTACTGTGGATGCCGGAGGGCGTGATTTGTCGGAACTCGCTTTTTATGCTGTGCAAAAGTATCGTAGTCGTAGTGATTGCAATCATGCATGACAAACCTGGTTTCTTAGCAAAATCAGCATTACAAATTACATTTTTCTTTCTGGAAAAATTTGTAATGCGATTTATACTAGTACGATAGTTTTGCAATGCATACTTTTCAACTACTACGAGGCTGAAATTGTAAAAATGCCGCCAGTCGCAGACGCAGAGCAAAAAGCTGCTGCACCAACTGCCTCGACGAGCAACCCCGAAGGAGGAGGTGTTGAGCCACCAGCATTATTGCTGCCTGAAAGTCGAGAACTCCAAACTTCCATTATGACAGTGCACAACTCCCCCTGCTCCCCCTCATTTGTAATGCAAAATCCGAAATCCTAATCCTGTCGTTGCGTTGTGGCACGGTTTGCATGACAAATATCGGAAGCCCAATAAACCGTACCACGCTAGGCACATCAACTACTTGTCATGCAAAAGCTCCATTTGGGCTGGTCTCTGTATTGCTGTTCATGCCAACATACAAATGAGGGGGAGGGGGAGTTGCGCACTGTCATATCCATCGACGCAAAACGCGAACTGTTGGCCTCCGATCTGTTCGAGTTGGAGGTGCAGGCTATCCACAAGGTAATTATGCAAGGTAAATTTCCCGTACATGTACAAAATGCATGACAAATTTCGCTAACTTGATGCAGTGTCCAACTTGTCATGCTAGACCAGGACTGAGCGCAAGCTTTGTCATGCAGAGACTGCATTTGTACGCGTACGGGAAATTTACTGTGGATAGTAATCGAGGACGAGCACCAACGGCTAGGAAGGAACGCGGCACGAAAGAAGGCGGTGGAGGAGACGATGATGAGGCATCAAATGGATCATGAAAAGAAAGAACATGACCACCAAGTACCTGGGGCTCGACAAGGAGCAGAAGATCATCTTGTTCACCCGGAAAGTAGATCAAGAAAGCGAAGGATCACTGCAAGCGACTATGATCACGAAGAGGTGGCCCCGGAATTCACACAGTTCGTGAGGGACCTGTACGCGGACGCGGATGGTATGGATTCCTTCTGTATCCACTGTAAATAATTTTCTGGACTACACGTACGGATGCTGGCTCTGCATGACAAAACTTGCCTCCAATCTACTGACTCAGCACGACAAGTTGGACGCTCCAAATTAGCGAGACTTGTAAATGCATTTTGTACAACATGTACGGAAAATTTGTATTGCATATTCTGCACCGGAGTTATGCTGAAGGAAAACCAAGGCTGCGCGCGGCCGCTGGTGGTGGATGAGGAGGATGAGGAGGATATCCTGAGTAAAAACGCTCGCACCCCATAGTTGATGTCATGCAGATTTGCAATGACAAGAAAATTTGTGATGCGCATCTCCAAGATGAAAGGCATTTGCAGTCGTCTTTTGAAATTTGTAATGCTGTAAACAGGATAAGCAGCTGAGTTTGTAATGTGGATGCCCTTGCTAACCTGCACTACACTACGGACGGCAACTTGTCACTCGCTACAACCAAAACTTCTGGATTTGTGTTGCGAGATCCCCATCTTGACTCTAGGGTGGGGATGTTTTTCCTCAGGATAGAGGAGTGGCTTAGGCAGCCCGAAGATTCTGCGATTTCTTCCGGGGACTTGTGACGAAAACTATTATACACCGTTTCAAATAAAGTAGAATACCTAGTTACCCCGACATTGATGAAAAGTAATTTTGACTTAACTGAACGGTTTGCTGGAAGTAGAAGATCAAGATAAACACACAGGAGCAGGGAAAGTTGGGAAAGGAGCAAGCGAAGAATCATCTGATGATGAGTAGCAAAACATCAACCACGGAGTGACGGTATGATCTTCAGGCTAATTTTCGAATGCAGCATATCGCAAGAAGAAACGGTCTCAGTCTCAACGTGTAAGAACTAACGCGGACGACACTTTTATTTTCTTGAGACAGTTGCACTTGCAGAAAGTCATCTTTCGGTTTCGCGTGACTTGAAGTTTTCTCTTGTTTCTGACGCTTCGCGGGTTTTTTTTTTATTTGCGCGTAATGGTGCTGAGCGATCTCCTGTGCAATACACAGTTTGTTGAGAGAAACAGCACACTGATAAAACTACATCCTGCTGCTTGTCTTGGTCTGTGCACGATCTTGATCTATTTTTCACGATCAATGAACGGAGAACAAGGTCAAACATCGGAAAAGGTAGTGTTAGGTTGCTTGTCAATTGTTTTGTAGAGTTAGGCTCAATTTTTATTTCAATTTAGTTCTATCGCTATGGAAGGAGTTATTTGATGATCAAGACAAGGAAGTGATTTGGTGTGGACCACAAGGATTGTTTAGGGCCTTGAACCTTTGATGCCAAGCCCAGGCACGAACAGAAAGAAAGAAAGAAAGGTCAAGCACAATATTGAAACAGTTTATTGCTCAGTGGGATCATTTTTGCATGTGGGCGTGGGGCCACTTTTCATCCGATCAACGGGAGCTGCGATCGAGAGAGAACACAAATCGGAAAATTATTTTCATCGCTGCCTGATACAACGCGCCTCGTGTAAACAAAATCGGTCCACGTCTATCTCGAAGTTTTTCAGTTTTTCGTCCGATATATTTTACCTTTCCAAAATGACTCTGAACCCTCCTGCAGCGTCCTCTCCCGTCGGCGGCACTTCTACATCTGGGGTCGTCGTGCCGGGTGTTGAGAGCACCGAAAATAATCCGATCTTCACTGTGGAAACGCCGACGAATGGCACCACGTCGGCCCAACAAGAACAAGACCTCTCGAACTACCGTCGGGTAAATCTGTCGACGTGGAAACAGGGCGAGCTCCTGGGGCGCGGAGCCTCGGGGGAAGTGTACAAGGTGATGTGTGCCGGGCACTTTTTTGCGGTGAAAAAAGTACCCCTTCGAGGGCTGCTGGGAATCAAGAACCAACAGGACGAGCATAATTCTGTCGTCGTGACAGGGGACGAGCACCAGCTGCAACACGACGAAGGCGCGGGCGGGGGCGGAATTGGAGCTGCGAAGGCTATGGAAGCGTCAGGATTGAAACCGTCAAAGTTGAAATAGTGTGTGATGCATAAAATGCAACCCACAGAGTGCCTGTCTTGCAGAGTACGCAAGGGAGGCAGATTGTAAGCCTGTTGAGGGGTAAAAATAGAGATGCTCCAGTAGCATGACAAAAGGCGTCGTCCTTACCCAAGGAGCATTACAAACTGGACTTAGGCACCACCAAGATTTGTCATGCGCCACCTGAAAACTAGGCGCCTACTGGTATCCGTTTTATGCGTCACAAATTATTTCAACTCTGACGATTTCGATCCTGACACTCCCATAAAAGACGCGAAAGAGATAGAGCAGGAGCTGAAAAATCTGAAAGAGGAGATTGAACTGCTGAAAAAGCTGGACCATATCGTATGTAAAAACGTCCGTCCAGCCCCATAGCTGTAAAATGCAAATCTGCATGCTGAGAATGTTTCTCATGCGGAGCCCCATGAGAAGCATTTCCTACTAAGTGTTGTTGAATTTGTCATGCTCCAATCAGCATGGTATTATATTACTAGATCTGTTATGCCGCTCCACTACCTCAGACAGCACTACACTACGAGTCCAAATTTTTCATGCGAAACAGCTCAAGCCTGTGGAAGGATGTGTCTAGCCGAATTCCCATGTTAACTCTGGCGGTTGGGGACGGTTTTACAAAGGATAGACTACCCACGCGTGGTGCGGTACATTGGCCTATGAATTGCAAAAATGTCTGGGTCTGAAAGAATGGAAGTTTGTCATGCTTGTCTGACATGATTCGCAAGTCTGTCGTGCACATTACCCAAAAGCTCCATTTTTCTGTCATGCAGAAGCTCACTTTGTCATGCAGAAACACCAACACTGTTGTAGCACCCCCAAAACTTGTCATGCTTGCCAGTCAATTGAGGCGCCTTCGTCTTTCTCAACCAGCATCACAAGTTTCCAGACCCAGACATTTTTACATTTGAAATGGCTGTTTGCTGGACCGCGGAACGAAGGGGGCGGACCAGTTTTTGAACATTTTTCTCGAGTACATGCTATGCAATGCAAAAGCACCGTACTAGTATAAATTGCATTGCAAATTTTCTCAGCATGAGAAATAAAATTTGCCATGCTGATTTACGTTAAGAAAAAAACTTGTAATGCAAGGCTTGCATTTTTACGAATACGATACTTTTGCAGTGCATACATGCCTTGCGGCTCCATGTCGACCGTCCTGAAAAAATTCGGGCCCTACAGCCTCCACCTCACACAAAAATACGTCCGCCAGATTCTAGAGGGCCTGGACTTTCTGCACAAGAAGGGTATAGTGCACCGGGATTTGAAGTTATCCACAGTAAATTTCCTGTACACGTACAAATGCGGTCTCTGCATGGCAAAGCTTGGCTTTGATTCTAGTTTAGCATGACAAGTTTCATCACACTCCAAATTGGGAAAATTTGTGATGCATCTTGTACATGTACGGGAAATTTGTATTGCATAGAAGTGCGCAAACATCCTCGTGGACCAGTGCGGGGACGCCAAGCTGGCCGACTTTGGAGCCTGCCGTATCCTGAGTAAAAACATCCCCACACCAGAGTCAAGATGGGGACTTTGCAACACAAACCTAGAACTTTTGGGGGTCACGCATCACAAGTTGCAGTCCGTAGTGTAGTGCAGGTTCGCAAGGCCAGCTGCATCAGAAATCCATCTGCTTAACCTGTTTACAGCATTACAAATTCCAAAACACGACTAAAAATGCATCTCCTGGCGATGCGCATTACAAATGTTTTTGTCATTGCGAATCTGCATGACAGTGTGGGGACGTTTTTACTCAGGATATGCCGTCAACTGGCCTCCTTGCACGCGACCCTGAGTGGCGAAATGAAGTCGATCAAAGGTACGTAATTATCAGAATTGTTGGTGCATGAAGAAGAAGATGGACCTATCGTCACCATGAGTAAAGCTTTTGAAAGCCCACTGCCCTTACCGGCCTCCCCTCCGCACCTTCCCAACGATTTTGATTACCAGCCGGATTATGTTCTTCATTTTTGTGATGTGTACTAGCGGTGCAACTACGTGGTCTCCCCCCAGTAGTATGTACACCAAGCATATCAAGATCGTCACGCACATGTGGCCTTAGTGTTGTTCTCTGTTACAAAGTCAAAGCGATAAAAGTTAAATTTTGAAATTATGCGGATTTTGGCAGTCAATAAAAATTTATTTTTAAAATTTCGCGGATTTCAGCAACCAATAAAAATAAATTTTTGAAATTTCGCGGATCAGGGGCGTTGGGCGACAAGCGCGAATATTGTTTAGAAAAGTGAATTGCAACACAATGAAAATAAAATTTTGAAATTTCGCGGATTTTGGGAGAGGGGCCAAATCGAAACCATGCGCATCCATTGGCGTGCGACCAGTGCACCGTTGTCGAGAAGATTTGGCTGCTAAACAAATGCAAATGCTGCGACTGAATGCATTTACTTTTTATCTTCAATAAAAATAAAATTTTATAGTTTCGCCAAATCTCGTTCTCGACGACAATGATAAAAGGCATAGAATTCAAAATTGCTGCGGTTTTAGGTTTATTTCTCCTCGTGCGGATTTAGCCTCTCCTCGCGGGGCTTAGTCGAAGTAAAAGGAAAAGCTAGTAAATTTTAGGTGGATGTGTGTGCGAAAGAGGCTCCCGGTGGGGTCGTGTTTCATCGGATATCGTCGTAATCTGATGTTGTGGTAGTATTTGTTTGGTTGATTCGAAAAAAAGCAAATCAGGTTCCGTATGGCGACGTTCACAAGCGTGACTGACATCGTTCGCTGTGATAAGAACATGTTGAACGAAGGAATGATTATCGCATTCCGTAAGATCAAGATGAAACAGGCTAATTTTGCAGAATTTTCTCAACAGACAACAGCATTGAAACGACCTGTGCGAAAATCGATAGTATTGCTTGCAAGAAGACTAAGACAGGCTCAGGCAAGGAGTTCTAGTTGCCCCCTATCGCAGCTTTCGCAACTACAGTTTCTGGATTTGCATGACAAAATCCTGTAACAGCGATCAGTGTTGTAGTCAGTTTTACCGTGCCACACTCCGTGTATTGGATGGCACCGGAAACCGTTACCGGAATTATCGGGCGGCGGTGCGATATGGAGTTCTCAAATGTTACATTCTCAACTGTTTACATGATTTGTCATGCAAAATTGCAATCAGAATTGACACGATCAAGCTCGTCACCCCCCCGGGGAGGGGATCCTTGACCTGTGGCGCTGGGTGCGGGTGTCCACTACATGATGATGATCATGATGAAGCTGCCCCGCATGACAAACTCCCGAAGAGCCAAACAGGCTGAGAATCTGCGCCAAATTTGTCATGCGAGACGCGCAAGCTCCCTCCTTTCATTTTTGCCATTCTTGCATCACATATTCATGTAACAGTTGAGAATGTAACAGTTGAGAACGCCATATGCGATATTTGGTCCGTCGGTTGCACCATGATCGAGATGCTCATCGCTGCCCACCCATATCAACTGCAAAAATGTCTGGGTCTGGAACAAGATATAGAACTTGTCACGCTAAGCCTAAATCTAAATGATGCAAAAATCTGTGTTGCGTGAGTGCCAAAAGCTGTCCGTTTTTGACCAAGTTGAGAGGGAGTTTCTCATGCAGGAAAGGCCTGATAGAGACTTCAAGGAGTCTGTTATGCTGGGTCTCGCATTCCAGACCTCATGGGTCATGGAACACCTGCATCACAAATCTTGCATTCTTCCAGACCCAGACACTTTTACATTTGATAACCCATGGAGCCTCCACCCGAAAGCGAGCAGCTGGAGTATGGAGTTCTCAAGTGTTACTACATTCTCTACTGTTACATGAATTTGTAATGCAAGAATGGCATCAAAGTGAAAGTCAAAGAAGGGAGGTCGGATCTATAGCATATACAAATTCCACCGCACAGATTTCGGTGCTGCTATAGCCTATTTCCAAAATTTGTCATGCGAGGTAGCTTGCTCGACGTGTGGATGTTGATGCTCAGTCTGCATGACAAATCTTGTAAAATAAACAGCTGAGAATGTAACGCTTGAGAGTCGTCGCATATGGAGCATCGCGGAAGCTCTACAGTTATCCTGTGCAAAAGCATCGTACTCGTAGTAATCGCAGTCATGCTCATGCATTACAAATCTGCATCCTAAGGTAAATCAGCATGACAAATTCCTTTTGTTCTCATGCTGAGCTAGTAGTTTGTCATGCGATTTATACTAGTACGATACTTTTGCAGTACATAACAGTACATCGTTTCCAGTGCAGAGATGCCGCCTTTTGCAGGAATCGAAGCGCTCAGCAACACAACTACTCCACCTCCTGCAGAAAAGTCTTCAGCTAATACAACAGCTGCGAGCCTGGTTGCCGTGGAGTTTCTTCAAAAATGCCTCCAGAGGGACCATATGCATCGCAAAAGTGTCGCATTCGTATTGCAGTCATGCATTGCAAATCTTTTTTTTAAGGTGAGTCTGAGTCAGCGTTACAAATTTTATTTCTCACGCAGAGGAAATTTGTAATAAATCTAAATGCATTTATACAAGTGCGATACTGTTTTGCAATTCATAGACCATAAGCTCCGGCCGTATGCGGAGGACCTGTTGCTGCACTCCGACTTCCTGAATATGAATTTGAAATCATAATCAACAGGAGAACTTCTTGTAGTAGCAGAAGCGCAACATGGTAACTACAAGAACTTTTGAGCTGCCAAAAGCAAAAGGTGTCTCTTTTGACCAGACTTCTGATACTACTTCTTAACTAGCAGCAGCAGCATTCTTCTCTTTGGACGAGAAGTGGGAATTGGCTTTCCCGCTTGAAGATCACGACCACGGGGGTCGCGGAAGATGATTTTCTGATTCTGTATCGTAAGAAAAATATGTTTCGCTGTGAAATTGTAATGCAGAACATGTATCCCGCTCCCGCAGAAGTATTTGCCTTGCTACATATGGTGCAAGACCATGAGCTTTTAGGCTTATTTTCCCTTGGAAAGCTCGCATGGCAATTTCTTTTTGTGAAGATGTAGAGCAAACTTGTGAAGATGCAAAACTTGCAAAATCTCCTCAGAGAAACACTTTCTTCGTATGATAATGATATTCATATTCTACAGAACAAGAACTCCAAGAATCTGGCTCTGGTACAACTGCAAGCAAATGCTGTATAGATTTGTACCCTGCTAACAAGGATCCTGATATTGATTGTGCTGGTTCCTGAAAAGTATCAGGAAGCATGTGAGTCGGCTGTACATGATGTAAACAAGTCACAAGCCCCTGGTAGAAAGTGATGAGGACCTCCCGGGCCGCGCTCTGTTCGCTGCTTCATGCCCGATAAGTTTTAGATCTTCAAGATTTGTCGGTTCTTCTTAGTGATCGATTTCTTGTCCATCATCTGGCGCATTATAAGAAAGGAAGAAGCTGCATGGCGCTACTTCCCCAGAGCAGCTGCAGCCACGACCGGTGATGATGAGGCCGGATCGTCGCACGAGCAGGAGGACACAGCGACCACAGCGACAACAAGACCTCTCGCCCTAACTTGTACGCTGACTGAGCAGCAGGACTCCGTGGGACTGCCTCAGTTTGTTAGTTTTGTCTATCTATTATTGACTCCTAGAGCTGCGGGAGAACATGCATACTACTGTTGGTGGGCTCGTCCACCAGATGACAAAAGCGCATCAGCAGCTTTAGTGTTGTCGTCTCACTTATCCCGAAGTAGATGAAGAACTACAAATAGGAGCACTGCGTCACAATTTTGTATACCGGCCAGCTGTGTGCCGTCGCTTTCATCTTGCGGCGCCGCACAACGAGGTCGGCCAACTTCAGCTTTACGAATCGACTCCTTTCACAGAGCAGATCGGGAGTTGCAGTCTCACCCGAAAATAATGTATAAAAATGATCCCGAATAAAGTAGGTAGAAGCATCTACTAACCTGTATGCTCGGACTGTGCTGTCTTTAATTTGAAGAGGTGAAGTAAAATTATGTCTCTATCCGGCAAGGACAAGGAGAAGCTCCTCAAATAATCTACGAACTTCTACGAAAGGACCTCCCGGCATTGTTCACATCAATCCTCCAGAAGCCTATGATCGCATTTTTGAACTAGATGTCGGTAGTCAGTGATGAAGGAGTTTTTTTTCCTGGCGACATCTTCAAATGAAACCGCGGCAAACAGACCAAAGACGAGCATGAAGAAAGCTGTCACTATTTCGGTGGACGATGAAGAGAGGTCGTGTTGCACCACTGATGATAAACATAAACAAAGCAGCTCAAGAACAAGCTCATCTTGATTTCGGTTTGATCGAAGATGAATATCAACCAAGAAGAAAGCACTGGCGTAATGGCATAAAAACCGCGGAGGAAGTAAGTACTTACGCCAAAAACAGAACTCGGTGCCGCGCCGCGGCTTGCATCCTCGGTCGAGAAGCAGTAGTAGAGGAACTGCTACTATAAGTAAAAACATATTCAATATGAGGGACAATTCGCGCGCCTGCTGTGCGTCGGAAAAAGCAGATCAAGATTGGCCAACCAGTATAATCCAGTAAATTCAATCTAAGAGCAATGTAGAAGTGAAGCTAATGAAAAATACTGCAGCACTAAGTAGGTGTTTGTCAAAATAAAACAACAGACTAATCGGAAGGCCTCCTGTGGACCACGACGCGTCTTCATATACTTACACATTCTAAAGAATCACCCTCTGTACGTACCCCGTGGGCGTGGTCTGCTCACTGCAGTTCACATCGTCTTTTTCGGTTGTCTTTTGCAGGAATCGAAGCGCTCAACAGCACGACTATGCATTGTAAAAGTATCGCACTTGTATTGCAGATATGCATTACAAATTTTTTTTAAAGGTAAATCCGCATTACAAATTTTCTTTCTCATGCTGAGAATCCGCCTTACCTAGTGCAAGAACTTGGGCTCCCCCTTAAAAAGTACTTCGCCACGGCTACCGGTCGCGCAGCATCCTCGTAGGTACAACAAGAACTACAGCTACACCCTCCCCGCTCCACGCTGACCATGCTGTGGAGCAAGACTATCACCGCAGCGCTGATGGCAGCCGCAGCGAATTTCTCCACCACCGCCAGTGGTGTGATCGTGGTGCCGCCGGTTCCTCATACGACGGAGCATTCGCAAGAAGGTACAGCTAAAAAGTATACCACTCCAGATCGAATAGATAAAGATAGCGACCGCTCCTTTCTCTAAGGTGGCTGCTGCAAAAGAGCTACGTCTACTGATGTGAGTGCTTTTTTGAAATGCAGCGCTGCTTTCGTTACTACGACCACCTGCAAGGAGAAATGCATCGATCTACTTGCAGCCTGGAAAGCGCGCGGCCTTATGAGTGTCGCAGTCGGCGACATCCACAACTCCGGAGCTCCGATTATTTAGCCAGAGGGATACAAGGCGCAGGCGTCTTTCTTAGGAGGATGGCGGTAGAGTGTTGTTTGTCATGCAGCACCCCCCCAGAGTGCGGCCTGATAGAATTTCCTTGCGTTTGCCTTAGGTGGCTGCTGCACAAGCGGAGTTTATTACTTCTGCCGCCCGCGGCCCACGGCGCGCACGCGGCCCGCCGTTTTCTGTAGTGTTATAACTTAATCATAACACAGGAAGCTCAAACTTCTTGTCCTTTCGCTTTCCAATATACTTATAAATATTATTGGAGAGGACAAGATGAAACATCGCGCGCGCGCCATTTATTTTCCCCGTTGTCGGTCCCTTGTGCGGGACGGCGATACTTTTTTCCGCGGGGCGCTTTCCGTGCCGGTGTTAGAAAGTTCCGTCACTCCAGATCGCATAGAGCGTCTTCTGTTTTTGGTGTGCCAATTTTCTTTGCATGACACTGCGCGCACGACTATGCTTAGCGGTGAATCCGCTTGGAAAGTTGCGGCCTTTGATTGTTCTTGTTGGGGATAGTGCCACGACTAGCAGCATCAATGCGACCAGTCTCAAGCTCAGCTCTGTGCTTCTCTTGCGCTATCCGTATCCGACTGCTCATGATCTTGATATTGATAATTCTACAGGCACTTCTACCGCCCAGCGGAAGGTGGCGCTGGAAGCTGCTTCGCCTGCAACGTCCTTTATGGGCGAAGCCGAGTCCGTCTCCGACGACTCCCATCCGTGCGTCAACGACTTTGAGCCGCGCAATCTTGACCACAAGTGCTGGGCTATCAAATGCAAACATGTTCATGTCTGTGTCTGGATCTGGAAGAGTTCCAACCTGTGATGCAAAATCTGGATCACGCAAATTCAAATACTTGTCTTACATGAGCGCCAAGAAAAGCTGCGCATCTAAATCTATCTTTTACGTACGCAAGTAGAGAACTTCTCATGCGGAACAGGTATCAGAAGGCCTGCGCAAAACCTGAAATACTGTAGTTGCATGCAGTAGAGACCATCACTCAGTGTCGTGATCTAGAAAATGCATGATGACAAACGTTTGCATTCTTCCCGACCCTGATATACGTGCAATGCATAAGAAGGGAAATCCTGGGGCGTAATGTGACTGTAAAGTTTACCTGCCAGACGGCCTCTGTAAGAAAGTGCACGACCCCCCTCCCCCTCATTTGTATGGCATCCACAGCATTCCAAACACCGGCACACGTGGACCACCCTTGGCATGGCAAGTTCATGCGCCGAGTGATGTAGTACTGTTTGGATTTTCGAAATTTGTCATGCACGGACGCGGTGCCACAAAGTAGCTGCAACTGGAACTGTCTGGATTTGGGTTTTTGCATGACAAATGAGGGAGTGCATTGTGCACCCCTCATTCTGGTGTTCCGGTCAGTGCATTGCGCGCCCCTCGGACCCCGCACCCCCCCGGGCTTCAGTCGCGCAGTCTGTTACGCATGACAAACAAGGTCCACGCGTGGGGACAGGGTCCCCACGCTGGGGCCTTGTGCTCGTCCCTAGTGGCGCTAGTGGGGGAAGGGTGTTCGGCATCGGGGCGGACAGCGTCCGCCCCTCGCCTCACACCAGGCGCGCGCGTAGTGGCTTAGTGCGCGAAACGCTAGTGGGGGAAGGGTGTTCGGCATCGGGGCGGACAGCGTCCGCCCCTCGCCTCACACCAGGCGCGCGCGTATTGGCTCAGTGCACGAAGCGCTAGTCGTGGAAAAAGGGCGAATTAGGCGCCCTGCATTTTGCAAGAAAAAACAAAAATAGAAGCAGAGTAGATATCTCTGTGTGGCTGCTGCAAAAAAGTTCTCTAACATTGAAGCGCAACGCCTTCCGATTCCACAGAGCAAAGTAAGCAGCTGTCTCCTGGCCGTGCATTGCAGAGATAGCCGCTTTTTTATTTTTGCATGGCAACGCAAAGACTTCTTTGTTTATGGAGGCAGGTTGTGTTGCAGCTTTAATCTTTTTCATTTTGTGCGTCGCATTTTTTTTTGGCGCTTTTAATTTATTTTTCATTTTCCCGTCGGCATTTGGCGTGGAAAATAAATAAATATTTGCGTCCAGGCGCTGGTCTCGCCTTTGCTTTATCCTCTCGCCCCGCCTGTCGCGGCCACCTGTCCGGGTCACCTGTCAAGGTCACCTGTCAAGGTCACCTGTCAAGGTCACCTGTCAGGGTCGCCTGTCAAGGTCACCTGTCAAGGTCACCTGTCAAGGTCACCTGTCAAGGTCACCTGTCAAGGTCACCTGTCAGGGTCGCCTGTCAAGGTCACCTGTCAAGGTCACCTGTCGAGGTCACCTGTCGAGGTCACCTGTCGAGGTCACCTGTCATGGTCACCTGTCACGGTCACCTGTCAAGGTCACCTGTCGCCGGGGGGTAGGCGGGACCAGAGCCCGGAAGTCAAGCAATGTAAATATTAATGAGGGAGAGGGGGTTCGTGCGCTGTCATAGGCTGGCTCGACTTGCGTCGGGGACTTTAGCTTTACGCATTGCGTAAAGCCCGACGGAGAAAAGTTGACGTACGACTGCGACGGGAAGTGCTACAAAGGGGAAAAGAACCCGCTAGACCCTAAAGCAATTGAGTGCGGGATGACAACGACGACGACGACGACGACAACCAATCGGAATCGCTCCGTGGGGGGATTGATTGTCTCCGTCGCTGCTGGAACGGCGCTGGCGGCTTTGAAGATTTGGCACGATCGCGAAATCGCAGCTGCCACCGCCGGCGCCGAGAAGCGGAAGCGGGACGCGGCCCCAAGAACGATCAAGAGCTTTCTGCAAGAACAGGCTCAGGCAGAACAAAAAGGCATCAACTTTCTGCACGATGAACTATGAAAGCCTCAGAATGGAAACCCTCAAAGTGGAAATGATTTGTGATGCATGAAATGCGACGCAAAAAAGACTGTATTGTAGGGGGCGCAATGGAGGCCGACTATTGTCCTGCTAGGGATGAAGAATTGGAGTGCTGCTTAGCACGACAGAAAGGCACCCATTTGCCCTAACCTGCATGACAGACATGCTTCAAGTGCCCGGGAAATTTGTCATGCGCCGACTACAAATGGCGCTTCAGCTGGCGTCGTTTTTTTGCATTACAAATTATTTCCACTTTGAGGATTTCCAACCTGAGGCTTTCATATGAACACGCTGCGGCGTCCACGCCGACGCCGCTCGGCGCCGAGGAGGTCTCGTCCGCTGGTAACGCGCCGGCAACCGCCTTGTAGTAGGAACTGCAAAAGTAATATCTCACTCGTATAAATGCATATACAAATTATTTCCTCAGTGTGAGAAATAAATATAAAATTTGTAGCGCGGATTCAAGTACCTTAGCAAAAGGATTTTTTGCAGCGCATGACTGCAATACGAGTGCGATACTTTTGCACAGGATATGTAGGTGGCAGCAACTACTTCTACAAGGCGCTGACATAATATACTCTTGCTGAAAGGCAAAAAGCGGTTTGGAAGTTAAAGCCGGAAAGGCCGCGACGCATGGCCAGGAAAAAAAAAAACGAGCCAAGTTATCTTACACCCGTACAAGTAGAATGAGACCTCACGCATGAACAAGAAGCCGCATGGCGCTACTTCCCCAGAGCAGCTGCAGCCACGACCGGTGATGATGAGGCCGGATCGTCGCACGAGCAGGAGGACAGCGAGAGCAAGACATCTCGTCCTACTTTGTGCATTGACTGAGCAGCAGGCCTTCGTAGGACTCCTGCCTCAGTTTGTTTTATCTATTGTTGACTCCTAGAACTTCTGCGGGAGAAGATGCATAATAGTGCTGCTTGCGGGCTCGTCCGCCAGATGACAAAAACGCATCAGCTCTAGTTCTGTCATCCCGAAGTAGATGAAGAAGGACAAAAACAAATAAGAATAAAGAGTACAACCACAGTTCACAATTTTGTATACTGGCCACCTGTGTGCCGTCGCTTTCATCTTGCGGCGCCGCACAAGGGGGCGGCCAACTTCAGATTTACGAATTCACAGAGCAGATCGGGAGTTGCAGTCTCTTCACCCGAAAACAATAATAAAAATGATTCCGATGAAAATAAGTAGAAGCATCTACTTACTTGTATGTTCGGGCTGTGTCCTTAATTTGAAGAGTTGAAATCTCCAATATCCGGCAAGGACCACAAGGAGAAGCTCGTCAAATAATCTACGAACTTCTAGTACCAAAGGACCTCCCGGCATTGTTCACATCAATCTCCGGAAGCCTATGATCGCATTTTTAAATTTGATATTGATGTCGGTAGTCAGTGATGAACGAGTTTTTTTTCCTGGTGACATTTATGAAACCGCGGCAAACAGACCCAAGACGAGCATGAAGAAAGCTGTCACTATCTCGGTGGACGATGAAGTTGAAGAGAGGTCGTTTTGCACCAGTGATGATAAGAAACAAAGCAGCTCAAGAACAAGCTCATCTTGATTTAGTCGGTTTGATCGAAGATGAATATCAACCAAGAAGAAAGCACTGGCATCGTGGCATAAAAGACGCGAAGCAAATTATAAGTACTGACACCAAAAGCAGAAGCAGAAATCGGTGCCGCGCCGCGGCTTGCGCCCTCGGTCGAGCAGCAGTAGAGGAACTGCCACTATAAAAACATACTATGAAGAGCAATCAAGTCCTCGTGCTGCGTGTGGGAAGAAGCAGATCAAGACTCTTGGCTAACCAAAAATGCAATATAATAGTTCAGTGTAGTAAAGCTAAAAAGTACTGCAGCGCCACTAAGTAGGTGTTTAATATTGTCAAGATAAAACAACAGTAGACTAATCGGAAGGCCTCCTGTGGACCACGACGCGTCTTCATAAATCTAATAACTATAAGGAGAAGGCTTGTCAAAAGTGCTGCTGAACCTTCAGAAGCCTTTTCTTCTGAAGGTCTTCTGAAGGTCCAAAATCATCACTGGAACCTTCAGAAGAAACGGAAAAAAGCCTCTTTTTTTTGAGCGAGCATGCCATCGGTTTAACCATGAGCATTTTTTTCTTCTGAAGGTCACGCCTTCAGAAGGTTTTTTTTGACCTTCAGAAGAAAAAAATAGAAAATGAGCAAAAAAACCTTCAGAAGGTGAAAAGTGACCGTTTTGAAATCTTCTGAAGGTTGAAAACTTTCAGAAGGTGGCACTTTTTTGACCTTCAGAAGGCTTTCCGACTTTTTAGACAAAAAAAGGCAGTGAAGTGTCGCAATTTTGGCCAACCTTCTGAAGGTTGAAAACCTTCAGAAGGTTTTTGAATTGCGTCTCCAAAGCGACAACTTTTTGCGTCCTTTTTTCCGCATTCTTCAGAAGCTTTGACCTTCTGAAGGTCATCTTCTGTAGAATCTTCTGAAGACTGAAAAGCTTCTGAAGACTTTGCAGAAAATACGCAAGATGAAGATGCACGAAAATGCTCAAAAGCTTTTCTGATGCGCGTTGCTTTGTTGGGCGTTTTAAAACAAAGCATTGCTCGCGCCGCCTATTTCGAAAGTGCCACCGGCGCGCGCACGCATTTCGAAAGTGCCCACAGGCACGACTTAGCACGCGCCTTACTTTCTTGCGCGATGAAAGAGCGCTGCCTGCTTGTGCTAGAAGTATATATTTTCACAGGACGCGTTTTGGAGTTATTGTTCACCTGCTCGCTCTGCTATTGTGCTTTTTCTCAAACTCCCCTGTGGGATTTTATTTTTGCATCAAAAAAAAGCCGACGGCGCCTGCGGTTCCATTCTGTGTCGAGGCCTGTGCTGCTTTTTGCCTCTGAAAAGCAGTTTCTTCGGCCGCGGTGAATGCCCTGCCCCGGAGCCGTCAGCTTTTTTTTATCTTTTTTGGTTCTTCTTGGCATTTGAGTACTACCTGGAGCTTGGTCAGTGAGCCCGGCCGGCGCGGACGGCGTCGCCTATGCCTACCTGTTGCCTGTTTTCACTAACCAAGCAGGAAGCGCTTGCGATGCGCGCAATAATTCCAAATCGGAAGGCCTCCTGTGGACCACGACGCGTCTTCATATACTTACACATTCTAAAGAATCACCCTCTGTACGTACCCGGTGGTGGGCGTGGTCTGCTCACTGCAGTTCACATCATCTTTTTCGGTTGTCTGGTTTTTAATGTGTGATGCTAGTAGTTGATGTAGAGAATGAAGAAAATAATGTTGATCATTGATAGAATAATTTACTTATTTGCCATCGAAGATGAAGATCAGCTGCTGCAGAAAAGAAACATCCTGTTAGTCTAGCACAATATCGTGTGAAAAATCGAAGATGGGCAACTGCGAATCTTGCAAGGCTTCCCCCTGTTTGAGCGGCAGGAAGAAGGTGGACCAAGCTTCCACTATATGACAACCTCAGGTTGTAAATCCTCAAAGTGGAAATAGTAATTTGTAATGCAAAAAAACGACTCCAGTTGAAGCGCCATTTGTAGTCGGCGCATGACAAATTTCCCCGGCACTCAAAACGTGTCTGTCGTGCTAGTTAGGCAAAGGGGTGCAGCCCTTCTGTCGTGCTAATCAGCAGCCCTATTCTGCACGACACCTAGCAGGACAATAGTCGGCCTCCATTGTGTCCTCTACAATACAGTCTTTTTTGCCTTGCATTTCATGCATCACAAATTATTTCCATTTTGAGGATTTCCATTCTGAGGCTTTCATACACTACCCCAGGCGCCGGGGGGGCGCCCGTGTTTCGGTTCAAGCCCCGGCAGAAGTTCGACGAGCCGGCTTCGTCTTATGGCGTTCTCAAACGTTACATTCTCAACTGTTACACGAATTTGCAATGCAAGAAGGGAAAAAGTGAAAGGAGGAAGATTGCGCCTTTTGCATTACGGATTTGGGACGGATTATAGTGCTATTTAGCGCGTCGAGAAGTTGTCATGCGAAGAAGGCTTGATCGTGTGGAGAGTCATAGTGTTTTTGCATGACAAATCATGTAACAGCTGAGAGTGTAAAGTTTGAGAACGCCATACGTCTGCCTTCCCGACGAGTCAAACTGGCACTGTCGGAAAGCAAGGTCCTCGCGACTCCGCAGCAGAGCAGATCCCCGGAGTTGAGGGTGATCACGACCTCCATGAAGACCCGGCAAAGAACTACGCAATTCGGGAATCTGCAGCGGAGTTTGCTTTTTTCTCCCCCCCAATCGATAACGCATACGAAGCACGGGAAAGAAACAAACCACCCGCCGCCGCTGCCACGAGATTGAATAAACGGACGAACAAAGACCACAAACTACCACACGAGCGCATGTCGGGTGGCTTTGCGGGCCAGGAATTTTATTTGCAGCACAACGATATTACTTCTAGGCAGCACCACATGATGAATAACCGCATTTCCAATCAAGCAGCGGTCCACGCGGTTGATGCGGCTTTTTCTTCTACAAGGATGAGGACGCAAGAACAGATGGTCTACGGTTTTGATACGCAGAAGGAGGCCACCAATTTCCGAAAGCGGATATCCTGAGTAAAAACGTCCCCACCCCATAGTTGTGATGCAATTCTGCATGCCAAAAAAGTTCCTCATGCGGAGCTCATTTTGCATTCGTGTTTTGGAATTTGTGATGCTAGAATCGGCATGCTATGCTAGATCTGTGATGCTTCTGAACTAGCTAAACGGGATCACACTGCGAGGACACAGAACTTGTCATGCCAAGCAACCATACCCGGTTGATTTGCATTTGTCTAGCAGACTTCCGATCTTGTTTACTCTGGTCGTGTGGGGACGTTTTTAATCAGGATAGCGAATCGTGAATCCACAGCGCACGGACGAGGATCTGACCAAGTGCAGCCAGCTTATGGATTGCAAAAATGTCTGGGTCTGGAAACTTGTTATGCTGCGTTGCGAATCATAAGGATGCCACAAGTGACGGCTCAGCATGACAAGTTTCTGACTTGCTACGTGTTGTCTATTCAGCATCACAAACTGCGTTTTTGCATGACAGAAAATTGGAGCTTTTGGGTAACGTGCATGACAGACTTGAGATTCATGCAAGCCGAGCATGACAAAGTTCCGCGCTTCCAGACCCAGACATTTTTGCACTGGATACAGCTGGTGTTGAATCACATCTGCAGGTACTCCCTGGCCTCGTCGGTTGATGACAAGTTGCAAGCCATTATCGACCTCATGAACTTGCAGACGAGAAGCATCGACGAGTGTGTCGACCTGCAGCTGAATTTTCTGAACCCCCTGGTCTACAAGGACGGTTCCCGACCGTTCCTGACCATTGTGGCCGACCTGATCAAGTGGGTCGTATGAAATGCAAATATGTTTGGCTCTGGAAAGCTCAAGCTGGAACTTGTAATTCTGGTCTTCCATTCCTGCGAACAAATCTGTATTGCATAAGATCCAACAAAAGTGGCTGCAGCCTCTGACGTCATACAAAAACGCAGTTTTTCTTCATGCGGGGTTCGTATGAGGAAGCGCTCTGCAGAAAACTTGTCATGTATTCCTGCATAACGAAGTGTTTTCATCATGCACATTTTAGCATCACAAGCTTCCAGCCCCAGACATATTTGAAGTGGATAGGTCGACGTGAGTGCCAATTTTCGGAACAGCGAGAACCGGATTACGGAACTGCGGGTGCTTTTCATCGACGTGATTCAACGAATCTATCATCGAAGTGAGATATGAATTGCAAAAGTATCGTATTCGTATAAATGCATATACAAATTTCCTCAGCATGAGAAATATAATTTGTAGTGCTATTTTGCCTTAAGAACAGGATTTGTAATGCATGATTACAATACGAGTGCGATACTTTTGCACAGGATATGAGAAAAGCACGGGCTTCATGGCGGAGCGGTGTTACGACTTGCTGAAAACAGGGTGGGACCTGCATACCATCCGGAGGGTGTTTGCCTTCCTGGTGGAAGAGGTACGCACTAGTGCTTTTAGTAAAACAACAAGAGCAGCTTCGTTCTATTTTATACTGATGAATCAGAATGTGAATGATCAAACTGATTTGTACTTCTATACCCGAGTACTACATCAAGAACTGAATCGTGGTTCATTCGATACGTCGTATCTGTTTTTGCCGTTTTGCTTTTCAAACATTTGCAGTTCTTCAAGGTGAAATTCAAGATGCAGTTCATTCACTACAGAGAAAGGAACTTCTAGTAGAGCGGGCCCTCGAAGTAAGTAAAAATATTTCTAAGTCGGAAAAAATAAAAGAAATAAACAATATCAGGCCTACAACCCGGAAATTATCCACCGTAAGCCGACGAGCCAGGAGATAATGAAATGGATGGTCAAAATCCTTCGCGTCCTGCCTCTCGAATGCGACCACGAAACGGAAGGCCACCTCGTTTTTGAGGAGGAAGTATCAAATGTAAAAATGTCTGGGTCTGGAAGAGAGACTGCAAGTTTGTCATGCTTGTCTGGAATGACTCTTAAATCTGTTATTCACATTACCAAAGAGCCCCACTTTTCTGTCATGCAGAAACGTAGTTTGTCATGCAGAATAGGCAACACCTAGAAGCTCAGAAACTTGTCATGCTGAGCCAGCAATTGTCGCCTCCTCATGATATGCCACACAGCATCACAAGTTTCCAGACCCAGACATTTTTACATTTGATAGGAAGTTGTAGATCGCTACAAGGAGATTCGGGACGAACGGCCTGGGCAGACGCCGCCGGAAAAAAATCTGCTCGAACTGGGGAGATATCAAATGCAAAAATGTCTGGGTCTGGAAGGTTGCGAGACTTGTCATGCTTGTCTGGCATGACTAAAAAGCTTCTGATGCGTGTCCAAGAAGAGACCCTCTTGCCTGTGTTGCAAAAACGCAGTCTGTCATGCGAAAAACGCAACACAAAGAAGCGCAGATATCTCTCATGCTTGGCTGTGCATTGCAGAGCATTCACTACTCCCAACGCAGCATTACAAGTTTCCAGACCCAGACATTTTTACATTTGACAGGAGACAGCTGAAACAGTTAGAAAAAGAAGAGTACTACGCACAGATCAACTATGGAAGCGCCAGGTTTGAAATCGACAGAGTTGAAATGATTTGCCATGCATCAAATGCAAGGCATGAAGTGCCTCTCTTGCCAGGATGGCAAGCGAGGCCGATTGTGAGCCTGTTTAGGGTTTCAAATAGACCTGCTAAAGCTGCATGACAAAAGCAGTCTTCTGGGTCCAAACAGCATGACAAACTGGATTCCGGTGCTGCGCAAATTTGTCATGCGCCGCTTGATAAGTGGGCATCCGACTGGTGTCGGTTTTATGCATGACAAACTATTTTTTCAACTTTGACGATTTCGATCCTGACACATCCATATCAACAACAATCAGAACTTGGCTGCCGGTCTTTTTGCGGATCAATATGTAGATGAGCCCCGGAAAGTATCAAATGTAAAAATGTCTGGGTCTGGAAGAATGCAGGAGTTTGTCATGCAGATTTTGCATGACCCATGAGGTCTGTGATGCATGCCCTAACATCAGAGATTTTGCGAGGGCTTTCTGATGCTCATACCGCATGAGAAACGCCATCACCGCGCAGCACAGATTACACCTCTTTTGCTGTTCATGCAATACAGATTTTATGTAGATTCCAAAAGTAGCATCACAAGTTGTATTTTTCCAGACCCAGACGCTTTTGCAATGCATAGAAGGGCGGACCTGCCTATTTGCGGGGACAGATGATCAAAAACAGTCCGGAAGTGGAGGGGAGACGAAATATCAAATGTAAAAGTGTCTGGGTCTGGAAGAGCCAAACTTGTGATGCTGCATTTGGATGCTAAAAAAACCTGTATTGCATGACCACCAAGAGGATTCAAATTTGGCTACGCGGAGAGGGCATTTGTCGTGCGGAATGCGCATAGATAAGCGCTCAAAACATCTGTGATGCTATGGCATACATCACAGACATCATGGATCATGGAAAATGTGCATGACAAAGCTGCGCTCTTCCAGACCCAGACATTTTTGCATTTGATACGAAAGCGCGAGAAAGAGGCAAAAGAACGAGATCTTGAGCACCCAGCAGAGGAGACAGCGACAGATCAGCAAGAAGAGCAAAAAACTACTTTCACGGGACGACAGACGTTGACTACACCCCAACAAAAACATCAAGGCAAGCCAGGGATGATGCTAAACAAAAGGGACAAGAATAAAGGCGAGGAGTTTCTTCAGAGAATGACCACGGACGACCGACTCCGGGCTACGGCGATGGATGGAGCTGCAGGCGGCGGAGTTCTTTATTCTTCTCCACAAGCTGCACCTCCAAGAACGTCTTTGATGAGGAACAAAAATCAGATACGGATTTCTGATTTCACAGGGGAGGAGGATTATGGTGCGCGTGCGAAGAAGTACGGATACAAAAATAAGGGCGGAGGAGGTGGTGGTCCTGGTCCTCGCGGTAAAAATACACGACGTCAGAAATCTTCATACCAGCACAAGATGACGGCCTATCAGCAAACCCAATCTGCGGTGGAAGCCCCGAAGAGCTTTCACTTTTCCGCGATGATGGCACGGACCACTTCTGGGAACGATGGTGCGCAGCTTATCCTGAGTAAAAACGTCCCCACACCATACTCAAGATGGGGAATCGGCTAGACAAATCCACAAGTTTTGGCTGTTTTGCATGACAAATTTGGATTCGTATTGTAGTGCGGTTTAAGCTAGCTCAGCAGCATCACAGATATAGCACACCATGCTGATTGGAGCATGACAAATTGCCAAGCACAACTAGAAAATGCTTCTCATGGGGCTCCGCATGAGACACATTTTCAGCATGCAGAGTTGCATTACAGCTATGGGGTGGGGACGTTTTTAAATAGGATACAGCTGCATAATTCTAATTCAACCGCCGCGCCACTGTCGGGATTGAGCGGAGGGCCGGGCGGCATCATGAGTGAGGAGGACCTTGACTTTGCGCTGTCCTGAAGGATCTTCATATGCTGCTGGTCCATCTCCGATAAAAGCAAAAGGATATTTTTCAACACTTCTGCCGATGAACTACAGATCGAGGTTTTTTTTGCCTTTGCGGGAGATCATTCATTCATGCATGTGCTTCTAGATGTAGATGTACACCGCCACACAGGCACAACATAGTCGACACACAATTTTGCTCCACATTTTCACTTCGACAATTCATTCGGTAAAGAGAAACAGCATAGTTTTTTGGGCATGGAAATTTTCCTTCTTCGAAGGTTCCCATTCTATGCATCTCTTCTTTAAGTTTCAAAGTTACTTTCTGCAGCTAGCGTTGGATGCACTTGATTGCTTCTACAACTAAGGCAAGCTGCTCGCTTACGCTTCCATATGTGCATGAGTCGATGTCGATGAGGATATTCATGTCATTGTCGCATGGTATACAACTCGTCGAACGGGGAATGAAATAATAGCTCTCGAGGAGCAAATCCTTATTTGCGAGCTGACGCTACATGCTGCTTGTCTTCGATGAAGTAAGACAGAAGTGCAACTTTTACGGTCGTGGTCGTTACACTCTGAACAATTATGAGCCCATGATGTGCGGTTCGTTTTTACGTATTTGTATAATTTCGACATGCTGAGTGTGTGTGTCGGTGCGAAAAAACTGGAACTAGTAGTAGTACGAGAAGGTCTCTCATCTCACTCGGTAGTTGTACGTAGAATTGCGTACACTTTTTCTTTGTGCAATAGAATCAAAAATTGAAAAGGAGCACGACACAAGGAATCGGTTTCGTTTTCTCCTTTTCGTCGAAATAAAGCAAATATATCAAGAACATGGTCGGTTTATTGACGCTAGGCTTTTTTTTCATCGCAGAAACCGGCACAGTTCGGTCTCGTTGAGGACATGCGTTTCGGTTTTTTTTTCACGGAAAAATGCCCAGATCGGTCTCGTCGACGTGACGGCTGTAATTGTAGTATACTGACGTCGTTCTTACGTGCAACTACTTCCAACTTGCCCGCTCTTCGTCCATCAAAAATAAGAACAAATTATACCGTCCTACTTCTCGTTCAACCACCGGATAACTGTTTTTTTCTTTCTATTTTGTTTCTCGGCAACAGCTGCACTACTAGCGTCACATTATGATTATAAATATTGTCGCCAAAACCTTTGGTACAGTTGTTGTTTCGTCGCGCTCGTTGCTGACAAACAAACACGCCCCTTTCTCAATTAATACCCCCAAGTAGTAGTAGAAGAACCACTGATATAGTTCTTTCTCACGACTGTATCAGACCCATTCGTTGACATTGCTATCACAGCAGGACGAAATCCCGTAAAATTTTTTTCGCACGACTGACTCATCGTCGGAGTTAGTACGGAGAAAGTAGAACAAAAAAGGTTTGTCGAAAAATGGCTTCCATACCACCTGGTCCGCTGAAGGTGCCGCAGATGCAGCCGCTGCAAGGCATCCAGCCGGTCCGCCTCAACGTCTCCGTCGCGCAGTCACCCACCACCAGCACTGCAGGAGCGTATTGATTGGATTTTGATTATACTTGTTTCTTGATACGACCTATTGTTCACGATCTTACTTCCCGCACGGCGAGCGGTGTAACAAAGCTCTTTCCTGCACAGTACTAACTAGTCTGGATGTTTTGGTGTCGTGCAGCTGGTCCTCACGATAGAACGATTTATCTTGCGGTTGTCATCAAAGCAAGTAGTTCCGGCAAGATTTTGTTTTGATTTTGTTTTTACGTACAACTTTTATCCTGTTGTTCCAAAATTTGTTCATCGCAAAATCAATCTATCGTAAAATAACTACACAACAAAACTACAGCCCCGTTTCGTCCCAGGCCAATTCCCAGGCCGGCAACAACAGCGGAAATCCTGCGGCCCCCGGACAGCAGGTCTCGATTCCCCAGCGATTCCAGGCCAATGACCGACTGGCAAACCAGTGGGAGCGCGCGACGACCGTTTGCACCTCGATTGACGGAATGTTGGCCACGTTGGCCGAGCTGTTATGCATTGTAAATATGTCTGGGTCTGGGAGATTGTGAGATTTGTCATGCTAGTTCGGCATGACTCTGAACTCTGTATTGCGTGGCCGCGAGGTAGAGCTCCTCCTGTCTGTCATGCAAAAACGCAGCCTCTCATTCGGAGTACGCAACTCAGAGGCACGGAAAAACTTGTCATGCTGGGCAGCGCATTGCAGTGCGCTGACTTCTATTCCCTTTCTTGCATCACAACATTTTATTTCCCGACCCCGACATATTTGTAGTGCATAGTTGTACGAGGTAAACAACTTCTGGAAGGAAAAGTACATCTCGACGAAAAAGGAAAATTTTTCCAATATCCTGAGTAAAAACGTCCCCACTCCATAGTTGTCATGCCAATCTGCATGCCAAAAAAATTTCTCATGCGGAGCCCCACGAGAAGCATTTTCTAGTCGTGTTTTGGAATTTGTGATGCTATAATCAGCATGATGTGGTAGATCTGTGATGCTGCTACACTACCTGAATAGGATTACAATACGAAGCCAACTTTGTCATGCGAAACAACCAAAGCTGGCTGATTTGTCTAGCGCATTCCCCATGTTCACTCTGGTGTGGGGACGTTTTTACATAGGATATCCAAGTACATGACCACGAGTTCGGGCGGGCTGAAGTCCGCCGTCTTCGCCAGCTGGAAGGGATACACATTCGAGACCTTTAGCGACAGGAAGTTGGAGGGGTATAATAAGATTATTTTCATAAACATCTTGTTGTTTCTACTTTGATATCGATATCTCATCTGTCTTCAATTTCACCTTTTTTCCATGCTGCGCGGGGCTCCTTCTGCAAGAGGAACTACTTCTAATAGTCGACTTTTATATACTTCCGTGAAGATGATGATCTTCATCTTCATGCGCATTTCCAATTTTACAAAAAACCCACTATAACAGCAAGCAAGAGGACATCGACCAACTGCACCGAGACTGCCAAGCGCTGATGGACCGGCGGGAAGAGGCTTTGCAGAAGAAGTTAGAGGCCATGGAGAAGTATGAAAGTGCACGACTCCCCCTCCCCCTCATTTGTATTGCATGAACAGCAATACAAGCATCAACAAGATTACCGGTTTTGCATGACAAATTTGGACACGATTGTAGTGCTATTTGGACTGCTAGAACTACTTGTCATGCAAACAGTGCCAAGAGCCAAGGCGTAAATTAGGCATTTTGCATGACAAATGAGGGGGAGGCGGAGTTGTGCACTTTCATAAGAAGCGACACGAAGCCAGTTTAAGCGAGATGGGCAGCGTGATCGAGAAACAGAACCATATCAAAATGAAAAATCCCCCCTCCCCATATCGAGCCGTAAACCTCTGTTGCTGGATTTGTGTACACAAATCAGCTCTGTCTTGCAGTGGAGGACTGCAGGCCCATACCATGCCAATGTAGAGAGGTTCTGGCCTCGGCAAGTAGCATGAGGGATGTCTATCTATGCGGTAGGTCCAACAGCATTACAAAGCGCTTGCATAATGGGGCGGAGCATATGCCGTTGCTTTCTTGCAAGACAGACACGATTTGCGGTCACAAATCAGCATCGCGAATTCTCTGAGGCGTGCCTTTTCGATATGGGGAGGGGGGATTTTTCTTTACGATAAGCCACCAGATCTCAACACTCCAGTTCGAAATTTCCGACATCATCGCGAAAACCGACACCAGCAAGGGCGTCATGAAAACCGTGCGACAGGCTATTATGGGTATAGATACGATCAAATAAAACTTGTTTAACACGATGGATATGATAGTTGTTGCATGAGCATGACAAATTCCCTGAGCTGCACGAGAAATGGCATTTGTAATGCGGATCATGTGCCTCTAGCTCTACTAGGGTGGGATTTGTAATGCGTAAGTGGATTTACAAAAATCTTCAGGTGTTGCCGAGTCCGACTACAAGGTGCACGACCCCGATGAGCCTGAGATCGATGCGCATCCGCACGCAAACAACTTCGAATTTGCGAAGCAAACCATGCATGACATCTTGAACGAAGTGGACCCGAAGTACGTTCCCCCAGTCGGTTCCCTCTGCGTGGGCCCGCCGCCGGCCCCGGTGGGCAGCCCGTTGCTCCGAAAAACCCTGGGCGACTACAACTCCGGAGCGTACAGTGGAGATTTCCTCGGAACCTCCAGCCGGATCGGCGCGTCTATGGAGGGCTAAAACTGTTATATTAAGAATACGGTCTACTACTACTTTTGATGATCCATTTTAGAACATGACTATTTCTATCGCGGCGTAGAAGTAAAGATGTTGAGACATCAGCTTCAGCAGATGAAGTGCAACCGCGAATAAGATCATCGACAAACTCAGTAGCCCCTTACTGGCCGTGTTTCGTGATAATTCAGACAAAATATCCACGACATCAAGGCTCGTTCTTTATTCCGTAGATAAAAATTTGACACTCCAGTTTGTATTCAGTTTCAGTTTCTTTATCGTTTTTATCCAAATTCTACTATTTCAAACTACTCGTTTTTTAATCCTATGTACATCTCAAGTTGGTAAAATGAACGCAAATTTCTTTACTAAAATTATCCTACACAGAGTAACAAACTCCTTTTTTTTTCTTCCATTGTTGCATAAGAGTCAATACTTCTTCACACAAAATGTACATTTTTTCTTTTCGAGATTCTGATTCATATCTTGTTACACTAACGCGTGCTAGTATTTCTAGTACACAACTTGCCTACGCGGTTATTAAAATATTAAGTAGTATTAGTCTCTTGCAGCTCCCCTGCTTGATGACGACCCAACACGATCGCGAATGACTGTCCTCACGACCGCAAGTAGAGTATAATCCTTATCCAAACTGAAATCCACCACGCACCACCCACAAAGACGAGGATCCCAGGAAGTAAGAGTTTTTTATCAAATTGTCCTAAGACTTTCGTGACACGACGTTTCCGAACCAACTCCTACCGCGGTTGTAACCCGATCGCCGAGTAGTATCGCAGCTTCTCTTTGGGTGGCACATGTTGTATCGAGGAGGAGGAGGAAGGGAATGCAATTAGAAGTTGAAGTTCTACTACTACTTCTGTAGCTACTAGTTGCACGGGCTATCGCTGCGGCTCCTCGTACTCAAAAACGTACTCATAGAAATTGAAATTCGTGTCAAATACATAAGAATTATTCGCGGCAGGACGAGATTTATTGTATCCCAAATTTGGAAAAAATATTCGACGACATCGACACGCGAAACACGAGGACAACTTGTGACAACCATATATCTACTCCCTGCTCCCACATTGAAAAAAAAAAAACAGCACAGTGTAGTCGCCGTTTTGCGGTTCTCGCAAAATCGACCTGTTGCGGCAGGCTGTTTCGTGCGGGCTGGCGGCTGTTTCGTGTTCTTCAAAAAAGCAACAATATTTCTTGCTGTTCAAAAAATTTTCTGTCTCCCGACGAGAGTCACTGGCGCAGAGGGTATGATCATCTCTATCTTCAATCAATGGGTGGCTCTTCAACGACAGCACTGTTGCGGTTGCAAAAGTAAAAAAAGCGCATACCGATCATCTTCGATGCTCCTGTGTAAGTAGAACTTTGACGAGCGAGTTGTCAGGCCGCGGCATGAAGAGAGTCAGGACAGTTCTTGCACGTGTGTCGTGCGGCTGTCATGAGAGCCTATGGTGCAGCTGCGGCTCCACCGGACGTCAAGTTCTCTGAGAGCTGAACGAAGATGGCACCTGTGTGCACTGGTCGTCGGAAACGCGAAACGAAACACCATAAGAGCTTCAATATGAAGGTCGTGGTGGAGCTAAGATTGTGACTTGTGACATCGTATATTAATCATGTCAACAATAAGATGAAGATGAAGATGCACTCCATGATGCCGATCACGGGGACCTATATTTCCTCCAAAACGGCGAGGGCGAGGACATTGCAACCGCTACGAACGATGAAAATCTTGCCCACTTCTTCCGCCACAGCCGCAAGGGCCCCCCCGTTCATCCCTCGAATTAGAATAAGCGACGCTCCTAGTAGTAGCTAGAAGGAGGTGGAATAGGGAAGACGAAGATATTGATAATTTAGCTGGTGGAGCAGGGGCCAGCTACTCACATCGGAGTCGGCGAGCAGTGCTCGCGGCCTTCATCTGGGGCGGAGGTCCACGCTAGAATTATCTGGTGCTGAAAGTTGTAAGCCCAACTACAACTGGAAGCGAGAACTTCGTCCCGCTTCCGTAGTGCTAGCCGGCGTCGCAAAACATCATGGTCGTCGGTTCCTCCTCAACGATGGACCTGCACGGTCGCAGCGGGTCTGCCTCCTCCCTGTCCACTGGTGGGGAGCTGCTCCGGGAGCCGCATATCAAAGTGAAAAAAGCCCCCTCCCCATATTGAAACGGAAATCTCTGTTGCTGGATTTGTGTACACAGATCAGCGCTGTATTGCAGAAAGCGCTTGCAGGCAAGTCCTAAGCGGCCTGATGAGGAACTTATGCAAAAGGCTAGCACTCACACTCAGGCATGACAGACAGCTTTGCAATAGGCAAAAGCGCATGGCAGCTTGGCTGTGGAATGCGCCACACGGCTCCCACTTGCCTCATATGCAAGACAGAGCTGATTTGTGGTCACGAATCAGCATCACAAATTTCCATTGTGAGTATATATAATGGGGAGTTTGGGGATTTTTCCTGACGATGCCGCAGATTCAGAAACTCACGGATTTCCAAGACGACGAGTTCGATGTTATCCTGTGCAAAAGTATCGTACTCGTATAAATGCTAATGCAAGTCTTGCATTACAAACCTTGTTCTCAAGGCAGATGAGCATTACAAATTTTATTTCTCATGCTGTTAAAATTTGTAATGCATTTATACGAGTACGATACTTTTGCAGTGCATAGATGTGCAGCAAATGCAAAATTACGCATTGCAAAAGTAGTACAATAGCATGAGCACCATCTTCACAAAGTTTATTTTCAAGTCGCAAAATGGAGATTGTAATGCTGACTTGGGTATTACTAGTACTAGTGGATGAAATCTGTCATGCAGTGCTGCGAATAGTAGTACCAGGAGGAGTGCGAAGATATAAGTACTTTTGCGCAGGGATAAGAATGGGTTGTCGACAATCGTCGAGAAAATGGAGGAGATGCAGAAGCTGGGCGACATTGCTATAACCCGCTCAGCTGTTACAATCTCAAACGTAGTTACAATAGAACATGGAAATCTGTGATGCAAAAGGTGCATGACCTAGTAGCCTACTCCCACAGCATTGCTCATGACAAGTTCTGGAGTCCCAAACCGCACTGGAATCTGGCGAAATTTGTATTGCAGAAAGTGAAACGCTGTGCGGGTCTGTCATGGTCATCATGCAATACAACTCTATTGCAACGCTTGAGATTGTAACGCTTGAGCGGGTCATAATTGCGTACAAAAAGGAGGTAGATGCGCGGAACGACGCGAAAGAGAAACCGACGCCCGAACAGGCCTATGGAAGCGTCAGGTTTGAAATCGACAAAGTTGAAATAATTTGTCATGCATAAAATGCATGTCAGTTGTGACCCAGTTTCTAAGTGGTGCATGACAAATTTGGGAAGATCCGAAACCCAGTTTGTCATGCTGTTTGGGCAAGGAAGACGCCTTTTGTCATGCTACTTTAGCAGCTCTATTGCTACCCCTCAACAGGTTTACAATCTGCCTCCCTTGCCTACTCAGCAAGACAAGCATTGCGTGGCTTGCATTTTATGCATCACAAACTATTTCAACTTTGACGATTTCAAACCTGACACTCCCATAAGGCCTTGCTGAACTGTATCCAGAAGGTCTACGCAAAAAACCTCAAGTCAAAGACGCAAATCGCCATGCAACGGTTTGTTATCGAGTTTCTGGGGCCAAAAAAGGAGCAGGTTGGAAGAGACAGCGGGCAGTTTATGGAAAAACGTATAAATATAGCGTCGAGGTCATTATCACATGATCTTCTGCTTCTTGTTAAAGTGTCTAAATATTCTTGTAATCGTCGACGAAGTAATGAATGTTTTCAGCGGTTTTTTTCTTTTTTGAAATCGAAGATCTACCCTTGGACTCGGCCTGTGTATAAATGCGTAGATTTTTTTCGTTCACTTTGATTTCTAGCCGTGATTTTAATTTTTCTTTGCTTAACAAATCAGGTGAGCGCGTCCAAGCAGCGGAGCGTGCGGCCGAGGAACGATTCTGGAACATGTATCATGTGGATGTGAAAAAGGCGGACTCGTATCCACAGCAAATTTCATGATCCCGCACAGGTACAAATTTGAAGATTCCTGCATGACAAAAATCCTTGCCTCTAGATCCTATTCAGCACGAGGACAAGTGCAGGTGGCATTCGCATTCTCTGTACCTGTACGGGTTCGGGTTGAAATTTGTGTTGCATAAGTCGTATCACGAGAAAATCCTGACGAAAAAGTGGCCCAAGTGGCGCAACCAGATGAAGGATGTCGCAAAGGCGCACCCAGGCAGGAATATCACGAGAAAAAACTGTTTCACTGTGAACTTGTGATGCATAAAATGGAACACAGAACTATTTGTCTTGCCACTCCTGCAAGACCTTGGCTCTTTGAGAGTGTTATTTCCCTTTGGAAGTGCGCATGACGAATTTTCTTTGTCATGTGTATAGAAACTTGTGATGCAGATCTTGCAAAATTATCACAGTGAAGCAGTTTTTTCGTGGGATAAGGAATCTGCACGGCTTGAAATCGTCCCGGGTTGAAGAGTATCCTGTGCAAAAGTATCGCACTCCTATTGCAGTCATGCATTACAAGTTTTTTTCTCAAGAAAAATCCGCATTACAAATTTCATTTCTCATGCTGGGGGAATTTGTCATGCATTTATACGAATACGATACTTCTGCAATCCATAAAGAGAGAACGATGCCGGCGGATCCATACGACTTGATCGGGCCGAGTATGAAAGACACAGGCGGCTCGGAGGAAGACGTGGTAAATAACCATCCGAGCAGTTCGCAGCAGCAGATGGGTAATCCCAACCTCCCCCCGCAGCAATCTCGGCCAGAGTCCTCGGACTCCTCAAATTCGGAATCTTCCACCACAGAGAAACCGTCGCGAGACCCGGATTTTTTGTTGCGAGCGTTCGGTTTACCCGACATGCAGCACCAACTATCCGAGATGAAAAAAAGTGTGTTAGTGTAGTGAGGCGTCGGTCTACTTAGGGCATTAGCATGACAAATTCGCTCTGCAGGAAAAAGAAATCCTGTCATGCTGCGCAGCTTCTAGCACGTGAAGTGAAAACACGACGTAAGTACTATGAGCAGAGGTAGAGGAGGACACTATGGCTGGCCAGCATGACGAGTGGATATTGTTTCGTATTTTATGCATCACAGACTTACATCACTTACACAGTGTGTTTTCTTGCATAACAACATTCGCAGGAGCAGTACGACAGCGTCACGGGGGAGAAGATTCTGTACCATCGCCACGGGGTACCCATTGACCAGTCAATCATGGTATGGATTGCAAAAGTATCGTAGTCGTATAAATTTGCATTACAAATTACCCCAGCATTACAAATTAAGTTTGTAATGCTGATTTAGCTTGAAAAAGAGATTTGTAATGCATAAATGCAATTACTACGAGTACGATACTTTTGCACAGGATGCATGGCGAGCGGGTCCTATTTGGAGCTGGTCGAGGACAGCAACATGGATTCCGAGAATGTGAAAAGACGGAAGGAGCTGAACGCCTACTTTCGGCGGCATCAAAAACTCTCCGACCAAAACTACTTGAAGAAGACCCCGGAGTCCAAAACGAACCGGCCGGGAATGAAGAGCTTAGACCTGTCCGCGCAGCAGGTGTCAAATTTGTCCGTCGCCACCTACTTCCGAAGCTGCGAAAACCTCGGCACGGTCCCCAAGGTCCCGAAGTCGATCATTCTGGACCGAAAAATCGACGAGGAAGGGGTTTTATGCATTGCAAAAGCATCGTACTAGTAGAAATCGCATGACAAATTCGTTCAGCATGACAAAGGGAATTTGTCATGCTGTTTTCCGTTGGGATGAAAGTTTGTAATGCATGACTGCGATTACTACGAGTACGATACTTTTGCACAGGATAGATTTTGGCGAGTTCGGTGGATCTGGAGAATTTATGCAAGAAAAAAACTGTGTAAGTGTAATTCTGTGATGCAGAAAATGCAAAACAGTTATGCCTGTCATGCTGCACATGCATGATAAGCTTGCTTCCTACGTGTTTTCCTGTCCTATCTGCGCATGACAAGTTTTTCCTGTCATGGCAGACAAACTTGTGATGCTGTTTTCCCAAAAGACCTACACTAACACAGTTTTTTTCTTGGATAAAATTTAGATTTAACCGACTACGACCTGCAGGCGTACTATGAAATTTAGAAATTAGTATTATACCTCCGCACATGTAGACGTACAAAGTTCGAAGTGCACCAAAAGAAATCAGGGCAAGAAAAACCTATATCAAAAAGCGACATGATTTGTAGTTGATTCAAATAGATCGAAGAATCTTCTGATGCTCTACTGTCGTCGTGTCATTTGTACGTCACTACGAGCGTGCTTTGCGGTAAAGATTTACTGGGGATACGTACCAAAATGCGATCTTTAGTGAGGTGCCGGTTCTGAACGAGAAGAATAACAAACAAAAGGACCCAAGCACGAGAAAACCGGATCCGAAGGAAATTTTAGCCTTGCTGCCGGCGGTGAAGATAAAGGTACAACTAGTACTACTGTCACTGTGAGGACATTGTATCTATGTTGCTGGAGCTGCTCCTGCTTGCAAGGAGACAATAAAACGAACTTGTGAAGATACAGATGCTGACCTTCACGTCGATGCTTCATTTGCAGCAACACGTAAAACTTATTTTCAGAATGATTGTAGAAAAAAATTTAAATCTTTATCTTCCTAGACCCTCCGCCTGGGGCTCAACCGGTTTTCGGATAAAGGGGTGGCGAAATTTCTCTCCGGGTTCGTGGAGACCAGTGGCGGGCAGAAGCTGAAAAATCAAGTTTTTGAGCTGGAAGAGATCAACCTGACCAACCTCCCGAACTTTAGCACATTGTCCGTGGCGAAACTGAGTCGCATGCTGGGGGAGCCGCAAGCGTTTCCCAAGATTCTGATTTTGAACCTGTCCGGGATCCCCACGCTGTTTTCCCAGCAGGACCAGTGCAAATCGATTTGCGAAAACATCGTGAAAATTGGTTCCCTGCAGGAGGTGAACGTGGCCGATACCGGGTTGGGACTCGTGTCCCAGCAATCGGTGGTGTATTTTGTGCAAGCCTTGTCGGACTTGCTGCAAATTCGCAAGTTGGACCTCTCCAGCAATTACATTGGGAAGGATGGATTCTTGGCGCTGGGGAAGTACTGCGAGGATGCGGAATTGTATCCAAGAAAAAAACTGTGTAAGAGTAAGTTTCTTCGGCTGACACCATCACAAATTTGCTCTACATGACAGAGAGAACCTGTAATGCGTGGCTTGTAAGGCAAAACACACATGAAAAAAGGACTTCGTGGCTGTGTGGCATGACAGCCGTAACTCTGCTGCATATTCTGCATTACAGAGTTACAATTATACAATTTTTTTTTTGCATAAATTGAAGGAACTGACAGTGAACTGGAACAGCGACAAACCCGCCTCGCAAATGCTTATTGTGAGGAAAAGTCCCCCTCCCCATACCAAAAAGGGACACTACTGGAAATTTGTGATGCTGATTTGTGGCCGCAAATCGTCCCTGTATTGCAAGGGGGCAAAGCCAGAGACTCAGCCGCGTTTCGCAGGCACTTTGCAATGCTGTATCGCCTACAGGGGATGCGCCTGCATTGCTAGGCGCCTACACCTCCAAAACGCCCCTACTGCGGCCCTGCATCTTCCTGCAGTCCTTTGCTGCAAGACAGATTGGATCTGTGTACACAAATCCCGCATCACAGATTTCCGCTCTGATATTATGGCGAGGGGTCGTGATTTTTCCCTTTGATAATGCCACCTCTCGAACTTCCCCCAGTTCCCATCGACCCAGCCGCCGCCGCCGCAGACCCCGCGAAGGCGGCAGACCCGGCGAAGGCGCAGTCCGGCGGGAGCAGCAGCTCGACATCGAAGCAAAAAGACTACAACAACACGTTGGAAGAGGACGACGCGATTTGCTACTTCCTCGAAAAACTAAACTTTCAGAGGAAAATGGAGTATCTGTCTCTCAAGGGATCGCAGCTGTCCTACTTTGCGGACCTGGTATTGTGTGAGTCACTAGACTCGTATGGAAGTAGAGAAAAATTATCTTCCTGCCCACCCACTGACCACCCGCGCGCGAACAAACAAAGTTGTGTTGCATAAAGGCCAGCGAGTGCTGCTGTTCTCTAAGAACTGCTGGCGATAATTGACGAGCGCAACGGAAGATGCGGCACCACGTCCACCTCGCAAGAACATGAATTTGAAAACCACCAGAACATCACCATGTGGGGAGGGGTAGGGGCAGAGTCAGAGATTTTGTATTGCATAACCCCAACAACAATCTGATCCATTTGGATGTCGCGGACAACCCACATACGAAGGACGGGTTGCGGTGCCTTATCCTGTGCAAAAGTATCGCACTCGTAATATTGCAGTCATGCATTACAAAGTCTTCTTTTCTAGGTAAATCCGCATTACAATTTTTTTTTCTTACTGGTAACAAAATTTGTAATGCATTTCTACGAGTACGATGCTTTTGCAATGCATATGCCTGCTGAAGCTGCTAGTAACCTCCCCGACGTCCTCCGACGAGTGCGGTGTGAGCAATTTGAACCTAGCCAATGTCCGGGATAAGTACCACACGCCCAACGAATCAAGCCGCTACAACTTCACAGATCCCAATGGCAACTACGTGTTGCGATTAGACAAGCCGAGCGACCGGGCGGTTTTGAAGCTTTTGCACCGGTGCTCGTTTTATGAACTGCAAAAGTATCGTACTCGTATACATGCATGACAAATTCCCTGAGCATGAGAAATAAAATTTGCAATGCTGATTTACATTGAGAAAAAAAATTGTAGTGCATGAGTGCGCTACGACTGCGAGACTTTTGCAGTGCATACGTTTTACTTCAAAACGAAAGAGGCGAGCTTCGAGGAGATGGTATGACTAATGTTGACTTCTTCTACGGTAGCTGTATTGATTTCCCTACAACTGCTCACTCACGTATCTATGTATCAAGTGGCTGTTCTTGTTTCTACTTGTTGCTCTATTGCGTAAAAAGCTGAAGCACGCACCAGCCACTGCAGTTTATTTGTTGAAAACAATTACCCAGCAACTCGACGGATCCAACTGCGCCCTGCCAGTTTCGGAAAAGCAAACCGACCGTGGACGGGTCTATATCATGGGTAAATATGTAGTCTGGGTCTTGAAATAAAGGGGAGCGCGTCAGCACGCTTGGTTGTCGGGCACTCCTGGAAAAGAAAATCTGTATTGCACGACCGACAAAAGTGCGCCTGCTTCTCGTGTCATGGAAAAACGCTCTGTATCATACGCACTAGGCATAAAAGAAGCGTTCTGGTGCAACCTTGTCATGTTCTTTGGCTGCCCGCACAACTGTACTGTTCTCAGCATGCACAGCTCCGCATCACAAGTTTATTCCGGACCCAGCAGACAAAATGTTTGCGACGCATACTGTACGAGTTTGCGCAATTGAAGGGGAAGCTGAAGTTCAAATTTGTGTTGGACGACAAACCCTTTCAGTATCCACAGAAAAAAACCCATCCCCAACTACCAATTTGTAATGCAAAACACGTATACAGTCCTTTGTTTGTCATGCAAAAAATGGATGGGGATCATGCGTTTCTTTCTGTGGATATTCAGGACGAGGCGAAGCGCTTGAAGTCCTTAGCCGGGGACAAGGGAGACGATTTCTCCCTGATGTCGCCCACGATCGTCGTGCGGCCGCAGGATATCCCACGAAAAAACTGTTTCACTGTGGTGATTTTGCAAGATCTGCATTACAAGTTTGTCACACATGACACGGAAAAATTGCCATGTGCGCTTTCCAAGGGAAAACACTCTTGAAAATCCAATGTCTTGCAGGTGTAGCAAGACAAACACTTTGGTGCTTCGTTCTCTGCATCACAAGTTCACAGTGAAAAGTTTTTTCTTGCGATACAGGACTCCCCGAACGCATCACCCGGGAAACCAGGGAACAAGAATATGAAAGTGCACAACTCTCCCTCCCCCTCATTTGTCATGCCAAATCGCAAACCCAGTCGCTGCCCTGCTGTATCACAGTTTGCATGACAAGTTCTCGTAGCCCAAATACCACTACACTCCAGTGCAAATTTGTCATGCCAAACCGACACTCTTGCTGATGCTTGTGTTGCCATTCATGCTACACAAATACAAGTGAGGGGCAGAGGGAGGGGCTGTTGTGCACCGTCATAAAGAAACAAGACGAGTCCGCCGCCTTGCTGGCGACAATGAAAAAGGGCACGACGTTGTTGGAGTACAGCAAATTGAGAGCGACG
This sequence comes from Amoebophrya sp. A120, assembly GCA_905178155.1. Lineage (NCBI taxonomy): Eukaryota > Dinophyceae > Syndiniales > Amoebophryaceae > Amoebophrya > Amoebophrya sp. A120. Next base: position 2,375,789 of record CAJINV010000012.1, on the reverse strand, counting down.
CTCTTGCGGTTCGTGCCTCTCGCCGTGGTGTATACGAATCTCCAGTCGGACCGGGAAAAGTCGATCCTGCTGGAAGCAATGGCGTTCGATATGAAGCTGAAGCTCTGCCACGTGCAGTACTTCATCGAGAAAGCCCCGTTGCTAATATGCAATACAAATTTCCCGTACATGTACAAAATGCATGACAAATTGCGCTAACTTGCAGTGTCCAACTTGTCATGCTAGACTAGGATTGATGGCAAGTAACTTGCCATCAGTTGAAGTTTTGTCATGCAGCGACTGCATTTGCACGTCGTGTCCGGGAATAAATCTACTGTGGATAGCTAACCCAGTTCATCGTGAAGACGCTGTATCCCACGGTCCACCGTTCGGAGGCCATGCAGCTCGTCAACCTCCTACCCCACCCGTCCCTGCAGCGCGCGGTGCGGGCGGTCACTTCCAACGCCATGTTCTTTAACGTAGAGAATCCAACCGGGAGGTACAGTCTATTGATCGAAAACCCCACAGACCGGTCGATGGCCGAAACGCTCTTCCGCCTGTCCACCTGGGAGAGGCAGATCCAAGAGGAGCATCTCGAGGAAATCAAGGACTGCAGTCAGTTATGCATTGCAAAAGTATCGTACTCGTACTACTCGCATTTCTGCATTACAAATTTCTTTCTCAAGTTAATTAACTCCGCATTACAAATTTCGCTTCTCACGCTGAGGAAATCATTTGTGATGCGCTTCATACTAGTACGGTACATACTTTTGCAATGCATATCAGTACGGCGACCGGAGCTGTCTACGAAACATCGTTCTCAACGGGAACCCCTACCGAACCGCGGACGTGGCTTCTGACGTGTTGCAGTCCGCGGTCGGCACGATCGAGTTGGACTACTGCACTCGAATTTTCAGCGAGCAGCACTCCACCACGAAGCAGACCCACCCCTTGGTGTGGCAACAGTTGGTCGACAAACTGTTCGACTCGACCATCTCCACGCTCGGCAAGGTCTATGAAAGCGCACAACTACTCCCCCTTTCTTTTATTTCGATTGCATCCACAGCAACGCAAGTGCTGACACAGATGTAGCTCTCGCATGACAAAGTCGCGATCGATTCAAGTAGTGCTGTTGCGGCTCGTTGTAGTCCTTCGTGAGTCTGTCATGCAAGCCGTGCCACAGTGCAAAGGGTGGATTTGGTATTTTGCATGACAAACGAAAGGGAGGGGACTTGTGCACTCGCATAAAATCCGCTGCTTCCGCCAGATTTCGCACCATTTGTCTCTGGACGTTGCGCAAGTCCGCGAGTTTGTCCGGTTTTTTGCCCGCGCGCCGAAGGGAGGAAAGGCGTTGATATGAACTGCAAAATTATCGTACTCGTATTGCAATCATGCATTACAAATTTTGCTCTTAAGGCAAATCCGCATTACAAATTTTATTTCTCATGCTGAGGAAATTTGTAATGCATTTATACGAGTACGATACTTTTGCAATTCATAGTTGAACTATTACACCAATGACCAGCGAAATTTGGACGAGATAGAAAACAGCGTCCCGAAGGTCGTTGGCGGCCTGTTTGTCGACTCCGACGGGGTCAGCTACCTCCGCTCGGAGGCGTTCCTCGCGCTCTATGCGAGGTGTAGGGCGTTAAACTCGCAGATGATGACGAACACGAACTATCGAGTGAAAAAGTGATCATGTTTCCTGGTCTATACCTGTATTAACAAAATGCTTGGAGGAGTGTATGACATCGTGCCTGATGAATGTGTCGTCCGTACGGGGCTTTGCCTCCTTAGGCGAATAGTGCGCAGTTTGTCACTCTCACTATCCGTCGTGCTGGCTGCGTAAGTATTTCCATAGTGCCCGCCCCGAGGACGTATCTCAACAATGGTCTTCTAGTTCTAGCATCAAGAACATACAATCTCAGACCAAGACATGTTCGCAATCCATAGAAGCGACGTGAGAACGATTCCGGATGATGAGGACGACGGTCTGCTATACGACCCGCATCTGTTTTGCCTAGGTACTTGCTACAAACTCTCCCCTTTGTTGTATTGCAACCTGTCTAATACTAACAATAGGAGCTACAACACTGGTGACTACTTGAAAACCTAATCCTTCACACACGAGAGAAATCCAAGCTCGCACAGGCGCCAGGTTTTGCATTTGGCTTCGACCACTCGTGCTCCTGCATGAATGTGTATGCATAAATGTGACGATGATCTTGGTGAACAAAAAATTCTTGTGCCTGGCCAGCGCTACATAGAATCGGTAGAAAAATACAAAAAACAAACACAACGACAGCGGAACAGAAGGCCATCGTATCCACCCTCGGCTGGATAAACTGCATCGATGTGGTATCAGACCAAAAAGCAGTCTTGGCTTTTAACAAATGAATTTTTATTGCTGGTAGTACCTCCTTCCTACCCGGTGGGAAATGGGATACGAGAGCGAAAAGAATGCTGCCGGAAAAATTCTCTTTATGGCATCGCAGCATTCCTTTCGTGCAGGTCCGACTCTTCCATTGTAAGATAGTGACAAAGGAGGTGCCCCCTCATGAAGATGAAAATCTCTATTCAAGACGCTAAGATTTATTTTGCTTTCCATACTTGAAGCGAATCTGTGACCCCAACACAAATTTCGGTGGTTTTTTCACACTGGACCTCGGTATCTACGAGGAGTGGGTCATTGCCAGAATCATCATCAGCTTGGCAGCACAGGAGGACGGGGACAACCTGTTGAGTATAGCTAGAGTTGTTGTGATCATAGTGCTTTTTGTGCGTCGAGAATCAAACGATGTTGCTGTTGTGAAACACTGAAGGTGCGACATTGTAGTTGTACAACTAAAAATTCTAAACCGAATAATAAGCATATCAGATCCGCACTGGACCGGCGCGAAGCAGACGTCTTTCGGCGGTTTCCACGTGCCTATGACAGTGCACAACTCCCCCTCCCCCTCATTTGTATGGCATGAACAGCAACACAAGCAAAGGCAGAAAAGAGCCTTTCGCATCACAAATCTGGGTGGAGATTGTAACTAAGTAGGACTATTTGATGTTCCAAAATTTGTCATGCTAGCAGTGCTTACGAGCAAGGTTTGAGTAGTTTGGTACTTTGCATTACAAATGAGGGGAGGGGGAGTGGTGCACTATCATAGTGCCGATCACGTGGATCGAGGACTTGCCAGACTTCGGCGTTTTCGGCTGCCAGTACGTCCATATGCACTGCAAAAATGTCTGGGTCTGGAAACTTGTGATGCAAGTCACTCAATAACAAATGCACTGTAATGCGCCGCCAAGCATGACAAGTTTTTTCGTGCTTCTGTGCTTCGTATCGCGCATGAGAAACTGTGTTTCTGCATGACAGGCGAGAGAGGCTGTTTGTGGCCACGCAATACAGATTTGAGGGCCATGCCAGATCAGCATGGCAAATCTTGCATTCTTCCAGACCCAGACATTTTTACAATTCATAGTCCACGAGGAGCCGCAATTCATCGACATCCCGGCCCGGCTGAGGCTGATGGAGCAGTTTTTGCCCGAAGCGGACCTGAATTACGACAGTGCACAACTCGTCCCGCCCCTCATTGTCATTTGTCATGCAACATCCCAATCCTGGCGATGCCCTGTAGCTGCACAGTTCGCATGAAAAATTCTGTTACTACCGGAACATCAGTGCTGCAGTCGGCGCATAGATTTGTCATGCACAGGCTTCACATGTTGAACTGGCGTTTGTATTGCTGTTCATGCACTCCAAATGAGGAGGAGCGGGAGGGGGTAGAGTTGTGCGTTGTCATATCAACATCGACCTGTTCAGAAAGGACGAGGAGGGAAAGAAATTGAAACCGCCTACGGAGGCGTGAGGAACTGTACTCCAACATTTTGAACGAAGTTCCTGGCAGAGGAAGATGAAATTCCAAGTTTCCTCTGCTGCTGGACCACTAATGATGTCGTTGTGACGCTACCTGTGGTCCTTTCGCATTCTTGAGCAGCTTGCAACAGCACTAAAAGTCTCGTCGTTCTTGACGAACTGCAGGCAGTGGAGCGGCGGCCGCGGCGCGTAAGCGAAGCACTACACTAGGAAAAATGCAAAACTAAATTTGATGACTTCCAAAGCCAGAACTTCCAATTCAGATAGACTTAGAAGTACAGTTTAGTAAACCTAAAGGAAGCTGCTCCCGCTGAACTACAAACCACTTGACTTAATGTTAGTTCGCACTTTTTTTTCGGACATTACGACTTGGCTGTGGAGGGTCGTTACTGGCAACAGCGTAGGTCCACTTCCAGTTCGCACACGGGGCGGGTAGGAAAATATAACTTTTCAATTTGAACAATTTGCGTACTTATATATGAAATATGAAGTCACTAAAAAATAAAGATTGCTATCAATTGGAACATCATCGTACTAGAAATGCGCCGCGGGGGAACGAGCTCCTGCTGCGGACAGAAGATTGGTATTTTACGCCGTGCACCAGGAGTGCAGGAGCTACTACCATATTTTTTTTGAAAAGTCTCCAAGATATCAGCCGTCGTGCTTGAAGTAGTACTGCAGCAATGAGTGCTCGAATATTAAAACAGGTAGACGTATTACCGCTAAACTTAAACTACACTAGAACAACAAATTCAAAACTACAAAGCTTTCAACTACAAATCGATAGATCATGAACTACTACAAGCGAACTTGTTCTCCACTTTCACATGAGACTCAAATGAGCGGTATGTAGAATTTAGCGAAAGTCAACATCAACATCAGCATCACGTTTCAGCGAACTGACAAAAAAGAGTCAAACAATGATAATGAACTTGTACGATGGCAAGGAAATTTAGCACCACGGATGGAGTTTATTTCGACTCACACTCAGAATGAACGAAATCGAAACTACCGATCGCGATTTAAGGCAGTATGGAGTAGCCGCCGCGAAAGGCAAGGGCAACTCGCTTGCAATTCAACTCTCTGGGTGTCTCATACGCCCTGGCGAGCGCGTTTCTGGGATTTATCGCAGAGGCGTTTTTAGATTGTGCGTAATTGTGTCCTCCAGTATGACGAGCTGGAACCACGAGCACAACGAAAGTATATACAAACAGAAACACGTGAGGTTTGTGATCTTCTTCGTGCACCAGGACGAGCACCACACGTTTGGGCAACTGCACCTGCAAGTGCTCGAAAATTAGCATGACCCGTCGTCCTCATGTCGTTGTCGTTCCTGTTCACCAGCAGTCTTGGTTTTTAAGTTTTTCGTACTTGATTGACACTGAGTCTCATTTTGCAAATCCAAAAGCGCAATCGTACTGCGTCGACGTGAAGTGTTTTTCGTTTATGCTTTGGCGTCATTTGTTCCGCGTGTCGTATTCGTCCTTTGTTCCGCGTGTCGTTGACGGACAAATCTCCTCCTATCGTTGGCATAATTTCCGTTTCGTCCTGTCGTGATAGTTTCAACGTCCTGCTGTCATTTTAGATTCGTCCTGTCATCTCCGTCGTGTCTTCACTTGCTCTCTTGAATTTTCTTTGCAACGACAAGTATTGATCTGACCTTAATTTTTGTTTCGCCAGGGTCCCCGGTCGTGTCTCTTGTGCAAGTGAAGTACGAAACCATCACTACTGAGACTTAGCTGCTGCGCCCTGCAGGTATGGTAAGAGGTGGCCAGCAGGAGAAGGGGTTTCTTGCTACTCCTGCATTCCCGCCGATAACTACTACACACCAAGGCGCAGCGCGGTCTTCTGGTTCAGACCTTAGTAGTACTAGCATTTTTGCTTCCACATCGTCCCCACAGATTACACAGATAGACCCGTTCGGTTACCAAAATAATACTAGCTCAGCAGAGATTCTTTCCTTGTCCAGGCCGGGTATAATTTCTAGTACCAAGAATGAAACAAGCTCGACCACGTCGAAAAAACAAAAAGCCTCCTCCGCAACTCAAAATCGCGACAAGCTCTTCCAGTTCCACCAAGCTTCCAAACTCACCTGCCAAAAAGTGACGGACATTCTGCGAAAAGTCCATACCCTCGACAACTCGAAAAACCACTGGAAAGCGAAGTATCTCGACTCCCGATTCCACGACCTGAAGCTGCTTCTCGCTAGTGGCAACCACGATTTGCTCCGCACCGTGCTCCAAGCCTGGAAACTGTTCACGCGGAGGGAGTTCAACGTGAAGACAAATAGTTTGACCCGGGAAAAAAGTGATGCGACTGCGAGATTACGGTTGCTTCAGGAAAAATTTCAAGCCTTGCAGAACTCAAACGTTGTGGAAATGAGGGCGATGGCCCAGATCTGCCGAGTCACAGAAGCCGAGCTGCAGGCGATGCTAGCAGCGCAAGAGGACCGGGTGCGGGCGTTGAGAGGACAGCAGAGAAGTGTTCGGGAGGGTAGGGAAAGGGTAGAAAAAGTCTTAGAAACGTGCGTCGCGATGATTGTGGAAGGGCTAGCAGTCGGTTTTGAAGGCGGAGGGGAAAATGGAAGTTGTACCTCACGACCACCGCGGCCGGCGCGTGGGAGTGGGACGAGTGCGAGTGAGAACAACTCAAGGAGCAAGGTCGGCTTATTTGTCGACCACGTTCAACTTCAAGATCAACTTCAGGATCAAGTAGTGCGAGAAGAGCCAGGTCAACCGGAGAGATTTTTCTCGGTCATAAGCGATGCTGGCGGCTTGGATGAGGACCATTTCGGACCTGCTGCGGTGCCTGTCGTTGCTTCACGCAGAAGTTCCATAAACACAGGTGATGTAGTTGAGGCGACAGCAGGAGGCCCCCGCCCTGCGGCGGGTCGAACTTCTACAAGCGAAAGTGGAACTGTGTCAAGGTCTGTTGGCGCAGATATCACAAGGCGCGCGACGGCCGCTGTTGAGCGGACTACTACAACAAGCGACCAAGCCAGAGACCCGGTTTTTTATGATTCGGAAGATATTCTTGAAACTCCTCCACCACCCCCGTATCTCCAGCGGGCCCTGCTGTTCCAGAAAGCGCGAGAGTTCCTTGCAGCTTGTGATAAGAAAGCATCAGCTGCTCGTGCTCCGGGCGCATGCGCAAGCAATCCGAACTCGGAGCAACACACAGAACAAAACCACGGTGATCAGACCACTCGGGAGAACGCTTCAATAGAAGCGCGGGAGCGGCACGCGGAGACGATGGACATCATATTGACCGATTCCTGGATGTCAAAGAGCATCACACCGAATAGCCCAGCCACAAATGGCCCAAGAAGCCCGCGACCGCTGGGGGTTACCACGACAGCTGCTGTTAGCGGATCACTACTGCTGAAAGCGACGAACGACAGAAGCATATCTCTGCAACACGGCACGTCGAGCGGAGCTCCTTCGGGGAAAAATGAATCGCGGTTCACGCTTGCTCAACATCCAGCACCTTCTCCTGCCAGCGAGGAGGAGCTAGCGAAATCTACAGAAGTACTCCGTGCGCTGAAACGATTTTTGCGGGATGCGGAAAGGACGGAGGAATTCGCAGGTGTGGAAGAACTTTGGGGCACTGGTCTTGATGAGCACGAGGCGGAAGATGGCAGTCAGAGTAGGCCCGAAGAAGACCACCAGGGTCTTGCTGACCTGATGCAACCTCCACAGCGACATCACTTGTTCGGAGCAAGAACTCACGCGGCAGGGGGGATCGCTGCCAGTGCAAGCTCTAGTACCCCACCTAGCAGTACTAGACAGATTTTTTGTCCTCCTCCAATCGGACGGAATACAACGGGAAATTCACTTTCCACGACGGTGAAAAACGTGGTGATAAAGCAGCCACTTCGGATAAAGGAAGATTTGCCGCTGCAGATGCCGAATTGTGTCCTGGGCCCGAGGATGGAGCGACTTGATGTTCATCTGGTAGGAGCTGATAAAGAAGTAGTTTCTGCCTCCGGCCGTGGTGGGCCGAATCTTACAAATTCAGGAAGTAACAGCAGCAGGTCAGTGACCATGGCAGCTGGCAGACGAAACCTAAGCGCAGTTCGTGACGAGAACAATATTAGGAGTTCCTCGTCGTCCTCCGTTTCTCATCTCGTGCTTGGATATTCTCTGTTGAACGGCCAGAAGTAGGTGGGCGAAATAATCATACCAGGAAACAAGTCATCCAGGCTGCGCCCTTCGCAGAAGCCGATGCTTCATCTTTCCTTCATTTTACTGTTAGCGTCGTTGCTCGCGTACCGCCACTGAAGATTACCAATTGCGAAATACAAACGCTTCTCACTATGCAGCAGCAGCGCACGACCACCAGGCGCATCATGCGCAGGCCGTAGCTACGTAGCTCGCAATGGACGAGGTGTTCGCATTTACATGTTTGCACAGTTCTATAGTTTGAAAGCTCGCTGGTGTCCTCTCGACCTCGAGCACGCCCGTTACACGATCAGGAAGTGGATCTAGTATTTCTATTTCAAGCTCAGGCTCCTGCGAAAATAAACATCGGAAAACATGAGCGTCGATCTTATTACGAATGCCGAAGATCCTTTTATTTGTGATCGAAATTGATTAGGTTTTGCTTTTGATATTGATCCATTTTGTCTCGTGGTCCCTAGCGTGTTAACGTCTTGTGATCCATCTCGCCGATGAGGAAGTTGTGCGAATTTTGAAAATCATTTTCTGCATCCTCGCAACTACAAAGTCGCTGAAGAAAAATGATCCGCTTAATTGTGTGCATCCGCACGCATGTATTCAGCAGACAATAATCCAGTTATCGTGACACTTCATTGCCGACGTTGTAGCCCTGACTATAAACAAGAAACACTACAGAAACAAGATAAAAGTTGTAGTAGTAGCTAAATTTCATAAGTGTTGAAAGAGCAAGAAAAACAAAAAAGACAACAAAATGTCGGCCACGTCGAGGGACTCTTCAGCCCCTGGACTTCTAGCGCCTGAGCAGGAGCAAGCTCCGCAGGAGGAATTGGTGATCGGGATGCAGAATAACAGCAGCAGCAATATAATTGCTGATCGTCCCGCATCTGCATCACAACCAGCCGACGAGCAGACCCTCAAAAACCGCAAACACCACCTCCTCCACCCCTTCGCCCTGCACCAGTGGTACGAGCACTTCAAACCGTTCACGTTTGAGACCGAGTTTGTGCAGCTGACAAAGCGCCAATGCCACGAGATTTTCCGTGGTGTATCACGTGCAACATCATCAAGTGCCAGCTGCGGCGAAAGAATCAAGATCTGTTTCGCCGTGGACAGACAGGGTGGACAAGGAGGGTCTAGTACGACTCGGGGGTACCGCTGTAACAGCTTCAACAGCGGTTTTTCCTCCGACAGTGGAGGATGGGACGATCATTTGGACGACGAGGAGGACGACGGTGGGGATAATAGTACTCATAACCTCGGTACTAGTTCCGGTGAGGACCACGACGTCGAAGGCGGCACTAGCGACACTACTCTCAGCGACGCGGGGACGGAAGCACCGCCTGAGGCGAACGAGGATCATGCTGAGACGAGTTCATCTGACTGCGCTACGGCGAAGGAAGAAGACGAAGATGAGCAGCGGTCGCCAGTAGATACCAGCACGGTTTCTTGTTGTGCACAAGAACTTCTCGAAGTTGTAAATGAGGAGGTTATTTCTACTACCTCGCCTGCTGGGACGAGAGAAGTGGAGGACAAGGACCAAGCCGACCGCGTAGCTCGTCTCTCGACTACACAGAAGGAACCCTTCATCGCAGATGACGTGTCATCCTCGTCGTCAACTGCAAATCCTAGTACTGGTAACAATGCAGCAGCAAGCTCTACTGGAAAAGTGCTGGCTTCAGCTCCGTCCGCGGCCACAATTCCTTGCGAGTCCAACATGTGGCCGCAGGAGGAGGACGAACACGAAGTAAAGCAGGAACAACACGATGGGGAGCCTCAGCTTTTCGAGTTTGGGCAGCACAAAATCGTCCAAGAGATGAAACAGAATCAAAGAGTTTGGGTTGCTGGAGAGGACGCCGGGACAACTACTTCTTGTACCTTGGAACACGACCTGAAAAGCAACGACTACGTCAGCGAGTTGTCATTGTGTAAAGATTTTTCATCTTGCAACAACATAATTACAACAACCGGAGGTGATTTCTTCGAGGAGGTGGTTGAATCCATTCTCACCGCGGGTAACGCCGGTCTCGGGATTTCGAATGAAGCGACATCGAGCTCCTGTGGAGGGAGGGTGAAGCACACGACACTACACGAAAGCGAAACGAGAACGACTGATGTTGAAGTTGTTACAGAAATAAGCTCCTCGACGTCTTGTACTGCGCCGCCCGTAAGGGAGGTACTACAGTCAGACGAGGAGTACAAAATAGACTCGACAACAGACACACGACCCGTCGAAGAAGGCAAGGCAGAGGTAGCAGAACACGACCAGGCTGCTCGGCTATCATGTCAGGGACAAGATGAACCGGACGATGTAGCCCTAGCCGCGAGAAATCTTCCAGGGGCTGAAGGCAGAAAGAAGCACCGTAGAACTATTAAGTTCAAAGAGCGATACCCGGAATTACACGCGGAGCTCCGCCAAAAGATCGACCGGCTCCACGGGTCCGTTTTTCCGAAGCTGCACTACACCGCGCCCCAAGACGCGAAGTGGATGGCCTGGGGAAAAACGCTGGAATGCCACGAGCCGGAGGAGGTATTTTCCTTGCTCGTTGCCTCGGACGTAGTGGAATTTGACCTCGCGGAAGTGCTGGATAATAAAGACGAGGAGGAGGAGGAAAAACACAACTGTTCCTCGACGCATGGTCTTAACGAGGAAAACGACGAAGATGAGATGATGCAAGGCCAAAATGGAGGTCCTCAACATCGTGCTGCTCTTCACCTCGCCCTGCGCCTATCCTGTGCAAAAATATCGTACTCGTACAAATGCAAGTCTTGCATTACAAATCTTGTTTCCAAGGGAAATCTGCATTACAAATTTTATTTCTCATGCTGAGGAAATTTGTAATGCATTTATACGAGTACGATACTTTTGCACAGGATAGCGCCGCTTCCACGCTGATTTCAATCCGGCGCTGGAATTCCGGTGTTTTGTCGGAATTTTCGGACCGAAAAATGAAGATTTTCAACGGCGACGAGAGGGACAAACTGATACTGAACCTCCTGCCGGCGCTTGTTCTGGAGATGAAGCTGCAAGAACTTCTGCCTCTACTATCGCGCAGAGCAAGATCACCTGTGAGCTGATCGCCATCACCCAGCGGCATTTGGATGCGGTGCATGAGTTTCTGGTTGAAAGAAAGAGCAGGAATAGTAACAATGCGCAGGAGAAGATCCGAGAACGAATCGAGCGCTTTTTCCATGATGGAAAGATGAACTCGACTGCTGGAACAAGTAGAATGAAGAAAACCTCGACTTTTCTGGACAAACTTGGCGAATACTTTCTTGTTCAGAAGAATTTGGCCACAAGAAGAAGCTCGAGCGACTCCCCGCAGCGACAGGCCGAGGCGATAGATGCCAAAGTAAATAACGTGCAGGCCGCAAGTGAAGTCGAGCTCCATCAGCTCATCGCCGTGGACGTCTACTTACAACTGCAACCGGAAAAAAGTACACAATTCGAGGACGCGGATTGTTTTCTGGTGGATTTGGCGCCGGTGGATGTTGCGGCGCGGGCGCCTGATTCCGCGATGGAGAAGAACATAAACGGTAGTGAGGGTACTACAGAAGATGCAGTCGTAGAAACCGACACCGGGCTTTTTACGCGAGAGGAGCTGGTAGAACTACTTTCAGCAAGGGCGAAAACAGAAGTTGCTTCGACGACACCAGGAGGATCAACATCTTCTACATGCGAAGAAGATGAAGATGTAGTTTCAACATCTGATGTTGCCGCGGCAGGACCTGCTCCGAAAATGAATAGGTCCTCGACGATGTTGACAACAACATCAAAAAACTTATTTCGTGTCTGCCAAACGGCGGCGGACCTGCGGCCGGATAAGAACAGGTACAACGCGATGCCCATCGAACTGCTGGAGTTCATGCACAATCCCGAGGACATGATGTCGGCGATTCAGAAGATCGAACGACAGTTGAACAGCTCGTCCTCTTCGACGTAATAGTTGGAAAAATGCTCTTGCAAAATAAAGATAAACAGAAAAAAAACAAATCGCCCTCAAGATGAAAGGCCGGCAGTAGAAATAGTAGTTGTCTGCTTCTGAGGTGGTACTAGTACACGTGGAGATAAAGCCTCGAAGTAGAAGATGAACACGACTTGTTTGCTTTTCTCCCCCCCAGGATTTTGGATCTGTTGAGCTTGACCTCCGAAGAACTGCGCTCCTTCTCAGTCCTCTGCATTGTAAAATTATAGGCCGCGGCCTGCTCGTCACGGTCACGGTCACCAACATATTATAGGTTGTCTTGCTCTACTTTCCCCAGTGGTTGACAGGCAACCGCTCTATTTCTCTGCTCTCTTCGTCTCCTGGTAGAAGAGAAAGATGCAGAAAGGAGCTGCTTGTGTTCGCAATATCATTATCAGCTGCAGAACAACTACAAGAACCTCCATGCGCGAAGCTATGAGGAGGATATTATTCTGTGATGTAGCTGTTGTTGGATAAATATAAAGCCGCGGCAGCTCATCGAAGATCGGTTCTTGTTGTGAACGAACTTTACTGAAACTAGAGCACTACTGAGATCGTGCATGAAAGACCGATGTTGCTGTTGGAGAGGTGAACCATTTTCAAATGTCGTGAGCGACGAGCTGCACGTGCTTCCGTGCGCAAAACAGTCTAAACGGTATATCCAAGATGTCAGCCTTGAGTGATAATTTTAAAATTATTTTCCTACTGCATTGTTATTGTGACTTCATCCATTTCATTCACTGATGTTGTCATCGTATGATCTACTAGTTTCGAGGGCACTAGTACCAAATTTCAAATTGAGCGAGGCAACAAGGCTAGGAGAGCTCCCAAGACTGCTGACTACTTGACGCTGCGTGACACCTGGACGTCAGCCCTACGAGGACCCATTAAAGCACTACAATGTATGCATCGCAATTTATGTTGCGCTCTTATGATATGTAAAACGAGAACTTCCTTGTGTCAATCCTCATGCGCTTCAAACGGATGACATAGAATTTGAATTGAGCTGAGTCTGTTTCTCAGCTGCAGTAGCATCTGTTTACGATTTTTGTATACGCATAATTTTTTTAGTACACCGGCAAATTCATATCCTCGCTAAATAATGAAAATCACTCTTCTAGTCAGTGTAAGACTAGAGTCGGATTTTGTTACGCCGAGTAGGCCGCTGTACTGAACTTCTGTCTTGTAAGACTTTTTGAAATAAGAAAGCTGACCTTTAGTACGTAAAAAGAAACGACCATGTCGCGGCTCACTCCCATCAACCTGCTGGAGGCAAAGCGTGCCTTTTTCAAGTCTAACTGCAAGGAGGAACCGAAATTCGAATACAATTGCAGCCTGGCGAAAATGAAGAACAACATTTCCAAGTACGGTTCCGTTTCCTACGAACTGTTCGACTTGGCGAAGGCAATCCTCGAGGAGGTCAGGGAAAGGTACGACAACGTGGAGGAACTGCCGTCGAATTTGAAATCCGGGTACTCGCAGGGGCAATATGACAATGCACAACTGCCCCTTCCCCTCATTTGTCATGCAAAATACCAAATCCGCCCTTTTCTCTTGTTTGCCACTTCTTGCATGACAGGTTTATTCGGGAGCCGAAATAACAGCACTAGAATCGGTCGCGAATTTGTCATGCAAAAGCTGCATTTATGCCAGCACTTGTATTGCTTGGTATGCCCTTCAAAGGAGGGGGAGGGGGAGTTGTGCACTCTCATAGGCAAAGCTGGATGAACATGAACATTGACGACCACGACGATGTCGATGATGAGGATGAACTTCCGCCGGGTAGTATCAACCGCAAATGTAATCCTTGGATGTCTGGAAACTTGTATATGCAAGTCTGTGAATAATGAACTCACTGCGATAGGTGACCAAGCATGACAAGTTTTTGAGCTCCTGCGTGCTGCGTATTCCGCATGGCAGGCTCCATTTGTGCATGACAGGCAAGAGGATTATTTCTCCCCTAGGCATCACAGATTTAACAGTCATGGCAGACCAGCATGACAACTTTTTTTTTCAGAACCAGACATATTTGCAATGCATAGGTAGCATTACGGCCGACGGCAGAGTAGTGGAGAAGCGAAACGAGGACTACAAAGACCCTTTTAAATATCCAAGAAAAAAACGTTGTTAGTGTAAATTTGTGATGCGGAACATGCAAGATGATTGCGTCTGTCATGCTTGGCATGCATTGTAGGGCCCACTAAAGGGCGTTTTCACGTACTATCTGCGCATGACAGGTTTTTGCTGTCATGCCAGACAGATTTGTAATGCTGTTCCTCCAAAAAAGTTAGAGGCTGCACGATTAATCGACCCCCTTTTCGATACCGAAAAGGGGGGTAGGAGCGCGATTCTGGACGAGCTTACCCCCCCACGCCCCCCTTTTCGAAATCCGGGGACTGCTTGTTGCGAAATCTATCGCGAATTTGAATCACGGCGGAGCGGCGTGTTTCACGCCTTTCGAAAAACACAGCAACAGGCGGCGCCCATCTTCGACTGCAGGGCGCACCACTATAGTGGCAAGCGCGCAAAGTACAACACGGTGCCGATGCTATGGCCGAGATTTTTAGTTTTTTCTTTTTTTAGAGCAGCAGCAGGCCCCGGTGTTATTCCGCTCGCCACAAGGCAAGCAAAGCGACCCGCTTTCTGGTTCTCAAAATAAAGGCGGCTACCGCGGCTGCTCTCCCAAGCCAGAGGGCTCGGCTGTCTTTCAGAAAGCAGCAGCGCAGCTGCCTCGGAGTAAATCATCTGCAGCGCAACTGCCGCCTAGTTTAGGACGTTGTAGGCCGTGGATCTACTGCGCAGACACAGAGCTGCTTCGCAGTAGCTTCGGCGCAGTTCGTTGTAGATGATCCACTAAAAAGTAGCTCTCCTGCTCAAAAACAGAGACGCTGTCACTGCGCAACAGCTACAGCACATCATTGCGGCGCTTCTTTTACTGCGAAGCAGCTCTATGCATTGCACAAAAAAAACTACCGCGCAGTAGATCACGAGGAGGCAGCAATTTGCAGCGCAGGACCGCACACCCGCCCTCGGGCTGTTGAAGCGGCCATCTCAGTTCTTCCAATTAATTTGTGGAAAAGTTGAGGTGGCCACTTCAACCACGGGGGCGCGCCGATATCTTTGCAAGCCCGGAACATAGTTCTGCACTAAAAATGTTTTTTTTGCCGCGGGGGAGCGCCTTCTTCTTTTCAAAGTACTTCATTCAACACGAAGCCCGATCTGCCCTGCTGTGTGGGCCCTCTTTTTTCTAGAGTTGTTTTTTTCATACTGCTGCCTAAGGCTCTAAGGCCCTAGTAAATTACTCCAAGGCTCTTTCTTTGTGCTGCGGCTGCTTCTTTCTTTATCATTTGCAGTGGGCCTGCTCAAACAGAAGAAGAAGTGCATCGAACTGCACGTAGCCAGCTCCAGCTGCGTGCAAATGCTTCGCAGCGTCCTGACATAGCCACGCACGACGCATGCTCTTCGCCGCGCGCGCGCGGCGCGCGCTGCATTTTTCTTTTTTCCAGTTTGCGCGCGCACGTCGTGCGCCCGAAGCTTCTTGCGTTGTTGCAAACATAAGTCAATCCACGCACGCGCTGCGTGCGCCCCACGAAACTTATGCTGTTCTGTTTCGTTCTGTTCTACTTTCAGCCACGTCGCTGCAGGAACCGCAGCAGCAGAGATAACCGCTGAGCAGCCGCAGAAAACAAAAGAGAACTTATTTTGCCGGGTTGGGGGAGTTACGCATTCGCGTTTTTGATTTTTGAATTCAAAAAATCGGTCGGGTCCGGAGGGACACGACCATTTTTGAATGCGGCCAGATGACCGACCGCACCTACCCCCCCCTTTTCGGTACCGAAAAGGGGGCCCATTAATCGTACGGCCTCTTACACCTACAATGTTTTTTTCTTTGATATTAAACTCCTCCACCCCAACGGGGGAAGCAGTTACTATCCTGTGCAAAAGCATCGACATCGTGCTAGTATAAATCGCATGACAAATTCCTCAGCGTGAGAAATGCAATTTGTAGTGCAGATTTGCCTTAAGGAAGAGATTTGTAATGCATGACTGCAACCCCAACCACTACGAGTAACGAGTGGGTGCGATAATTTTGCAATGCATAGTTATGGGCAAGTGACGAAGTCGATGGAGTATTTGGATTCCCCGCGCACGCTGCGGTGCTTGGCCCGCGCGGCAGAGGCCATCGAACGCGAGGCGATATCCTTGAGAAAAGTACACCCATATATTATACCAGAAAATAAAGGAATTTCAACTTGTGTTGCTGCATTCATCCTGTCATATGAAAACTCTGTAACGTAGAGACCAAGAAGACGCAATTTTTTGTCATGCACAATGCAGTTTGAGTTTGTTTTTGTAACGCTAGCCACAGACTGAGAGGCACTGGCACCAAAAAAGCTTGTCATGCTGAACAACTGCCAGATGAAAAAGACATCACCAAAAACGACAACCGCAGGAGCACAATCAAAGTTATTGCTTTCTGGGACTAATGGTGAGCTTTTCTGTAGGATAGGCGAAGGAGAAAAAGGACCGGGAGCAGGTGACTGTGTTGCAGGAGCTTCAGCGGCTGAAGGATATGGGAGTGTCAGGATTGAAATCGACAAAGTTGAAATAATCTGTGATGCGTAAAATGCAAGGCACGAGGTGACTGTCTTGCAGGGATTGCAAGCGAGGCCAATTGTGAGCCTGTTTCGGGTTTGGGATAGAGCTGCTAAAGTAGCATGACAAAAGACGACTTCTTTCGCTAAACAGCATGACAAACTGGATTTATACGGTGCCTAAATTTGTCATGCACCGCTTAGAAATTGGGCTTCCAACTGGTATCGATTTTATGCATCACAAATTTTTCAACTTTGTCAATTTCAATCCTGACAGTTCCATAAAGGAGTACGGCCTTTTGGAAGGGGTGCACAAACAAGGCTCTCCTTCTATCGGTGAGTCGATAAGGTTAATAGGCGGGGAGATCGTGATTTCTTCGAAGTCAAATTCCGAAGCGGGGGGAACGGGTAGTACGGGAAAGGGAGAGCATCAGGAAACTGGAGGAACACGACCGGGCGCCTTGCAAGTGGTCGGCATACAAAGCACGAAAGAACAAGTCGTAAGCAGAGTAGATGCATCATCATCTCAGATCAAACACGAGCTGGCGTCCTCGGCCACCCTCAGTACCAACGTCGACAAGACGCCGTCAAACAACAAACTGACACTCTCCAGTACCAGTGTAACGACCAGCAAGACGGCCACACCGACGGTGTTGCAGATGGCGATTACCAGCCCAGATTTGGACGCACGGGTATGCATTGCAAAAGTATCGTACTCGTATAAATGCATCACAAATTATTTCCTCAGCATGAGAAATAGAATTTGTAATGCTAATTTTCCTTAAGGACAGGATCTGTAATGCATGATTACAATACGAGTACGATACTTTTGCACAGGATAGTGGGCGTTTGACGACAACACGAATTCTGCTTCCATGATGATCCCGGTCATGAACTCTTCTAAGGTTCCGCCACCACGCGGGCCCGGGTTGCTGACAGGTGGATCTGGAACAAGTGTGAGCAACAATAGAACAACTGCTGCCGATAATATGAACGGTGCGACGAACAAGAAAGCTTCTGCACCAACATCCAACCTCGTGACCACCTCAGACGAGCTCATCCCTCCTGTCCCGACAAACGCGAACGTCGTAAACTTGACGCTCCAAAACCTCACCCCTGCGATGAATGTGGAGCCAGATAGTGCAGCTAACGGCACAGAACATCACAGCAGATCATCCGCGATATTAAAGAGCGGTACAGCATCAAGTACCAACGCCCTGAGCACCAACACGGCCATGGTGCATCCGGGGCTTTTCCCGGGGAACTACCTGAAATCGAAGCGCCATCCGCCTTCTGTTGCGCAGAGCAACTCGGAGCTGTCTTTGAGTTCGCTCAATTCCGGCACAACATCAGCTTCATCTTTGGCGGTGGCGACTTCCGTTCTGCAGTCCTCGCAAGCTCCGAGTTCCGCGACCAGCAGCGCAGTCGATCTCATGATCGAGAGCAATAATAGCAACACAACCTCCTCCACCGGTGGAAGAAGCAGTTTAAGAGACCGATTGTTGCAGCAGTCCTCGTCTTCAGGTGGAACGGGCAACAATAATGCCTCGGGCAACAACAGCCGTAGGAACAGTTTCAACGCGTTTGGCAATGCCGTATCAACTACTGCATCAGACGGGGTTGGAGGTTCATCTTCACTTGTCGGAGCAGCTGCTGTAGTGCAACATCCACCTGCGGGCAGTAGTTCTACTTCCCAGCAATCGTCCAGCACACTCGTACTACACCGCGGAGACTCGATCTCCATCGAGTCAGCGAGTAGTTCTTCATCGTCTTCGACCAGCGCCGTTGCTGCTTCTCATCTATGCAATACAAATTTCTCGTACATGTACAAAATGCATGACAAATTTCGCTAACTTTGAGTGTCAAACTTGTCACGCTGACTAAGATTGAAGGTCAGTTTTGCCATGCAGAGACAGCATTTGTACGTGTACGGGAAATTTACTGTGGATATCACCTCGTCCACCACAACTCTAGCGCTCTGGACCAGCAGAACCAGCCGACAAATGCGTCGAAATCCATGTTATCAACTGCAAATATGTCTGGGTCTGGAAGAGTGTAAACTTGTCATGCAGGTTTTCCATGACCCGTGAGGTCTGGAATGCGAGACCTAGCACAACAGAGTCTGTGAGGTCTCTGTCATGCCTATCCTGCATGAGAAACCCCCTCCCAAGTTCTTCGAAAGTGGACAGCTTTTGGTACTAACGCAACACAGATTTTTGCATGGTTCGGATTTAGCATGACAAGCTGCAATCTTCCAGACCCAGACACTTTTGCAATCCATACATGTCCAACGGCAGTGTGATGAAGGCCACGGGGGGCAGGAAGAGCGTATGAATTGCAAAAGTATCGTACTCGTATTGCAATCATGCATTAAGTACAAAATTTTTTTTAAAGGTAAATCAGCATTACAAATTTTATTTCTCATGCTGAGGAAATTTGTAATGCATTTTTTATACGAGTGCGATACTTGTTTTGCACAGGATAGAGCGGGCGCTTGTTTGAAATCGATCAAAATGATCCAATATGAATTGCAAAAGCATCGTACTACTAGTAATCGCATTACAAATTTGCTCAACATGACAAACGAAATTTCTCATGCTGATTTACCTTGAAAAAGAGATTTGTCATGCATAAATGCGATTACTTACTTCTACGAGTACGATACTTTTGCACAGGATATCCAACCGCGCCGGCGTTAAACATCCAGGAATTGTTGCGCAAAACGCAATCCAGGAAGCAGGTGGTCCAGGTCGTCTCACAGGCGAATGAGATAGGCACAGGAAGTTCTAGTACTCCTTTCGTGAAGCCGGACTTGAGCAGTTGGGCGCCGCTGGGTGGGGGAGGTGCTGCTGTAACTTCTGGGGCAGGACAAAGCAGTACAACTAGTACTGGCGGTAGTGGTACTGCTGCAAGTTCTATCGCCCCAAAAGGAGGCGGAGCAGTGCCAGGAAGAAATGTTGTTGCCTCGTCAAGCAGGAACGATGCAGGAGACAACTCCGAAGAGGAAGATGACGGCTCGTCTTCGCTACATGACGGTGAGGAAGTGGAGAATGAACCCCCGGCATATCCAGGAAAAAGCACCCATCCCCAGCATCCATTTTTTGCTACACAAACTCTGCAGCTTATGCATGATTTGCATGACAAGTTGGATCATGGGGGTGCGTGGCTGCGTTTCCGTGGATACGGCAGCCGAGCTTCTTCGTCCATCCAGAGGATCATCGTCCCCTTCGCTTTCCTCTCGTCCCCATCACCAGATGAACTTGAACAGCCACAACCTCCCCCATCAGTTGCACATTTCCGGCAGTCCAAACTCCGCAACCCCGTTAGTCTCCACTGCGCCCCCAGCGGAGCAGATCAACCCCCCACAGATCGTTGACCAGCGGGCGGAAAGTCTGAAGAACCTGATTCTGCAGGGCGTGGCGAACGATTTCGGCATGGGCGCCTTGGGAAAAGAGAAATCGATTTCGCCCTCCGTTTCTCCCCCGATGGAGCAGCGGGAACGGGAAAAGGAGCACAGAAGGGAGACGACGTATGAAAGGGCGCAACTCCCTTTCCCCCTCATTTGTCATGCAAAACCCCAAATCTACCTTTTGCCCGTTAGCACTGGTTGCATGACAGATTCCGAAAGCCAAAGCAGCACTACAATCCTCTAGGAATTTGCCATGCAAAAGCTGCATCTTTGCCGGCGCTTGTGCTGTTGCTGTTCATGCAACACAAATGAGGGAGAGGGGGAGTTGTGCACAGTCATACCACGGTCCGCAAAGCCATGAACGCGGGCCGGGACATTGTACGAAACCTCCCCGGGAGGTCCTTCGGGCTGGCAGATCTGTACACGGACGATCGCAACAACGACAGCAGCGGAGGTGGGTACAACAGTTCTTCTGGAGGTGGAGGCGGTGGCACTAATTCCAATAACGCGTCGTCCAGCTCTCTGCGAAACAAAAACCCACCGCACAGCTTTCTGAACATTAGCAAGCAACCCTTGCGGTTGGCGCACGTCCAGCAACGCCCGAGCCACGCACCCTTGCACGCGCCGATCGCGTGCTCCTCGGTGACGCCCACGGCAAGCTCCAGCAGTTCTTCATCGAGCGAAGAGGAGCAAGACTGTAATCCAGAAGACCATGATGACCTCCTACTTCACAAAACGTCGGGGTCGCAGCAACAGCAATGCGAACAGCAGCAAGAACCGTTGTTGAAAAGCGAAATCAATAGCGACGGAATGATACGACATGCAAATGCAAACGCAAACGCACCTGACGTGGCGGCTCCTGCTACACGTTCTGCACCAGGCGCAGCTGCAGCTGCTTCGAAGCCCCCGAAGCCCAGTTCCTCTTCCTTCGCGAAACTCATCAAGAACCAGGTCGAAAACGTGGACTTGAAATTCTGCACGACAAATGCTGCGTGCGAGGAATTGGAAACCGATGTAGGTTCCAGCTCCGCCACCGATTCGGTCACAGGGAACGACGGAACAATGAAGAAAAAAAGTTCCGCCAATGCCGGCTCGAAACGCGGCAGTGCTGCGAGTTCATCCAGTATGGAAGCGTCAGGTCTGAAATCGTCAAAGTTGAAATAATTTGTAATGCATAAAATGCATGACCCGAGGTACGTGTGTTGCAGAGCAGGCAAGTGAGGCCGATTGTAAGCCTGTCTGGGGTTACAGCTCGAGCTGCTAAAGTAGCATGAGAAAATCGCTCTCCTTTGCCTAAACAGCATGACAAACTGGATTTAGGGACCACCGAAATTTGTCATGCGCCACTTGGAAACTGGGTTCCAACTGGCATCCATTTTATGCATGACAAATTATTTCAACTTTGTCGATTTCAACTCTGACACATCCATATCCAGCATTACGAACCTATTGGACCGGAGAACCCCCTCGGCGAGCAGCTCCGCGACTTGTAGTTATCAAAATGAAAAATCCCCCCTCCCCATATCAAAAGGAAATTTCTGATGCTGGATTTGAGTACACAAATCAGGTTTGTATTGCAGGAAAGCATTGCAGTCAGATCCCCAGGCTAGGTAGGGGCGTATGCGTCTAGTTGTTCAGCATGGCAAGCGGCTCCCCTTTAGACCCGACAGCATGACAAATCGCTTCCATAGGGGGGCGGAAGCTTCTGCCCTTGTCTTCTTGCAATACAAATGTGATTTGAGACCTCAAATCAGCAACACAAATTTTCGGAAGCATACCTTTTCGATATGGGGAGGGGGGATTTTTGCTTTTGATAGTAGTGCTGGCCTGCTCACGGGGGACGAGATGGCACCGGGAGCTGCACAGGTGGTAAATAATTCATCCGGGGTCAAGAAAAAGAAGAAGCTGAAGAAAAAATCCGGGACGTCTTCTGCGTCTGGAACAACGCAGAGTTCCTCGAAGAAAAAGAAACAAAAGTCATCCGCTGGAGCAGGAGATCTGTTCCCATTTATGATGCACCAGCAACCTCCGAATAGTAGTACCAAAGATGGGGCAGGAGCTGACCACGCTGGAGCTGCGTCGAATGCTGAAAATGGAACATCAAACACAGCCACGAGGCCGCCGGGGAGTAGCAGCAGTACCGCCTCGACCGCGTCGTCTTCAAAATTACAGAAAAGACCGGAGTCTTCTTCCTCGAGCAGACGGAGAAGGCAGGAAGTAGTGTCGCTCGGAAGTAGTGGCGGAGTTGTAGCAGTAGATCCAGACCAAAAAGAAGTGCAAGCCCCGTCCGTTGGCGTCGAGTACAAACCTTTTCACACTCTAATCCCTTGTGTGAACGATCCTAACCCGGCTTATCAAAAGAAAAAATCCCCCCTCCACGTGTCAAAGCGAAGTTTCTGATGCTGGATTTGCGTACACAAATCCGACTTGTCTTGCAGTAAGGCACTGCGGCCAGATCCGCAGCCTAGGTAGGAGTGTTTGGGTCTAGTTGTTCAGCATTGCAAACGGCTACCCTCTACGATCAACAGCATGCCAAATCGTTTCCACAATTGGGCGGATGCCTCTGCATTTGTGTTCCTGCAAGACAGACCTGATTTGTGGTCACAAATCAGCAATGTAAATTTTCGGAAACATGCCTTTCCAATACGGGGAGGGGGGAGCTTTCTTCTCAATACGGCTGCGACACTTTTTGTCGATCATCAGGAAAGGAACCTGCAGCAGCAAGGAACTACTTCTACAGTACCGGCCCGACAAGAATCTTCGTCTAGAAGGGCATCAGCTTCCAGTAGGGACGAGCAAGGTTCACTATCAACATCAGGCGCAGTCCCGAGCTTTGTCGACGCGGGCAACAAGAAGATCAACAAAAGCTCACTGATTAATTTTGTCACCAAGCAGCACCCCGACCTGCAAGTGGATTTAAATAGTGATGGCGCACAACAACAAAACGGAATATTAAATGGTCCGCGTGGAGGTGCCTCCCAGCAAAGACAACTTGTATCCAGTAGTTCATCTGCCACAACCCCGAAAAATGGGTCCCCCATAATCCCCTCGGTCACACCCCCCAGTGAGCAGCTCCTTCTTGCGGAGGAAGCGCTGCAAACAGCGAAGGAGATGCGGGAAGCGGTCGCGCAAGCCCAGCAGAAGGAGCGGGAAGAGGAGCTGAAGCGGAAAAAGTTAGAACAGCAAAAGCAGGAGTACGAGGACCGGTTGACACCCGAGGACCCGATTATCCTGCGAGCCTTTTACAAGGACGAAATTTGTAACTTGTCGGAAACCGATTTGATACAACAGAACAACGCGGGGCAACGGTATCTTCAATCGGTGAATCAGAACATGATGGCTTCTAACACGAACAATAATTTTAGCAATAGCAACCACTACAACACGGAACTACAACTAGCGGGAGCCTTATCAACCACGGTAGACCCGCAGAATAGTACAAATAGAAACAAGAAGCCGTCGTATGCCGACGAAATCTTCGGGAAGCGGTTCTGTGACGTGCTGAAAATCAGTATGCGCACCGGCAAGGAGGTTTTCCAATTGGAGGAAGAATTGGGCGAGGGAAGCGAGTATGAACTGCAAAAGTATCGTACTCGTATAAATGCATTACAAATTTTCTCAGCGTTAGAAATAAAATTTGTAATGCAGATTTGCCTTGGACACAAGATTTGTAATGCAAGACTTCCCGGGGTTCGCCTATGTCGGTCATTTGTATGTGAGGCGATGGGTTACCCGGTCGGCAGAGCCGATCCACAACGAACGAAGACTTGCATTTGCACGAGTACGATACTTTTGCACAGGATAGCGAGGCTCTGAAGTTGGAAAGACTGACGCGCGTGACCAGTGAGGAGATGCTGCGCAACAAAATCATTGACGTTGCCGTTGGGTACCTGCAGAAGCACAGCCTAGACCACATGATCCGCATCGTCTTTCCGAAGCAGAAATTGGTGTGTAGCTACTCGAAGCAAACCAAAACCATGGCGCTGCACAGCGACTTCAAGGTCTACCGACTGGAGCGGTTTATCAGCATTCTGGACCATGAGATTGGTATATTTATAGTTCTCCACCGAGAAGATTTTTTTTGCGGTTATTTTTCCACAGATTGATTGAAAGCAGAAGCACACTCAAAGTCAAACCTCGGCGCAGTCATCGTATTTAGATTCATTATTTCTGCATGATTAATACACTTACAGGGCGTGTTGGTTTATTTGCATGTTAAGAGATAATTAGAATACCAATAAAAAATCACCGACTCTTCACCTACTCTCAGGTACCCACTGCACGCGCGGCGTAAATTCGGAGATCATGGAGGAGCCCTGTTGGCCCCCTTCCGTGGAGCTGATGACCACTGACCGGCAGTGGCGACACTTGATCACGAATCGCGACCGGCTGTATTGTGCGGAAAAATCCCCCCTCCCCATATTGAAAAGGAAATTTGTGTTGCTGTATTCGAGTACACAAATCGACTTGTGTTGCTAGAAGGCCAAGAGACGCAGTTGCCCCCTCGTTCGTAGGAGAGTTGTCAAGCTGTTTTCCGTTTCCAGTTGCTCTCTGTCATGCTGAAGCAGCTAGCCTTGCCTGCGCCCGCCAGCACTACAGTACGCATCTCTTCCCCTCTAGCATGACAAAAGGATTTGTGGCCACAAATCATGCTACACAAATCTCAGGTTTGGTATGTTGGGGAGGGCGGATTTTTCCTTTTGATAGGCTGCGACTGTTGAACTACGTGCACGAGCGACTCCAGACCCCCTTACTGGAGTGGCAAAACGCGGACACCTATAGTCTTGAGCAGAAGGTCGGCGCCAACTGGTTTTCGCACGAGAAGAACAACCAAAATTCTGGTGCACCATCCGCCTCCGGCAACAACAGTCCGGGCGGTGGAGCGGGAGCTGCGTCGGGCATGACGTCACTCAGCAACTACGCAGCTCCGGGAGGTGGTGGGGGTGCGGGTGGTTGTGGAAACTCTACTACTAACAATGACGTTTTCTTTCGCAGAGACAACAACTACACAGATCAGCACCAAAACGGACCGGAAATTTTGGAAGACACAACGGAGAAAGCCTGCAACGCGTCCTCCACCACGCGTGTGAATTCCAGCTCCAGTAGTTCCTCGAGTAGCTCCGCGGAGGTAGGTGCTAGTAAAGACAACAAGGTACTATCCTGCGCAAAAGTATCGCACTCGTATAAATGCCAGACTAGCATGACAAATCTGGTTTCTTAGGTAATTTAGCATGACAAATTCAATTTTTCATGCTGAGCTAATTTGTGATGCAATTTATACTAGTACGATGCTTTTGCAGTGCATACAAGGACAGCCACGACAATACTGCGTCCTCGATGAAACCGCATCAGCGGCTGACGAGTAAGATTCTGAACCTGGGCACGTCAATCGTGGCGTACCCCGAGGTTGTGCCGTCAAGTTCCGCGTCCTCGTCGACTAGTGCGAAGCAGAACTCGAAAGAACACGTGGCCAACAAGAAAACGTCCCCGATTGACGAGCTCCAGAGGTCGGCAGAGGAGTCGATCCTGAAGGCGAAGCAGGCACGCATTTCGAACAGTAGCAGCCCCGTGGAGAACACGAAAGACTACTCGGTCACGCCACGCAGCTTGTCCCCAGAGGGTCGAGAAGAGGAAAGGACGAAACAATTGAATACGAACATCACAACAAGCACAGGTCATCAAAATTATTCATCGCACAACAACAACAACATTTTCAACCCGTTACACGCCGCAGTGTATGGAATCAACAACCGGAAGCGGGAGCTGTCGAGGTCGTTCTCCAGCATTTTGTCGCAGCACGGGGTGTATTCAGTGCAAAAGCATCGTGCTCGTACTAATTGCAATTATGCATTACAAATCTAGGTGTTAAGGGAAATCCGCATTACAAATTTGATTTGTAATGCTGAGCCAATTTGTATTGCAGTTTATACTAGTGCGATACTTTTGCAATGCATAGGGTGCTTGACTTGACGACCAAATTCAACTTCCACAAGCGATCCGCAACCGCGCGGGAGCGGCTGCGTTCTATCCTGAGTAAAAACGTACCCACACCAGAGTCAGGATGGGGATTTTGCAACACAAACCTAGGGGCTTTGTGAGTCACGCATGACAAGTTACACTCTGCAGTGTAGTGCAGGTTAGCAAGTGCAGCCGCATCACAGATTCATCTGCTCATCCTGTTCACAGCATCACAAATTCCAAAACACGATTAGAAATGGCTCTCATGGGGATGCGCATTACAAGTCTTTCTGTCTTTGCAAATCTGCATTACAACTCTGGCGTGGGTACGTTTTTACTCAGGATACGTTCCGAAGAGGGTTTAGCGGCGCTGAACACGCACCAGTTCTACAAGGATAAGCTCCTGTGGCAACCAGCGTACGTCTACTACTGCGTGTGCATGAGCGAGCGACTCTCGTTTGTCGAATTGTTCAATCACTTGAAACGTTACACCGCGGACCCGGACCTGCGGTGGCGCGACTGCGTGCGGGCGAAGCGCGGCTGCATTGCGGTGACTGCAAGGAAGCGGAAAGCCGCCCTGCTCGCCATGGAGGAACTGGAAAGGGTATTCCCTGAAAATTAACCATCCTGATCCAATTTGTCATGCAAAACATGTAGCAAGTTCCGTGCTTGTTAATGTTATGCAAAGACTGGATGGGGTTGGTTAATTTTCATGGCATAAAGGGAGGAATGGGACAACAAATTGCGCGAAAAAAACAACAAGGACCTGCCCAAGTGGAACAACAGCACGGCGCTGGCGGGCCGGTTCAGCCTGCCGCAAGGCACGGCGAGTGGTGCGACCTCCAATCCCTACGGTGCGGGGGCCATTACCACTTCGGGGAAAGACACCAACTCCGTCTACACGACCGCTGCTCCCTTTCAGCAGCCGGGGGGCAACTTTGGCGCAAATAATTCTAGTGGGACGAGTGGCGCAGCAGGAGGGCCCGGCGCCAAGAAAAAGGGAAAGGAGCCTCATTATGCATTGCAAAAGCATCGTACTAGTATAAATTGCATGATAAACTTCCTCATGAGAAATAAAATTTGTATTGCGGATTTAACTTGAGAAAGAAATTTTTAATGCATAACTGCGATCACTACGAGTGCGATACATTTGCACAGGATACTCATTACCTCGAGCCGAAGTCCGAGCCAGTCACGCATCCACCCGACGTGTTGTACGAGTCGTGCGCGAAAGACCAGTGCTACTTCGAGGGTGCCATCGAAATCCTGCGCCGGCGGCACGAAATCGAGTTTGATGTAATGCATGCCGGGAAGTTGCTCATCCGCGACGCCATCCTGAAGAAAGCGAGGATCAACCCGAATGATCCCGCGTTTGATTTGAACGATTATTACGACGGCGACGAGCGAGTGCTGAAAAACCCGCTGGTGCGCCCGCACTTTCTGGACGACCTGCACGGGTATTTGAAACGCATCGAAAAAATGGCGGAGGTGAATCTGCGGCCCAGGAGGGTGGCACGGGGAAAGAGGGTGCAGTACATATGAATTGCAAAAGTATCGTACTCGTATAGATGCATGACAAATTCCCGCAGCATGAGAAATAAAATTTCTAATGCGGATTTACCTTATGAAAAAGATTTGTAATGCATGACCCCAATTACTACGAGTACGATACTTTTGCACAGAACAGTACAACAATAGCTACAACAGTTCCTTTTCGACAACGAGTCTACTGGTATCCTGTGCAAAAGTATCCTACTCGTGTAAATGCAAGTGTTGCATTACAAATGTTGTTCCCAAGGCAAATCTGCATTACAAATTTTATTTGTCATGCTGAGGAAATTTGTCATGCATTCGTACGAGTACGATACTTTTGCAGTTCATAACTGGGCGGAAACAACAACTCCAGCACGCCAAGCATCTCACCACTGGCCCGAATGATGCGCAAAAATCCATAAAGGTCGTGGGTGGAATTACTCGAATGGACAAGTTCCTTCGTGTTGGACATCTAAAACAACTATTAACTCTGAGAGAGAATGAAAATCTTCTATACTTCGGTATTTGCCTACGATGAATCAATAACATAAATACTTTTTCTTGTGTATGATTCGGAACGTTTCTGACTCACCATGTTGGTGTTAGAGATAGATTCCTGGTGGAAATAGATGATCACAGTAGATGTACGAATATTCTCATTGACCAATAACGAAGCAGGTTCGAGTAGCTCCCCTACCCTGCTTACTATTTATTATTTTTGACGCTAGTAACCACGGATCCTGCGCGGCCTGCCTCCCGCGATGTCGTGATTGATATCTGTACATGATGGAAAACTACTCCTACCCGCCTATTGATGAAAATCTAGAATTACGGCCCTTATCAAGAAACGCCCATGTCGATAAAAATCAGGAGGCACTTCTACCCGCCACTAATGCACGCATTCTACCTGCTCAAAGATGTTGTAAGATTCAGTTGAAAAGAGCAAAATTGTTTCTTTTTGTGGTTGATGTAAGTAGGCACCTACAGTTGCTATTGCTCACAAGCACGCTCAATTTGATGGCACGACCGTGTGCTTTCTTTGTTGGAGGGCAGGCTGCTGTGATAAATAATGTTCTTGCGCGAGGTGGACCGCAGCAGCAGAGACAACTAATCCTAATGCTCAAGAACTCTGGCCGCGGCTGCGATTTGTTTCAGGCATGAACTCCTGTCTTCATTTGATCTTGAACCAGCACGCGTGATGATCATACAACCCTGCAATAATTTTTGAGGCTCCGAGTAGATCCGGTTCTTTTTACGGTCCTCCTCCTCCTTCATAAATTGATAAACTTCGGTCCTCCGAGTGGTCGGTCGCGTGGCGTGTGTAAGCAAGCTGGTAGTAGGACGAGACATGTTGATGCATTTACTCATAAAGACCACTCGGTGACTATTGTGGAGGTATAGATCAAAATGTTAAATTTTGGGCATCAGCAGATGATCAAAGTTGTGTGTTTGTTCTCGCTACCAATTGATCAACGGACGAACTAAATAAAGGTAGGATCTACTGCTTATGAAGTTATTTCAGCAGAAAGATCATCGGTGGATCGGCTCAACAAAAAAATGATCACACGACGAGGATCTTCAAGCGACAATGCCAAAATGAAGAAGTTATAGTTTTTACCGCATCATTCGACGGCTGGAAATCGGAGCCTCACAAGTGCGGATGAAACGTTGACGGTGCATCGAAACAAGCTCGGTTTAACATTGGAAGACTTTCCGGAAAATAGTCCACGACGTCCGTGAGGACTATATTTTCTACTTCTAAAAAAACTACGCAGGAACAGTTGCTCCTCACAGTTCTGGAGAAAAGGAAATCTGAACAGCATCTATTAGTATTAAAAAGAGCCTTTTTATAAAATTCCTGATTTCATCTGTTCGTCTTCGTTTTGCCCCTGTGAAGACAACCACCACTTTCTACTTTTCGTTTGCATCATCTAGAGGAAAAAAGCAATTTCGGATGGAAGTTAGAGGAACTTCATCAAAAAACAATCTCTAGCAGCAACTGAATCAATTGGTTTGTTTGCTACTTCGAGTTCTACTTTAAAAATTACCCCAAGACTTACTTCGAGCTCTTCGTTCTTTCCATCTTGCTCTCTCCAATTCTTCTATATAGTTTTTCTCTGCTTTCGTGTTTTTCCCTTTAGAGAAAAATACATTTTGGTCACTTAAGAATTCAACGCAAAAAAAGGGCTTCATCTCCTTCTGAAGCATCAAGTACTACACCAAGTTGAAGAAAGCAAAAGCTCTTCGCCCCACAGGGACGCTAAACTCAACTAGAATCACACGCTGAACCAAAAAAGCAACTTTTACATATTAAGTACTTCCCAACATACCAACAAGAAGTTTGACTTTATAGTAAAGAAATTTTTCAGAAGATTTGTTACAATGCCAGGCAAGAACATGTCGCGCGCCGTCCGTGTCTCGTCCTCGCCCTCGTGTGGGCCTCATCAAGACAGCATGATCGGCAACGGCGGAATTACTAATCGCGTCGTGGTCGTCTCGCCAGCGTCAGCAGTTCGTGAGCAAGTACAACAAGTAGAACCCCGGCAAGTTGTCACCACCAAAAACAAAAATGCAGCGCGGCTGTCGCCCTCGTGGTCGGGGTCCCGCAACATGAAGACGGGCCTGGGTTGTTCTTATTCCGCTCTACTTTCTCCTGCACTCCTGCTTTTGCTGAGCAGCCTCCTGGTCCTCGTGCGGGAACGGGAAGTAGGCAACTTCAGAAGTTTGTCTGACGTGTTCTTGGGACAACTTCTGCGTGAAGATCACCATCTTCAGGTGACTCGGGGCGCAGACGGAGGAGCAGGAGGACTTGGACTGTTGCTCTTCGCCCAGGCCGCACGACCAGAAGGACAAAAGACCGGGCTTGCGCGTGGATTTCTACTAAAGGAACCGAAAACTGCTTCCCGTCGCGCAAGTACAAGTACTGCTGTTACCTTACAACCAGGGACGGGGGCTCCTGGGGCTCCGCCGGGCAATATTGATCCTGCGGGTAGAAGCTCCTGCGCCGGAGGCTCTAGTGCCGCTTCGGATAGTAGAACTAGTCTTGCCGCCTCCGAACCACGCGGATCGGAGACAGACCACAAGGACTGGCTGAAGGCACAAGTACAACAACAACCTGAAGGTCGTCGTTCTCGTGGCGAGGAGGACTGGGAACGGGTGCTGAAACAGTTTGTGGCTAACCCTCTCCCACCCACTAACACTATTCCTGAACAATTTCATTTTGCAACTGGGCCTGTCCCCAGTACACCCACCCGATCAGACGACGATCCTGGAACAAAGAAGCATGTTGCCCCACGAACTGGCACCGCCACGTCGCCCACTGCAAGAAGCACGAGTAAGGGCAGCAGGGGTCGTCGTGGTTCTACCTCATCTTCATTCCCGGAGGTCCCTGGCTTTGCACGTGGATTTCTAAACAAACCTTGTTCCCATCGCGGGACGAGTACTGCTGTTACCGCACCAGGGGCCGCGGGAGCGGCTGCTCCGCCGCCGGGCAATATCAATCCTGCGGGTAGCTGCGCCGGAGGCTCTAGTTCTAGTACCGCTTCGGGTAGTATTAACAGTAGTCTTCCCGCTCCGGGACAACGCTCGAGCACGACGGACGACGCCGCGGCAGATCCTAGTCATACGAGGTCGTCGTGGTGCGAAATAGAAAAGCCGCCCGGTCTCCGTCATGAGTTTACTAGTATTCATGAGAAACCTGGCTCACCTCTGACCGCCGCTGAGGAAGAGCAGTTGCGCAAATTTCTAGAAGAAGCCGCAAATCCAAATGCCGAGTATGATCTTGAAGACGATAATAAAAAGGTCGTCGTCCCGCGATACCACTACATGGAAGCGGGCAATTTACTGACGCCCGAAGGTTTGGAGGCGTGGAAAGTCAAAATGCGTCACCTGCTCCCCTCGTCAGGAGGCCCGGACTATGATCCTGGAACAAACGCCGCGTCGTCCACGGAGAATCCGCCACGACCTGGCACCGCCACGTCCTCGCCCACGGCAAGAAGCACGAGTAGGGGCAGTAGGGG
The DNA here is from genome assembly GCA_905178155.1 of Amoebophrya sp. A120. NCBI lineage: Eukaryota > Dinophyceae > Syndiniales > Amoebophryaceae > Amoebophrya > Amoebophrya sp. A120. The sequence continues at coordinate 2,344,288 of CAJINV010000012.1, read as the reverse complement.
TGGTCGTGGTTCTACCTCATCTTCATTCCCGGACAAACCGAAACCTTCCCCTTCTGCCCGTCGCAGGACGAGTACTGCTGTAACGGCACCATTGGCCGCGGGGGCGGCTCCGCCGCCGGGCAATAATGCTGCAGGGGGCAGCGCGGGAGGCTCTAGTACCGCGTGGAGTACAACTAAAACTAGTCTGTCGTCGAAACCACCATCGGGCACGACTGACACCGCGGCCGCGGGCCCCACGAAAGCGTCAGGGCCGGCACGGACGTCGAGGCACGAAGAAGTCGCAGAACTACAGCTGCGTCCGGGATCCTCGTTCAACGAGCATGTAGTTGCCCCACCTGGCTCTGGCACCACCACGTCCTCGCCCACTGCAAGAAGCACTAGCAAGGGCAGAAGGACCACGTCCTCGCCCACTGCAAGAAGCACTAGCAAGGGCAGAAGGACCACGTCCTCGCCCACTGCAAGAAGCACTAGCAAGGGCAGAAGGGGTCGTAGTCGTTCTTTCTCATCTTCATCCCCGGAGGGCCGTATGCGACGCGGAAGTTGTCGTGCAGCAGCCGGTAGTCGTAGTGGTCACTCTCCTCGTTCCTCCAACAGTCGCAGCAGGAGCAAGAGTCCGAGTCCCGGACGACCCGCAAGAGCAGGAATATCGCAAGCACTAGCAGCGCCTGCTACGCACTTAGATACTGTTCCGCCGAATCAAGGTGTTGAACCATCATCCGAGCTCGCCCTGGCCGTGCAGAACATCGCGACGAGGAGCCACCAGACGCTCGCCCGCAGCTGTGGCAGCAGTGAGGGATCTGCAGATGACACCGAGGACTATGACAACGACTACCCGAGGGCGCCGGGAAAAAGCTTTTTTCCAAGCCCGCGGCAGAGGTTGAGGCAGGAGGCTAAGACGACCCTAAATGCGAAGAAACTCAGCGACGAGAAGGAATTTTACAAGTTGATCGGAACAGACACCTGGATTCGCCGGCTGTATCAAGTGTCGAAAAATTTCGCGGGTTTCTTTCAAAATAAGGACCAAAACACGTACGGACCAGCCATAAAATCCCGCAGAAACTTGTACAACGCACATGACAAGCTACCTAAGCCTGAGCAGTTCGTCCGTGCGGACGAGAACACAAAAACAAGCAAACAGCAGGAGCGCAAAATCTACGAGCTGGTTGCGATCTGGATGAAGGATTGGGTGAAGGCCGACAAGAAAGGCGGGATTTTTACGGCCGATGAGGAGGAGTTTGTCCAAATAGTTGTGGAAACCCTGACCTACTGGAACGTGACTAGACCAGCAACCGAACAACAAACCGCAGAGCAAACGAACAACAAACCGCAGAGCGAACGAACAAACCCAGGGCCCGCAAAGCAAACGAACGAACAAACCGCAAAGCAGAGCGAACGAACAAAGCGCAGAGCGAACGAACAAACTCAGGGTCCGCAAACGGAAAAACCGCAGAGCGACGAGGACGGTATATCCGACGAGCACAAGTACAGCGTCCACCAAGAAGTGCTGCTTCAAATCGCAATGCAGGCGACCATATGAACTGCAAAAGTATCGTATTCGTATAAATGCATGACAAATTTCCTCAGCATGAGAGATAAAATTTGTAATGCGGATTTACGTCCAGGAAAAAATGCATGACTGCAATTATACGAGTGCGATACTTTTGCACAGGATAGACCACTGTCTTCTTCACGTGGGCGGGGAAGGGAAACCCACAAGTAGACGCCGAGACCCGGCCTTTGCTTCAAGCCGTGCAAACGTTACTGTTTCTGCTCGCGCGACCGGTGTTGCGGAAGGAAGTAACAGATTTGCGCGGCAACATGCAAATCGGGAAGCGCCTGCTGTGGCGAAAGCCCCAACTTTTCCGCTTGGACCAGTTTCAGACGAAGACTCGCGATACAGTGGTCGACGTCGATGCTAATGTTCGGATTTATGTCGTGCAAGACAGATTTTTAGAGGGAGCTGCAGCAACTCCCTGTGCCTCCTGTGATGTGCGCCGGGACGAGGGGGGCGCAGCCGGAGCCACAGTTGCAGACAGCGCCACCGTTGTTTTCCTACCTGTGCAGCTCATGCATACTCGAGATGACGAGTATAGTCGGAGTTACAGCTTCCCATTCTCATTTTTTGAGGCGCCTAATGCTTGTTTGACTGTGTCGAAGAGGACCGCAAAACAAGAAGTTCACCGAGCAGGCACTCCTGCTGTACCACAACTACAAGTTGCTGGGACTCATCTCCAAACGAGGGGGCCTTCGAAAACCAACGACGAAGAGTCCTCCGCGCTGGCCGCCCAGAATCACGTGCACCGGCAGATATATTTTCAGAATGGCCAGACCCTGGAGCAGCGGGCTGTGATGCTACACTTGATCCACCCATGGGAGGCGTTTGCGGTGTGGGAGAGAAACAAAAAACCGGCGTCGTTGGGAGAGGAGGAGAGCCGCAGTCTGGGCGCGATGAAAGTCCTTGGCCAGTTCGTGCTCGGGCCTGCACAGGCGGAAAACTTGAAGAACACGAGCAGCTATCAAGCCTTCGAGAGGAAATTCCTAGATGTGAAAGATAGAACACGCTGGCCCCCTTGCCCCGGACCCGGTAGTATAAGTTCCTACATTTTGGTGGTCAGCTTCACCGGCGGCTTATCCGACAGCTTCCAGATTCCCGGAGAGCTCATCACGCTCTCTTCACCAGAGGATCACTCCGTGTTTCAGCGAATTCTCGACAACAACAAGGCACTGAGCGACGCTGTGGCAAAAAACCAAACGGCGTTGACCGTCGCCCTTTATCAACTGCAAACTTGATATATCGAATTTGGATTCGCAATCTACTTTCTCTGGGGCTGCAGCAAGTATAGAAAAAAATGAACATCCGCACATGAAGATGAAGATGGTTCTAACAATACTCCTTGATGAGATGAAGTTGTCAGTTTGTTGTATTTGTGTACGTAAATAAGTTTCAACAGTTGCGTTGCAACAAGCAGCGCAGCTTCACAGAATCGTGCTGGACAACTAGAACAGCTGCGAAAGCTGTGTCACAGAGCGTCGACATGCACATGCTGCATACTCGTCAACATTAACATAAGCACTTTCTTTCTCCTCGCAGACACAGACCCAGCGAACGATGAAAATCTTCGATATATTTTTTTTCCGTTGCACAGCCGCCCGATTTCCATGCCCCTTCCAGAAGACGAGTGTGAGGAAGTGATTCAGGCGAATCTATTGAGAGCGCAGCAAGAAGACGCCAGCTATGGGCGAGAAGAACAGCAGGCGAGCCTGGAGTATTTTCCCTTTTCGAGTGAAGAGCAGGCGCGCGCGCATGTCCGGCAGGAGTTGATGGAAGCCATGGGGATTGAAGAGGCAGAGTTGGCCGCTGCGAACTCGGCGCTTGAAGAGGAAGCGAGAAAAAGCAAAGAGCTCCTGCGAGAACAAGAACTTCCGTCCGGGCCATCCTCAGCACCAGCTGCACCAGCCAGTGCCGTGGCGCAGTTTCGTGAAGACGAGTTAGGCCAGCCTGCGCACCAGATGTTGAGCAGGCGGAGCGAAGAGCAAATTGCCGAATCTTCCTTCACCTTGCGCGCCAAAGCTGCATCTGCCCATGTTGAACAGATGATTGACAATTTCAGTGGCGAAACAGTGTCGCCGAAACTTAAAGAAGTTTTCAACGACGAAAGGACAAAGTTGGAACAAAAGCTGCTCGAATGGCAACAAAAGTGGAACAAGCAGGCGAACGAGATCCGGCCGGAAGCGTCGGCGCGACATCCTGACGCGCCGCCTTCTGACCAAAAGAAAAACAAGTTTGCGCAGAAGCGGGAGGAGCGAAGACAGGCCGCGGAAAAGAAAGCCCAGGCGGACCGGGAAGAGCAGAGAAAGCGGCTTGACACAGCGAAACAGACCGTCGTGCAGCGCATTGTGGACCGGGTCAAGAAAAATTGGAAGATTGTCAAGGAACTGCGGAAGACCAGCCGGACTCTCAGTCAGGCTGCAGGAGCAACTACCACACATGGTGAAGGACCGCACACTGCTGCCTCTTCAGCGACGATGGTGAGAGAAAAAGCGCCGCACTGGACTGTGAAGGGTTCGCATTTTGTGTTGCATGCCCCGGGCCAGGCGGCCGTCACCGTGCGCAGGCGGCACAAGGGCGATTACTAGCGGTGCGAAGAAGATCTTGAGTTGTAAATAACGGGGGGAAGCAGGCTTGATCAATTGGAGCTACCAGACCAGAAGTAGCAAAGCTGCTGAAAGTCGTGGCGGAAGATTTCGATCTGTCTACAAGCATAATTGTTGACATCAAACTGCCAAAACCGGCCTTTTTTCACTGGGTGTGCAAACTTTGTTTTATGAAGCTTTTTTCCACAGAAGTATCCAAAGTCAAGCGCCTTTCGCCGGGACGGCAAAAAAGAAGAAGTTCTATATACGCACTACCACATACAAATTTTCAACGTGGCCTTGCTTCACGTCTTCATTTTTCTCCAGCACAGCAGCATCCGTACAAGCAGCCCGCCAGGAGTCAAATGACACCTACCCTTAGTACTATATTTTTTCCGATCATGCACTACAAAAAGAAGTTTTCTAAAAGAACTTGAGCTCAGACTCAGTTATGAGGGGCAACATCATCTTCTTCTTCACGCGTTGGCGTTTCGAAAGTATTTTTCTCCACCCCTAGGTTTGTACAATGCGCGCCCGAATCGATTCATCGCTATAGTTTTTATTTATTTCTGTATGATTTTCATTCTTTTGTTCAGCAAGTCTTTATCCTACTTTGTGGGATGCCAGATAATTGCCTGTTATTTTCTAAAAATTTTGGTTGCGGGAGGACGAGGAGATGAAAAATTTTGGTTGCGTGGCGTATCACAGTGATCTTCCTGTGCGTATTGCTAAGCGAGCAAATGGACGAACACAAACCCGTATGCGCGGGATGAACTGGTCCTCCTGCGGGTCCGAATATTTACTTACAACAAAGTAGTAGCCAAGTATTGTACGATGTTTACAACAAAGTAGTGCTTACAACAAAGCAGTGTTTACAGCAAAGTAGTGTTTACAACAAGGTAGTACAGCAAAGTAGTAGCCACTGGAGTGGGCTGCTAGTATGTACTGAAATTAAAAAGTAGAAAAGATGAAATAAATTTATAAGAATATCACCACGCCAGAATCAGGCGTAGACTGATCTATGCCAACTGAAGAAAGGGTCGAGGACTTTTGACTACACGGCTTCTTACGTCGTCGCACAGGAGTTGAGCAAATCGAAGCCTATAGTGGCACGTAGGAGTGCTTGACAAGTGAATAGAGTTTCTCTATCAACAAGAACATCCTCCAAGGCATGCATTCTATTAAAAATGATTCTCTGGTGAGGTGATGAGATCCATACGCTCCATGTATGAAGTAGAGGAAAACGTCGGGAGTCGTGGTTTTGTAGGTTCAAAGTTTGGAGCAGGACCCATGATCATGATCTACTTCCGCAATATCAATATTGTACTCATGACTTTTATTTCTACTTCGGTGCTTGTCCTAGACCTAGTAGTAGTTAAGTTCCACCTCCAACGGGATGAAAGTGAAACAACTTCTAAACAACTACAACTGCTAGAGCACCACGACTCATCTTCTCAATTTGAGAAGATGAAAATCAAGGTTCCTTCTTTAAGAAGGAACTCGTTGTGGACTAAGTAGCAGCTCTGTCCTCGTGGTCGGTGTTGCTGCACGATCATGAGCAGAGGTAAAAACTTTTTTACGAACAAGTTCGTACTGCACACAAAAACTGCAATAGCAAAGGAAGCCAGCTTGCTAGTGCCATCTGTTTTAACTGTTGGCCCTCGGAACTGGGAAGATAGTTTGGCTCGTGAAGGAGCAGGTAAGAAGTGCAGAAAGTGTTCCAGTAGCCCAAGAAAACCTCTGTCAGGTCGTTTCATATGCACCAAATTGGACTCATTTTTCGCAGGAGACAAGGAAAGCGAACAATGGAGATGAAAATGGTCAAAGGAGCGATCATGGGTCGGTGAAATTTACAAAGGCAATCGTGTCGTGTATGAATGTAGTACAACTTGTCACCTTCGGTTTTCTTTTTTACCGCGCATTTATCTATCCTGAACTCCACCGACATGTGTTGCGTACTCCCACTTCCATGACGAAAGAACATTTCTAATTTAAACACATCACTCTCTCGTCATGACTGACACAGAGGCTTTCTAAACTTTCAGCATTTGACACAAACTTCGGCTGTACGCTGTAGTCATCGAAGACATTATTTCTCGTGTGCTATTGCACCAGATTTCTACGCTCTTCTACTTCTTGATTTTGCGCAACAGGAGTCAATTATATTTCCTGTGTATCCTACTTTAGTAACGCTTTTCGGTCGCTGTCGCAGAAATCGCCGAGGAACTAGCATCGACGAGGGGCAGTAGCAACACAAGCAGCAACACTTTCATGTTCAGTTCTCGTGATAAAGTAGATATAGAAAGATCATGTTCCTGCTCCTGTGTACTTGAAAATCATGAAGCGACGCCGACGCTTCGACTTCTCCCATTTTTTTTTCTAAGATGCGGAAGTAGTTCTTCTCCTTTTACAGCTTTTCCGTGTTCGTCGAATTTTCTTATATTTTCTTCATCGCAAAATAATTATGCGTAAAGGGGAGCCAGAACATAATCATCGCAAGAATGGCTCTGTTCGGGGAGGTGTTGTTGACGAGGACCACGACCAGCACCCCCCGCCACCCTCGCCTGTTTACTCTTCGACCGGAGGCGAGCGCGAGTACGTCGAGCAGGAGCCAGACGAGGAAAAATTCATCGAGTCGTGCCGCAGTTCTTCACAAGCGCCTGAGGTTCTTCTTCTTGCAAGAGTGTCTGAAGCAGCAGGAGAAGATGTTGATGAGCCGGTAGAAGATGATGAAAAAGAGCACGACAGCACCAGGACGAGGTGGAAGACGAGAAAACAGTCAGGAAGACGAGAAAATGCGGCGGAGCGCGGCTCCTTTCTGTCGGGTGGTAGCCAGCATCCGGACCACACGTTGTTCGCTCGTCCTGATGGAATAAATGAGGAGGCGAGGTTTATTTCTGTGGGTGGTGACAAAAATCTCCGCTTCCTCCTATTTCTATTCGGTATCGTGGTCTTGTTGCAGCAGGTCGTAATTCTGTCGCTGCTTGTGTATCACGAACTTGCGCCGATAATTTTTTACCAAGAGAAGTTGCCGTTGCGGCGGGCGGATGTTGCTCATGATGCCGTCAGCGACGTCGATTTATTTCATAGTAGTGCAGCAGGACCCTACTTCCATCAAGTAGAATCGCCACAACGCAGCACTAGAACCACCCTAACGAAGGTTGACGTTGACCGGCTGGAAAAGCACCAACAAGCTACCCCCACTCCAACTACTTTGCGTCTCGACAACGCTACCATCGAGGAGATTGTGTTGCGAATGGCTCGGAAGGTGAAGCTCGATTTGGCTTTGAGCAGTTCAGGACTTCTAGAGCAACACGAGCGAGAGGTGGCAATGGCAATGAACGAACCTAATGATCCGCAGATGAGACGACCAGACCTGGATATCATTCCACAAAAGGCCCTCCCCTCGAAGAACGCTAGTAGTACCAGTGACGTGCTTCCGGCAGCGAAGATGTTGAAAAGGGCCCCCTCCCACCAGCGCGAGGACGAGCGCGCCAGTGATCTTCACGACCACAGCAAGGTTGTGGCGATGAATGGCGCGGGAAATATCCATCGGAGTGAACCTGCGACGGAAGGCCTTATGTTCTCAAACAGCCTCGAGAGGAGGGTTGTTTCATCCGACAAAAATTATGATGCGTTCGTCTCCTCGTCTTGGCAGCCCGACACTGGATTGATGTTCTACGAGCCACTTCAAGATGTCGCTCCCGAAAAGAAATCGAAAGTTGGAACACTTTCTCCAAAGGAGCAGCCTGTTGTTGAGAAGCAGAAGGATGCGAAAATATTAAACCTAAAGCCCTCGACGTCGGCTTTATTCTCATCATCGAAAAATAAAGTCTCTAGCAGATCCCTCGTTGCGAAGGCGCGGGCGAAAGGGGGGAAGTTGTGCCGCGCAGCTGCTGGTGGTGGTGGTCCTGCGCCGACTACCTCTCCGGGTTCTTTCAAAGTACTGACAACTTCAGCTACACCTACGACATCCACCTCTTCGGCCTTTTCATCTCGTTCCAGTTTTAATACAGGAGACCACGGCGCCGAAAAAGCAAAGCATAAACAGCTCGAGGATTCTAGTACCGATGGAGATAATGATCCTGAATGTTTTAACGCGACCTTAAACCAGGCCATTTACGAGGAAACGTACGAGCGGATAAGGATAACTGAAAGTGATAAAAACAGCGGGACAGATCGATCCTCTTCGGATGTTGTTCCATCCGCATCGAGGACATCTACTCCGCAAGAAAAAATCATGCAGCCTGGAATACATACAGTGAAAATCCACCAGACTTGGAGGTCAAAGGAGGAAATTCCACGGAAATTCGCGGAGTTCATGAAAAGCTGGTATAATGCCGGAAAGAACCAGGCCGCTCCTTCATCACCTTCGAGGAGGACCACTATCGCCTTCCAACACTTCCTCCACACTGACGAAGACACGGACCAATTAGCGAGGCAAAACCTGCCGAAGTTGTGGTATTACAAAGTGTGGAAAAACAAAAACCTGTCCACGGTGGCGAGAACCGATTTTGCGCGAATCTTGCTTCTGTACTGTTTCGGGGGCATTTACCTCGATTTGGATGTGGAACTGGTGAATTTTGCCAAGCTGGAAGACTTGTTGCGGGGATTATTGGTGTTGCGGCAGGAGAACGGCAAGGGTGTACAACTTCGCGGCAGCTTTATTGGGGACGATGTGGTCGGCGAGCAGGTGAAGGAGGACAGGCAGTATGAGACAGAAGTTCCGTCGGCCAAACAGCATGACAAATTGCGTCTTCAGTTTTCATCTCCGCCGGGCATCATCCTTGGCGACGAACACAACTCGCACGCGGTGCTGCTGGAGCACAGAAAAACGCCGATACTGTCCAACGCAGTACTGATTTCAATTGAAGAGAAGCACCCATTCTGGTGGTTTGCCTTGGAGCGGATGTTTGAGGAGCATTTGGAGCTATTTGATGGTGCAGGAGGAGCCGAGGATGAAGACGCTAGTGACCACGACGAAGAACTTAGCGGTAAGAACGCGGAGAAGATTTTTGCAACTGCTTCTTCTCGTCGTGGTGATGTCGAAAAGTCATCGTCTGATGGAGACGAAGACGAAGAACCAGATTTCTACCACGATCCCGTCACCCTCACCGGCCCCCGCCGGTTAGATCGGTTGGTCAACGAGTGGCAAAAAAGATTTCCCAGCGACATCCTCCGACTACCTTTCTGGTTTTTCTCGCCCCGGATCGCTAGATGGAATTTGCAGACGTTGGAAGAGAAGTGTCCCAGCCGGTATCTTCTGGACCGTCGTGGTGCTGGGGGCGGGCGTCGCAGTGGCGCGGGAAGGACTTCTGGAAATGGTCATCGCTGGAACTATTGGAACCATGAAGAAGATGCAGGTCGTGGTCCTGACGACTATTTCTTCAATCGTGGTTTATTTTCACCATTCGCGGGGCTGGCAACTGGTGGAACGGCAGGGCATAGTAGAGATGAGGACTCCTTCGAGGACTTTGTCTTTGACGGCGACTTCAAGAGCTATTACGGTGGCTACAGGATGAACCGGTGGTACGCCGACGGCTACGACTACACAGACGACACGATGCAAGAACGAGGACTTCCTTTTCGCAACAGTTTGAACTTGAACAGAGTTGATCATGACGCCGGGGCGGGCTATAAAACGTCTTCTTCACCAAGAAGGGACGAAAAGTCTTCATACTTCGAGCGCTTATCTTCATCTCTGGCAACTACACAATTTTCATCTTCGAACACAAATTTCTTCAACACAAGAAACTTTCGTGGTGCTGGATCAGCTCACAAACACAAAGTTGTAAGAACTGCCACACGAGATAAAGATCAAAGCGTGTACGGATTGGAACGGAAACGGAGGAGGAAATTGGATTTCTCCAGGGCCAGTGAAAGGAAGGCACCGCCGCGAAAAATCTCGAGAGCACCCGGGACGACGACGACGACCTCGACAACAACCTCGACAACAACGACAAGTACCTGTAGCACGACCAGTCCTACAAATTACCGTGACTTTTCTCATCTCCTTCCCAGGAGCGGTCTCGACATCCTTGATGACCTTGCTCCTCGCCTGGAACAACAGACACAAAAAACCAGAAAAATGGCTACTAACCGCAATAGCGTCGATAAAGGGCGAGGGCCACCACGGCCAGCATCTTCAAACGACTTGCAAATAAATCAAGAAAACCACACGACATCAAATACGCAAGCCTCGGTTTACGCGTTGACACAGCATGTTGGGGACGACGAGCAGAAAGAAACCCTTTTACCACGAAGAAGAGCAAAACCTTGGCGCCCTTCTACTTCATCTTCGGCGAGGAGTTGGGGCGGAGGTGGAATCTTATCGGATGCACAGCATCAACATTCTTTGTATGATTTTTACGGAGTTTACAGCAGCACGACACGCCTACACGGAAGCAGAAATGGTCTCGATAAATACTAGGGAAAGCAGTCCGGCCCCTGGCCAGTATAGTTAAAGCAAAAAGTTACAGACTGAAGGCCGCGGAATTCGTGCGGCTAGCTAGAAAAACCGCGCGCTGTCGTTCGTTCGAAAAATAAAAAACTGCGCGCCAAGATTTTCGTCCACACGCTAAGTCAAAAAGTGCCGTCGGTGTCGTCCAACCGCGCTTCGGCGCCCAGCCCCATCCAAACGTTAAACCAGGGGCCCATCGGGAACGGGCCCCCATCGGGTCGTGGCGCCCCCGCCTGGCCCGCGGCCGGTCCCTGCCGCCTGCCGGCCCGCCCGACCCGCGGCCGCCGC